>JAPYKE020000465.1:0-372047 GCA_028554795.2 Sinohyriopsis cumingii
TCCTGTCCTCGTATGTCCTTAATATATGCTGATGTTCCTTCTTCATCCTTTTCATCTGCTCTATCAACTGTTTCTCATTGTCCGAATATGAGTTCTGAGATTCCTGCCAGCGCCGTGGAGTATGGTCATCAACATCATTTAAAGCGGAGGAGACCGTTGTCGCCACACTGCGTGATATACTGGAAGTTCCATCATAATCAACAGAGTTCGCAACCGGTCCATCCATGGCTGGCTCTTCTTGGCTTTCCTCTGGGATGACGTCATGATCTCTGCGATTTGATAATGGCGGAGGGAAAGAAACTTTGGTCGCACTTCGTTCTTTGGCTCTGGAATATGCTGGGCCTAAAATGTCAACAGAACTTTCACTAGAGGCTGTGCTAGCCCTCTGTAAATTCCAAGATGTTTGATAACTTGGGAATTGCTTAGTATGACCAGCTCTCCCACTTGTGTCCTCTGGAAAATCTTCTTCCATCTGTTTGAAGAATGAATTCACAGAAGAGGAGTTATCCTCACGGCGCAAAATCTTATTTCTAACGTCATCTACCATACTTTGTTCGTATGCGTTTTCTCTACGCCCAGATCCTTTTTCGAAGTGAGAATAGGGTTGTCTTCCGGCAGTCGGAGGTGAAAAGAAGGAAGACATTGTGCCTCCTTCTTTATCGTTCCACGCGTAAAATTGTACAGAGTCCTCGAAAGTGTCAGCACCAAAGATGCTTCTTATGATGCCGTCGCGAAATAGTCGTCTGGCGAATTTCACCGCAGCTGCCCGACTTCTGAATTGTTTGGAATAACGTTCCAGAAGAGTAGAAACCAGTAATGATCCTTTGAATACGTTCTCGTTATTATGAATTAGTCCCAGGTTCATCTGAAACGGGACATATGACAATCGATGAGAGTAGGTGCTAAATATACCGTTTTACTTATAGTCGACAAATATCAATAAATCAAACGGTGGCATTCCATCGAATTAGAGTGCCTCGTTACCTAGAATAAACAAATGTCGGTGTGTAAGGCCAACGATGTGCTTAAAGGATCCATAAAGAGAACAAATGTAACGCATGTCATTCCTTGCATGTTTAACAAAAACGTTTCAGTCAATATTGATCAAGTAAACTTCAATCAAATAGTCTAGAAGGTTAAAAGTATTCAATTTCACATCTGACGCTATTTGAAAAAGCATACACCACTCGCAATGCCTTTATAAGGGCCTGATTTCCCAAGTAATTTTCAACGCTCGGTAAACGCTGAGATTTCACAAATAGGAACAAAAATATAATGCAGGTAGTTGCGTTTTAGTTAAACAGGTAGGTTGCGTATTCAATAATAAGGCTACAGGTATTAATAAGTTACCGTACAAAAAAGGACACAGACAAATTGTTATTTTCCCATGTTCAAAAATGGAAATAAAAATTACAAGAGGCATCAAACTCGAGTCGTACAAGTGCAAACAGCAATTATGGTTAGGTTGAATCAAATCCCTGTGCATCAGCTTACATCAGAGAGAGAGAGAGAGAGAGAGAGAGAGAGAGAGAGAGTGGGTTGGTGTGTGTGTGTGTGTGTGTGATTTGGATTTTCAACGCAACTTTAACAGTTTTTCAGAACCGCTTTGGTGGCCTAGTGGTTAGGTCATCCGCCTCGGATGCGGGAGTTCGTGGGTTCGATCCCTGGCCGAGTCATACAAACGACTTAACAGAAATGGTGCTAACAGCTGCCTCGCTTGGCGCTCACCTTTAAGAGGTTAGTGTTAGGACTGGTCGGTCTCGAGTCATGAAAATGTGACTGGGTGGGACATCATGCTACATGTCTGCGGCATGATGCCCCAGTGCTAGACATCACTATAGACTGTCACACTGCAGACGTCGTAGCGATATGACTGAAAAATTGTTAAAGCTACGTTAAAAACCCAAACACACACACGTACACACACACACACACAGTTTTGCAGTCATATAGCTACGATGTCTGTAGAACTTAAACTACCTCGATATTCTTTAGTACTCAACATTTCTGCATGAAAAGTTATTCTTTGACCACATGTATGTAAATTGTGTTAATACTGTTGACCGAGTATATGAAACAAAATGTAATAGTCGTCTTTTAAATTCACTTTTACTTTTGCAAATTACGAAAAATTCGTCCCGTAAAGTGAATATTTGAAATCTAGATCAGCTAGTCCAAACAGCACCCGGTTCTGTAAGATTGTCGGGCTGTCGTTTTAAGTTTCTTTTTGAGTGGGTGTGACTATTCATCACAAAATAATCAATTTAAAATGTATCCAGTAGTTACCTCATATGGGTTGTTTAAGTAATTAGACAAAGAATAATGTCAATTTCATCATTCTGAGCGACCTTTAGTAATTAACACACTTTGCTTGCTGGATTCTCGTGTATAATTGTTTAAGCAAAAAGGTAGTGAAATAGTACACCTCTTTATACCCGTACCTAAAAGAAATTTTAGAATTTGTTGGAACGAAAAGCTTGTTGAGGATTGTTCATCCAGAGGGCTTGATAACAACTTTTCAACGTGGCGACAAGTGCATTAAAGTAGTAGTATTACAGTTGCCATTTTGAACAAAAAAAGTGTCATATATTTTGCGGATTGAACTCGGTGCCTAACTCAACAGCAATAAATTAAAATGCCACCTCTGTGCCACAATATAGCATGTTGAGAGATTATCAGGGCCACTTTTAGTGAACGTATATTCTCGTGATAGAGCTGGCTAATCAGAAGGTAACTTAGATGTTTGAACTTAGTTTCTGATGATGTTGTTCTTGTTGTTGTTTTCCACGTCACTTGCATAAAACGCCCCACCAACTTATACAAGTCGATCGTGCAACTTGTACCGACTTAAACGACCAGCTCTTGTCGGCTCCAGATGTAGTTTTAATGTAGTCTTGTGGGTTGAGCAAATCATAGAACTCAGAGTACTCCACCGACACTGAGTGAGTGACCACCATCACTTACACATCTTAGAACGAGTACCTGAGTCCGGGACAGCAGAAGTGCGCAATTGCTGCGCTATCCATTCTAAATATTTGGTACCCTAAGAACGAGTTAAATCTTCGTCAAATGATGATAGCTTCAAAACAGCTTTTTATATACAGTTACATCTTCGAAAACTCTGACATCAGTCACTCGAATACACGCTATCACAAAATGGCTAGGTCCCGAATTGAAGCCTTATCTTGCCTGCGACCTCAAAGACTCTCAAAGCCAAAAACTAGGACAACAATTCTGGGCAAAAATAATATCAAGGTTTGTAAGTCCTAAAAGAGATGCGGTCTAGATTTTATTTGCATAGATGTAAATAATTAATGGAAAAATATACTTCAGAAGTACACCTTATTTACCTCACTCTGACTGAAACGAAGTCGACATGACATGCACGCCGACTGGATTGTAAAATGTACACACATCAGTAATAAATACCTCTTCCTCTCAACAATATATTGCATAACTAAGAATCAATGGACGGATTGTGAACTCAGTACATCGACAGGGACGAATGATAATTGCTAAATTTACGTACCTCATGTACGTTTTAAGTGCATTTTTTATTCCCCTGGCTGGTTGTATGTCGTTACTGCTATATCATCGTTTTATCAGTATAACATTTGACTCTCTTCGTAATATAATTATAATTGGGTTGATAATTTATTTCAGTATAAAATATGACATACATCTGTGGTATATTCTTCTTTATGATTTACTCAGATTAGGCTGTCGTTCAACTGGTATGGCGTCGGATTCGTAATCCAAGAGTCGAGGGTTCAAAACTCACCCAGGCCAGCCTGGACGCCTCTTCCTTCTTGTCCTTTGAAAAGGCACTTAGCATATTTCTTATGCACGAAATAACCACTAATGTGTTGTTATTGTTGTTGTTGTTGTTGTTGTAGGGTTTAACGCCATTTTTCAGCACACGATAGGCTATACATGGCGGCCAGCATTAATGGTAGAGGAAGAACCCGGGAAAACCCCGGAAAGAACCACCGACCCACGAGAAGCTACTGGCGAGCTTTCTAACATACCCACATTGGCTGAATCTGAGACTGAAACCCATGCTGACAGAGGTGAGATGGCAGTGATCCGTAACGGAGAGCGCTTTAGACCACTCGGCCACTCGGGGCCCCCAGTAATGTGTTATATGTATCGTTACAACCAACAATAAGAAAGCAAACAAGAAAAACTATTTTTAAAAATCGTTTCGATTATAATAAGTGGTGTCGTCTTCAAATTCATTTTGTGAGCCGTAGCCATGCTATTTGGAAAAGGCTGGGTTTTTTTAGGAATATTAAACAAGTTTTAAAACTTCAGTTAAAGCACCTACCTCCAGTAATACAAAATGGTTTTTTTTTTCTTATTTCCAAATAGCCCTTTATTGCAAGCGATACGTTTTTGTAATAAAAATTTGAGGGGGGGGGGGAACATTCATCGACAAATAGTAGCAAGTCTTAATTTGGACTATTCTATTCAAATTTCCGATAAATTCGAAAATATGCAATATCGGCAAGTCGACAAAGGTAACTATATTTCAGAAATTTGCGAAAGAAAATTCAGCAAAATGGTAAGTCTTCAAAGTACAAACGTCAGTGCAAATGGTCATAAATAGTTCACATTAGCAAAAGCCAAACATTACTTTTAAACAAAATTCTTAATAAACATGCCGGCACTTTAGGACGAAACAGACAGTAAAAGTAATAAGGTGGATTATTATCCAGACTAAAGCTTCAATCTAATCAAGCAGAATTGGAAATAAATTTTTCATCTATTGACATTCCAAACTAAATCAATTTTTGCTAAGCATTTAAACAATAGAATCATTTCATAAGTGCAATCCAAACTCTTTGACCACTGGGGAATAATGAGAAAATCAATTTTCCCTAAGCATGTCGAAAGTCGTTTAAAATTAATTATTTGAAATGTGAACGGTGACATGCCCTCTGTTGGGGTCACTCACTGCAGAGTTGATAACAATCTTTAATTTCACCTTCCCCCCGACAGTGGACAATCGGTAATTTTACTGGTGGCAAGGCAGACAGTGCATTGTTGGAAATTTGATCTCTTCCTGAATACTGCGGTGTTCCGTCCAGGTTATTTGAACAGGTGGTGAGTGAATAGACAATTTTACTTCATATGGCGACTTCTTACCGTGAAGAATTAATATGAAATAATTGTCGACACTGAGTGTCACAGCCTGATAAAAGCATGCATTTCAAAACACCACTCTTTTCAATAGAACTTGTAAATATTATGATAGCCTATGTGGACAATCGGAAACTAAACATCGGATTGACTAGATGGTTATAAATAGATCCCTGTCATAAATTACAGTCCATCTGATGGGTGGTTTTAATGTCGGTGAACAGAAGTGTGAAATAAAGAGGGGGAAAAAAAAGAACGAAATAGCTGATATTGTCAAATATTAACTTTCTATCATAAGTTTTTATGCATTGATTGTTGTTGTCGTTTTTAGGAAAGTTACGGCACAGGAATACGTTGAAGGTTATGTCTTGCCAAGGCAAGCAGAGGGACGCTTTTATTACTGAGTCACCTTAGCTCAATGTAGGCCTTGAGATGATGATGATGATGATGATGATGATGATGATGATTAGTGCAAGTGAAATTAATGAAGCTGAACGTATTCAATATATGCAATAAGCAAAATTGTGCAAACGCTCAATTCTCGATTTAAAGAGCATTTCACCTTCCTTATAATGTCTACGCAATTGTATACCATCTAAATATAAAATCTGTGAAAAGACATTGCAAAATTACTTACAAAACATGCATCCTATACAGCCCATCTAAAGTCAACTCTTTCTGATCGAGCTACGAACGTGTGAAAAATGGTTGCCTACAAATGAAATTAACGAAGCGGCAATCTCCTTTCTAGGTATTCCAAAAGCTGGGTGACATTGTTTGAGACAGTTTTGATAAGCTTGCGGTGTATCAAATGGTGCTTTCAGCAATACGGGTAACTAAGAGATAGCACCTATAGAGAGTCATTCAGTTGACAGGACTTACCACTGTAAATGGAATTTTATCTAGCCATGAAGTACGTTAAAAGCTCGCAATGAATGCTGGTCTTTAAAATCAGTGCACATAAAGAACTGTCGTCAAATTATTTCACCCTAGTTTTTTTTTCTACCTCTTCAATACTAGTGAGTATTGTTTATTATCATTATCATAATATGTATGTACGTACAGCTGTGCGGTGCGTGCGTCTTGATGTGCTTATATACTTTCTTATACTTAGAACTTATATATATATATATATATATATATATATATATATATATATATATATATATATATATATATATATATGTGTGTGTGTGTGTGTGTGTGTGTGTGTGTGTGTGTGTGTGTGTATTCTGCGTGTGTGTGAGAGAGAGATAGGAGAAAGAGAAAGAGAGGTGATGATAAATATCAATTCGATCGAGTAGAGATATAGACAGGGGGTGGGGTGAATGATAACTGTTATTTCCGTCGTGTATTTGGAAGAGTAGGGTGAACTGGTGGGTTGGAGTAGCTGGAATAAATGCTGCTGTCAATTTAATTCAAATGAGGTCATCGAGCAAATACAAGAACTATTTCTTTGGTAACATGTAAACTTTCTTAACGCATGATCATCTTACTGATCTTGTATCATTCCTGGTTGAAGATAAGTTTTACTGAATTGCTTTCCCAAAACTCTCATTCATTCATTCATTCATTCATTCATTCATTCATTCATTCATTCATTCAACCTTGACGATCGAAAAACAAGACCAGGACACAAATTTGTGTTTACTATGTCAGAGTGGACAGTATGTAGTCTGTACTTAAAACTAGTAATTCGGTTGCTTTTGTAACATGAATTTACAACACAAGGTCTCATGGATTCATGCAAAGCTGTACATCATGCAAGAGTAAGTCAACGTAATGAAAGATATATATATATATATATATATATATATATATATATATATATATATATATATATATATATATATAAAAGGATACAATGCGAGTAATATTGCTACAAATAACAATTTAGTTGATGCAATATGGCACCAAGAGACTTATTCTGAGACATTGTAATAAACAGGATATGAAATATATATAATCTTCATTCAGGCAAATTTAAATTTCTATAAAGGAGAGATTTGAAAAAGATAAATATTACACTGTCATTATTCGATATACAAATTGACGTAGTGAAACATTACAAGTAAAAGTAAGCACGTTTTGACAACACATTTGTTAAGTAGACTTCGAGTGAAATAAGTGGCCCAAATTTCTCTTTAAATCAGAGGGGAAAAACTGCTTAATAACTCCAATTGTAGGATTTATTACGGCACAAACTGATTTAAACAAAACCTGTTTAAATAGATCATTTCCGTGTAATAAATGAGACTACAGTTCGCTCACTCGGTACTTTGTAGTAGGGTATCTATAACATCTGTCACTATGAAAAGAAAAAAAAAAAACAGAGGACATCTGAAAGTTCCGGTTGAAACGAAAATAAATCGCATTTTTTAATCTCTATGTGCATACTTTACCATCGAAATGATTTAATTGATCAGTTTCATGGGACTAAATGACCGAACAGCAATAGGATAAAAATAAATGCTAAAAAAGTATTGATCGGATTGATACAAGATTGCCTTTCACAACATAACAAATTTACATTATATCACTGAAAAAAATACTGACAAACTGGAAACTAATAGTGAAGTAGTAACCAAGAGGTTGAGGTGTTATTAATAAAATGTATGGCACAGTATAAAATTAAACCAATATCCAAACACAATATTATGCAGTATATATTTCGACATGCTTATGGAACAAACACGCTGAATAATGTTGGATAGACCTACCAAATGAAGACGTCCATTGTGTTCCTTTAACTAATCTGTTCTTCTTTTTTGGTTCTCATTTGTACGGAATAAAATTTGGAAATACAGCTGACAATATATTGTTCCAATATGATACCTGTTGCATTATTTTGCATTGTAATTACTGAATGCTCCATTGTCTCATTCATTCCTAGGTCATAAGGCTTTACAAAGCCACCCACCCCCACATTATCTGCATCATCGGTCGTAAGGCTTTACAAAGGCACCCCCCCCCCACATGTACACAACAGCACCTGACAAGTGCTATCCCATAATAGCCGGGACAACATTAAAGTATTGCTGGGCAGGTAAATTGTTATGCATCAAGCAGTTTTTAAAGAAATTAATCGCACTTTTACCACCGTTTTCTTAACTCATCTTTTTCCGTTGGATTTACTGACTCTCGTACTTTATATGCACAACCCCTGCCCATCCCACTGCGAGAAATGCGTGAGACTTGGACGAGGCTGATGTAAATGTAAGAGACTTGGCACATGCCGCATGTCTTTCATTTACCGCTGGCCTAGGGTGTCAGACCGGTTGCACATTGGGATTAGTGCATGACTGAATGGGTGGGATGGGGTACTAAACTAGGCCACTGGTCTTATTACACGCGACACGGGTCAGATTCCTGCTTAGAAGAATAACTCTCTAACCTTACTGATTATACTTGTGTCACTTGTTAAAAATTTCTTTCATATAATAATCTTTCAAAACATACAAGTGGGATCCAATTCTCTCTCTCTCTCTCTCTCTCTCTCTCTCATCTTTTTCCACAATGGATCCAATCCACTATGGAATGTGCAGGGGTTCGAATAAGTGAGAAAGAAAGATCCACGTGTGTACAGTACTGGATATTTCTTCGCATTTGCACAAACCCATTTAATGATGGAATTCAGAAAGATACTTCCACTGACAATATAATTCTTACCTTGACTTTGTCCATTAGTTTTCAAAAAAGTCCTCCGATAACAGTGGGCAATTTATATCATCAAGGGTGACTGCATAAACCGATCAGTGCAGCAATCGTGATTAGTTTCGGATAATACCTTTATACTTTTTAAGTCGACACCTAACTATTATGTCGGCCACGAATGCATAAGTTACATATACCATTGTTCAATACCTTTTATGAATCATTTTAAACCAGGAACAATAGAACTGAAATCGATACGTTTAAATTTAAAAACCAAAGGGTAATTCCAACGGGATCGTTTACATAGTACCAGTTAAATTCCACGTGATAAGGCCATTTACTAAAAGCCGAAAACATTTTATCGCTCTGCCATCATGTCCTGGAAAGATCAGATTCAACGCAGGCCTCTGTTTCTTGTCTTTATTAGACGAAAGAGGACCCCGAATTACCTACAAATTTCGCAATGGAATTCAAATTATGAGCAGTAGCAATCTTCCCGCTAATTGTAGTTATAAATGGTACAGCTAAGGTCAAAACCGAGAAGGAGAAAAAAATGACAGAAGTACATAGCTTGGTATCAGATTTGCTGTGGAACTGCATGTTGTATCTGCTCTTTTTCTATGGAACCCATACTGTATACACCACAGTTGTGTATAATACCGATACTGGACACTTGCTTGGTCTCAGAAGTTAAAAAAAAATTGTCAACAAAACATTTTGAGTAAAATAACACGAGGGCTGCTGGTCTGCCGGGCGCTTAAATAAATGTGTCAACGTAACTCTCTTGAATATTTTGCTGTCAGTTGCCAAAGACAACAAAGCCCTCCTAAGCAATGAGTTTGAATAGCACAGGAAAATCTTTTCGTCCCATTGATGGCTGGTTATTCTGTAAGGTCCAGGCGAAGCAGGGTGATTTGGTAGGTTATCTTTAGTATTGAGAACTCATATGATCTTTTTTGTTATTTTTTTATGGGATCATGCGCCATGAGATGTATTCTTTTCCCCAAAAGGCGCAATATTTTAAGCACAAGAAACACATTTTATAATAAAACTGAAGGTTTTAAATGGCAGCTTCAGGATAAATACTATGTCTTATAAAACAACTGAACAAATCTGGCGAAAATATCATAGATTCATACATACAAGAGGTATTTAAAACGTCTTGAAAATATTAGTGTGCTGTACAATAAAAAGTTCCTAATTAGTGAACAGCGCGTCAATGCATCTCAACGCATTCACCATGCATACGTGAACAAACTTTCTCAATTTGTTTATTCAAGTAATAAATGTTAGTTGTATTCTCTTTTTCGTATTCTGACCATACACTAGAAAGATACACTTCCTGCTACATGGATGCTTTCAAATCATCTACCCCTCGGCGAATCTTTAAAACGGGAATCAGCCAAGCTCGCCTGGAGTTAAATCAGGGCTGTATGGAGGATGTGGCAAAGTTTGGTTGGATTTCTGCGCTCTTTCAGGAAGTCTGTTACGATGGCAGATGTATGCGCTGGTGCGTTGTTATGGAGTAGATATTTCCGGTACCAGTGCTTGGACGGTTTGATGGGTAGCGTTCCTAATATTTGAGGAACGCTTGGGCGACATATAAATATTAAGCGACTCTAAAAGAGGCAGGCACAGGTACCTGGAAGACCGAGGCTTTTGCATCGAAAATATAATTCCGATGCGGGACCCATCTTGCACAAACCTTTCTGAGCTTCAATGATTCTTCGGAATTTTACAAGCAGCTGACAAATCAATGACTTTGATAATAGAAATATCTTCCACAGAGCAACGATCATCTTCATCCATTGCTCCCTTCACAGCAGCACTTTCCCGCACACGAATCGTAGAAAACTGTGTTATAGAACGTGGGTTATGCTTAATTGATTCGCGACTGTCTTAAAACGATGAAACTACATCAAAAGTGTAGAGAATTACATCCGTACAATCTTTTTTTATCCAAGTTAGCCTTGATATAAGTCGGAGTGTACCCTAAGAGCGGCCGGATTTTACTATATGATCTTTACACAGAAGCACAATTGTTCTATTTCTCTGATCTTTTTACGTCACTTTCAACTACCTACGTTATGTCAGATGCATATATCTGCAGGTGTCTGGCGTGTACCACGTGCAACTGCAGATCATTTTTTAGAAAGTTACTTTGTCGATCGATTGGTATTAAATTTAGTGACAGATTCAAAGAAATAAAAACGTTATAACAAAATATTCAAAACTTTTCAAACACTAATTTTAATATAGTGATGTGTATTGTATGCATGAGTGTGTTTATGTGTTGTATGTATGTACGCAGATATACGTAGATATGTCCTTGTTGACATTCACCAAAATTACGATGATGACTCGTTACTTTTGAATTTTGAGACAATATAAATAACAGCAACAACTATAATGCTTACACTTTATCTATAATTTTTCAAGCATGCTTCGTTACACACTCCAAAGAAAGGAAAGGATCAACCGCCATCTCATAAATGACTCAGCCCTTTACAAAAGTCATTGTGCATTCAGTAGTGTTCTTGTATACCTTAGGACACATAAATTCAAAACTGACTTAGTCCTTGACAAAAGTCATTGTGCATTCAGTATAACTGACTCAGGCCTTGGCAAAAAGTTTTTGGCAAAAGTCAGTGTGCATTCGGTATAACTAACTCAGCCCTTGACAAAGTTATTGTGCTTTCGGTATAACTGACTCAGCCCTTGACAAAAGTCTTTGTGCATTTGGTATAACTGACTCAGCTCTTGACAAAGTCATTGTGCATTCGGTATAACTAACTCAGTCCTTGGTAAAAGTCAGTGTGCATTCGGTATAACTGACTCGGCCCTTGACAAAAGTCATTGTACATTCGGTATAACTGACTCAGCCCTTGACAAAAGTAATTGTGTATTTGGTATAACTGACTCGGCCCTTTACAAAAGTTATTGTGCATTCGGTATAACTGACTCAGCCCTTGATAAAAGTCGTTGTGCATTCGGTTGTGATCTTATATATCCTTAGAAAAAAAGATGATCATAACTTACTCAGTCCTTGACAAAAGGCATTGTGTATTTAGCAGTTTCTTGTTTTTATCCTTAGGTTACAGATAATTATTTAGTCTTCAGCGCTTTCAGTGGCTTAACCCTCTCAGTGCATGTAAACCAAGGGACATGGCGGGTACAGAGAGCGTATGTGGTTACGGACAATAAATTAAACGAGGCGAGCAAATCAAAGAGAAGGCTGCAAACATTGCTTTTGTGTCGCAGTACGCTTTTGAAACTAAACCTTCGTGACAGTTGTCCTGAGTAGCGATTAATGTTTAAATTGCAAATGAATCATCCTGAACTCAAGTGTTTCTGGTTTTAAAGTCTGTACATTTTCATAGTTTTTGTGTCAGAAACACCGGCCAATGGAACCAAGAAATTCGTACGAGTTTGGCGAAAGCTAGGCGAACAGTGTGCGCATAACTGACACCACTGGCACTTCAAGTACGTGCATAACTGGCACCGATGGCACTTTCATTTGTGGCGCTGGTTGAAAACCGTTAATACTGATTCCTAGTTTCCTACGCATGTATAACAAAACACTTAAAATCAAATCATTCATTATCTTTGTGACAACAATTTTATTATAAATTCGAACTAATACATTTCAGCGAATTTGCTGGATACAGAGTGACAAGCACAATTACATGTGATGTCAGTGGTAAATCATCCCTCCATCTGGTAAAACAAGCACCAACATTCAAGAGACTATAAATAATAAATAAACTTGGAAAATCGGGCGAATATTTTGTTTCGTATATAATGACGATCCCTTTCAGCTTTTGTCGATTCATCTCAGGGGTAAAACAAAATATTTAATGACAATGTAGAAATTCATCCAGATGTCACGAGGTCAGAGGAACAGGCAATTCCAATGCATCCCTGTTTAAAAACCCGAAAGAAAATTAAAAAAATAAAACAATAATAAAAAACACAAACTGTGGAATTAACAGGAAAATCATTATGCCAGTAGGTTACTAACGCGACGAAATAATTGCTGCGACCTAATTAATCGGGAAAATAGTGATTTGATTTTTTTAAATATACATTGTCGATGTATGTTTCGTGAGTCTAGCACACTGTTAATTGCCTACAGCTGCAGTAGCGCTTGCCAAAACAAATTAGGCAAACAAGAATATATGTATAGAGTAAGTCATGAGATTTATTAGTTCGCATAAAGAAATATAAATTCGTGGTTGACCTTTCACGGAAAGGGATTCAATTGGATAAGATTAAATTTTATTATTTTTTATGCTTTTCTGTCTTATTTGATCATAATCGAACTGACGGTGTTTTTATTAGTTTTATTAATTCAGAAAGTTAATATCAAATATGTATTTGGTGTATCGGCACCCACCTACACCACTGTTTCAGCTACTGTTTGTGCAGATGTTCCAGATCGTACTTGAACAAAAGGTCTAGTGCCACAAATGTTGATCCTGTAAACCTGCAGGTTTCATTGTCATCAGTTAGAATTTTATTATTGGCAGGCATGCACAGCAAATTGAAACCAGCATATCAAAAACCTGTAAGATATATAATTTTTGTTAACGGAAAACAAAAACAAACCTAAAAAAATGTATTCATTTGTCATGTATCATTCCGTAGCCGATTCAAATTACTACCGACAAGTCGAAAATAAATAACTCTCAATTTGCCAAACTTTCATCAAGCCTGCGTTTGAAACGTCAAGTTTGACTGAAGTCCCTGAAACTTTATTTCAGTAGAATACCAGTAATGTCTGTATGAAGTCTAAGGTCTGGTTCTTTACAATGTCATCCACCTTGCACGAATAAATTGGTGTCAGACCTGGGATGCGCCCAAGCGGTAACAAAAAACAGTCTTTTCTACGCGAATTCAAAAACCTATGCTTATGCAACAATATCATTCAATAAAAAAGAAACTATTTCGAATGCATAATTATCCTAAAGTTTATTTTTCAATGTTTTTTTTCCTTCTTCTTCTTCCCCAAACATGATAGTGTTGTTATTGTTGTTTTGGGTTTTAACGCCATTTCTCAGTACAAGATAGGCTATATATGGCGACCAGTATAACTGGAAGAGGAAGAACCCGTGTAAAGCCCCGATAAGAACCACCGATCAACGAGAAATTATTGGCAGCTTTCTCACATACCCACATTGGACGAGTCCGAGGCTCGAACCCACTGAGGCAAAGGTGAGATGGCAGTGATCAGTAAAGGTTAGCGCTTTCAACCACTCGCATCCCCCATCCCACCCTACCCCACCCTCTCCCAACCCACACACACACATAATCAAAAGTCGGCCTACATTATTCGTTTATAGAATGATGAAATACTATTTCAGAGGCAAGTTCCATTCGGATTTCAGTGTACACATACAGATTGGCAATCTTACTCCTCACAGTGGGTTACCTTCAAAGGGAAAGATAATACCACTTCCACAACGCTGTAAATTCGGTCATCAAATGCCAAATAGAGAAAACCATACCATTTGGTTACTGGACCACTCTAAATTTAGGTTCCATTTGCTGTGGTATTTTCACTAGGGTGGACTTAGTGCAGAATATAAAGATTTTGTCCAATACGAAGGAGACAAAAGCCAGAAATTCTTTACTTGATGTGATGGAGAAACGGGCCGATGATACTATAAGGTAGCATGCATCATACATTAACATTTACCGATGATAGAGAATCTGAAGTTTGTTACTTTTTGGTTGGATTTCAATATTAAAGCTGGATCCAAACAGCGCGCTGGCTTGCTAATACACTGTGACGATGAACTAAATTGTAATTGTCCCAGGGGTCAAAACAGCCTTACGACAGCTATAAATTGTAATCGTCCCAGGGGTCAAAACAGCCTTACGACAGCTATAAATTTTAACTGTCCCAGGGGTCAAAACAGCCTTAGGACAGCAATAAATTGTAATCGTCCCAGGGGTCAAAACAGCCTTACGACAGCTATAAATTTTAATTGTCCAAAAGGTCAAAACAGCCTTACGACAGCTATAAATTTTATAAGAGCATGAACTGTGAGGAGCATGGTCCTCGAGCTTAGCACTGTCTTATAATCAAAGAAACGGTTCAGTGACAATTTCGTTGCATGCATGACGCCACTCGACTGTAACAAAGGTAGCAGAGAAGGACTGTCAGATGACTATACATTTCCGGCTAAACTTGCCAGAACAAGTCCCAATTAGGGTTCTGGGAAAGAGCCTGCTAATCTGAATATCAGGCGCCAACTGCCTCAGAAATACTGTCATTTGCTATTGATGTATGTTCAGTAATGGTCGATAACTCTAACTGGCTTTTGATAACTCTAACTGGCTTATCAGATTGTGATTAGACGCACACCTAGGCAACGCAGCCTCCGAATATTTGCTGAGCCATGAAATGCTTCTAAATCTTTTGGAAATCTTTATCTAGGTTGTCGCAATTTTCCTTCACCAAGAGATAAGACATCGGCAAAACAATAACTTATCATACCGCAAAACTATTCGACCCACATGGGTACATTCTTTTCAAAGGAAATTTATATAGCTACATGTTAGACACGTAACGACTTTCAAAGCAACTGCCTTCATACAAGCAGGTCATTTCGAATGCAGTGGAAACCAGGCTGACAGATATGTTCGAAAGTGAAAGAACCAGGCAATAAAATGCATGACCAAACATGGCGTTTTACAGCTTATTGATACGAGTTTGAAAAAGAACACAATCCAGTAAAAGTTGTCTAAGAGAAACATCAAACGATCTAATGAAGCAGATGATGAGACATTGCTGGAACCAATACCCTTCCACACTCTCGTTGTTACAAACTTAAAGAAAATTTTGGAACGTTTTCTTTTTCACCGTGTATGTTATTGACCATATAGGCAGATATAACGAACTGCGTCTAGGACTTGAATTACGACTCAGTCAGAGTCTTTTTCAACTCACAAACTAGAATTATGGCTCAGTCAAGATTCGATATATCGTCCAACAAAGAAATGTGCGTACATAATACCTCATGTCGCTAAGTCTGAACCCTAGACAAAAAAAAAAGTTGCATATACTCATTTCATCTCAGTGATATATATATATTAAACATTTCAATCATGTGTCTTTTTATTTAGACACTCTATATTAATAAATAGTAATATATACGTCAGAAACGCTGTAAGAATATGTAAAAAAATCCTGCGTCAAAACAATAACAGAATGGATTTTACGAATGCGACATTTATCTCCTTTACTCTGCGGCGAAAGAAATTTATATTGGTTTTAATATGATTACCCTAAAGAAAGTGTATTTAAACATGAGGAGTGTGTGCATTTTTTTTCTGGATGAAGCTTTATTTAGATAATGGAATACCCAAATATGTTATCGCTTAATGAGTTTTCATTCATTACCGGAAACATGACAAAGACTGTCAGGACATGAAAAACCAAACTCTGGTAAGGAAAAGAAATATACAAACTGACAAAACACAACGTGAAAATTTAGATTTAAAAAAGAAATCGTGGGGATTTGTTTCATTCATTTATACCAGGTACCTCTTGATTCGTCAAGGAGAAATATAGTCCCATAGTGTTTAACAAATCTTCTATTGCAAATTCTCAGTGAAGACTTGAATATAAATCGTTCACCCGAGTAGTTACCCAGAATAGAATTTACTGTAAAACATATACATTTTCTACTCTTGATAACTTCGACATTTTCCGTCAATTTTTGCCACAATTTCACAGCATAGTTGTTAGTCCCGATTCAATCACAGGGAAATTTTTCAATACGAAAAAACACCGGTTCTAAAGAATCAGACATGCCCTGTAGGTGTAAAATCATGCGGGTTTTTTTAAAAAGAAGGAATTGATTATTATACTGGTAATGCGATGATTGACACATGCTACGCCCGTCAATAAGTCGGATTGCTCTTCTGAAGGATTACACATCGCACTATTCTTTCAAAATAATTTAGCTAAAGTGTAATTTTCCAAGATCAAAGTATCAAAATATATCTTCCAACTCTTGAATTATTTTAATATGGTATTTGTTTTAATAAAGCATTCCCAGTGGTAATAGATGTCTTTGATTTGCTGGTGGTGGCTGTAGCAGTAGCAGTAACTTAACGAACATAATTTCGAATATCTGTTTAGACTCTTCTGGAACAGTATTATATTATGGCATCAACAACGAAAGAAAAGTCACGTTGAAACGAATGATATCGACTGTACCGAGCAAACGCACAATTCAAAAGGATTTCCATACTTTTTGAAGAAAGCAAGTAAAAGATGTAAATAAAGGTCTGAAAAATGACTACTATGTAAATATAAAGTCCAGGCATTGAGGACTGTCGTTGCCATACTTTGCATTCTACATCCGGTATGCTATCTTTAGTATTTTTAAAACAAAAACAATTAAAACCCACACTCTTTATTTTTTAACAGACGAAATTTAGTTTGTTTTCTTTCATGGTGAAAACATTGTCCCTTTGTAAAGTTAAATGCATGCAACTTTTTTCGCTCGCCATGATCAATAATATGCCGAAGCATGTGTACATATATACATTTATGGTTACCAGATAAGAGTGCTGCCATCAAAACATACACCGCTATATCTTGATTAGAAATATGAACCAAATACTGGATTTATTTTTAATCATATGGTCTACGTGATCACTTTTATATTCTATCGATAAATATAACACGCACAAAATTGTTTAATGCTGAAAGACTTTACACAGAAGAGGTTTCATTGGCCATGTCAATAGTACATTGGCATTCTACGTAAATGAAACAGAGTTTGTATTCGCCCATACCAAGGTGGCAGGCATACGAATTAAACATTGTTTAAAAAAAAACTAAAGCCCTCAACTCTGTAGTTTCATCAGGACATTGCGATCGAAGTATTGATTTTTTTCTGTGGTAATTGTGCAAGGGAATAATCTCAGTTAATATCAAGGAAGCTTTTCGGCTGTTGTCAAAATTGCCTTGAGATTTTATAAGTAAGAGGTGGGGAGTTGAATTCGACCTTGTCGACCTCCATTTCGATTAAATTATCAACAGAAGAACTGAAGTTCTTAATGCACGATCAAAGGCCATATCAGCCTGATAAAACAAATTGGAAGTGATCGATCGCTATCAGCGTAATAATATTCCTCTTGAGTCTGACTATACCTATTTGCAGTATAACTTTTTTTTACATAAAAATTTATATATTACTCTTTGATCTGCAATAAACAGATCATTCGACATACACTCGGCATAATACTAAATTATACTCAATATAATTTTGTCTGTAATGTAATTTTACATTATATGTCTATGTTATAGTATATTTTTCCTGTGCATTAAAATTAGTATTACACTGTATCGCTATGTTACAAATCAAAAGGTACACATCTTATATGCAAATTCAACTGGTATAGCGTTGGTCTTATAATCTAAAGGAGCACGAATCGTCTCCTTCAATGCATATTTTGGAAATACGCTTAGCTCATTTTCTTAGCATGATATAGACAATAAGGTGTTAAATGTGCCATGAAAAGCAACAAAAAAATCATATGTCAGGAACAATAGCGGAAGAAAGAATAACAAGGATAAGTTGCATTTAACCTTTTCGGTAAAATCTGTAAATGATAAATATGCCCTATATAAACAATATAAACAAGTGTGGATACTCAAAAGCCTGTGCTCACTGTGGCCATCTAAACGTATGCAATACCGTGCCGCAAAATCTCTAAACTTCAAACAGCCACTTGCAAGCAGCCATTTACAATAATGCACCAAGGAAGATTAAAAAATATATGCATATAATTATGGCCTTAATCCCATTCCATAGAAATATGCTTACCAAAGGTCCTGTATGTGAGGTGGTACAGAAAGTATCCAAAAAAGACGTTTGGGGACACAACAACTATTGAAACCACAAGTAGACTATAGAGTGGTCAGCATTTTTTAAGAACGAGAAGTAGCATATATCCCAGAATAGCTTTGCGATGGATTTCAGTTTGACAAAGGATGAGAAGGCTGAAAGAAACGTGGTGGAGTAATGCCGAAACAGAGACGAAACGGATTGCAGAAAGATAATAGTGCTGATCACATGGAATGGATCAAGACAGAATGAAACAGGCGTCTGCCATGTAGGCCTTTTTCAATAATTAAACCATGCAGTCATCTTGACACCTAAGATGACTAATTTGATGAATTAGTATCTTATTTTTTTGCTATAAACCATTTACCCAATATAATGTGAACCTAGTTGTAAGCAACGAAGATCCAGATATGCGGCCAGATCGTGGTCTATTATGTTGATTCTACATACAATTTCGAACATAGAGAGAACTTTTATGTTCCGGCGCGTGCAGTACTATCAAATCCGGGTTTTAAAAAAAATTATTTGAGTGCGGTACGGTACTTTTGCCGCTGCAATGGGGTTTGCCATAAAGTAGAACTCGTTTTTGTCACATTTTTATGCAGAAATTGCGATGTAAGACACAAGCATTGATTTAAGAAACAAAAAAACAAAAAAAAAAAAAAAAACATAGAAAGCCAGATGAAATGTGTGGCGTGTATCCTTATAACAGTTGGATATAATAAAAGTAGCACTTGAATTACCCTCTGCTCAAGGTGGGAACATTATTGACTTTTCAATCATTTACATACCTGTCGAAGGCCAGACGAAGGGCGCTGGTACATACTCTGTGTGTCAGTAATGTGTACCTTCCGTCATATTATGAGCAATACTTACTTTAGGACAAAGTTGTTATTCACCTTAAAGGTGAGACAGATTGACAATTTAGATTAAGTTTGTATATTACCGGATATGACGGTAAGACGACATAATTAAGCTGTGAAATAAGCAAAAAAATTCGTGCCAAGATCCGTGTATGAAAATGAAATTCGTGATTTCCAATATGAACTCTTTAACCGAGCAAATTTAGTACAATTTTATCGTCTTTAGTGATGTTGCTTTCTTTTTATTTTATTTTCGTAGATCACTAAATGCTTATTCCAATAAATGATAACTATTAAAGTAATTATTTGCAAAAGAACTTTAATCTCATGTATGCTGCAAGTTACTGGTCAGATTAGAATTAAATGTGTTCGGAGATATTAGAGATATTATCTTTAAAAGTAGTACTGATAAATTATTTCTCAACTGTAAAATGCTGTACTAACAAAGTAATGAGATTTCGATTACTGCTCAGTGACACTTAAAAAAAAGATTTTGAGTTAGTTTACAACCTGCCCAATACCGAGCCAAAGTACTTCAGATCAGTCATGCTTTAGCATCCTGTTGTCAAAACATGTAACAGATGAAATTATAGGAGATAATTAATCCAGCATTATGAAGTTGAACTAATATATATATATATATATATATATATATATATATATATATATATATATATATATATATATATATATATATATATATATATATATATATATACGTGCCGCCTAACTATAAAGAGCACCTGTGTGTAAGCTGATAAATGCATATGTGATCTATCAATGACAAGTATGTGTCCTGTGTTCAGCGCTGTAAGAAATGTAATTAATGCAGTGCACGTGGTGATACAATGAGTTCTCTTTGTAATTCACGAAATCTGATCTCCACTTAAAATTAAAACAATATCTTCTGGGGTTTTTTGTACTAAATGTATAAACTGGATGTTAATCATTTGGAATAGTGGGCACCTTTAAGATATACAAAAAATAGTAGACATGACTAATTTATATAGAAAAACATAGAAAAAATATTCCAATGCTTAATTTGTTTTCTTTATAAAGAATTGAGGCAAAAGGACGCTAAGTTTAAAATATATTAACCAAGCAACCTATTTATTCGTCTCGTTTATCAAAGTAATATAGACAGCAGCAATTTAAACTTCAGTGCGTTTATACACTGACTTGTACAATGCTTTTATACACCGATTTCTACAATGCCTTTATATACCGACTTGTCCAATGCCTTTATACACCGACTTGTATAATTACTTTATACACCGACTTGTACAATGCCTTTATACACTGACTTGTACAATGCCTTTATACACCGACTTGTACAATGCCTTTATACACCGACTTGTACAATGCCTTTATACACCGACTTGTATAATGCCTTTATGCAACGACTTGTAGAATGCCTTTATACACGGACTTCTACAATGCCTTTATACACCTACTTGTACAACGCTGTACACACCGACATGTACAATGCCTTTATACACCAACTTGTACAATGCCTTTTTACACCAACGTGTACAATGCCTTACACACCGACCTATACTATCTTTTGTGGAATTATGCAATGATTTTAAATGATATCTGAAATTTCACTAATAAATTTCACCATAAATTTACTCACTCAGTAGGCATCTATTTTTCTTATATGCTTTTTAAATAAGGCAGTGACCCGTTTCTGTAATCAAAACTACTTGCTCTATCATTATACGTACATCATCGTTTCATGCGTAAGCAGTTGGTCAAAGTAGGCAATCGAAATAAGAATTTAGCAACTCGCTCTCTCCCTCCCTCTCTCTCTCTCTCTCTCTCTCTCTCTCTCTGGTGTGTCGTGTTAGAGAATCTTTCTAGTATTATACGTTCATAGTTGATTCGCGCACTAGCAATTTGTCAAAGCAGGAAAGAATCTCTCTCTTGTGGTGTGTGAGAGAATGTTTCGAGAATAGAAAGTGTCACATTAAAGCAAGAGATAATTCTTTTATTGCGAGCTGTAATATTTACATGTAACTTAAATTTTGGAAAAGCAGAGTTTTGTGCATTCATTCTAGAATTCAACTAAAAACATGACAATTGTTTTAAAAAAAAAAAAGAAAAGGTGAAAGCTCTTTGTTTCAAACCATTCAGCCAAGTGTCATGAAACTGGAGGTTGATAGATATGTGACTCATTTTACCTTCACTTTAACCACAACTGTTTAATCACCGGACATCCTGCCTGGTATTACTGCGTATCAACCATAACCAATTCAGAATTACGATCATGAGAAAGATAAACCATTCACAAACATACGATGAGAAAGGCGGCTAAAAGATAAATGCTTAATTGCAAATTTGCAACCAATGTGTTCAGTAATGAAATAAAGATGGTACTGAGGAGAGCACTGAAACTAAGTACTTGGATGCAATATGGACTCTCTAAAATAACCATATTTCTCAGTTTTCTGAAACTAAGTACTTGGATACAATTTGGACTCTCTAAAATAACCACATTTCTCGGTTTTCTGAAACTAAGTACTTGGATGCAATTTGGACTCTCTAAAATAATCACATTTCTCAGTTTTCTGAAACTAAGTACTTGGATGCAATTTGGACTCTCTAAAATAACCACATTTCTCAGTTTTCTGAAATAAAGTACTTGGATGCAATTTGGAGTCTCTAAAGTAACCACATTTCTCAGCTTTCTGAAACTAAATACTTGGATGTAATTTGGATTCTCTAAAATAACCACATTTCTCAGTTTTCTGAAACTAAGTACTTGGATGCAATTTGGACTATCTAAAATAACCACATTTCTCAGTTTTCTGAAATAAAGTACTTGGATGAATTTAGAGTCTCTAAAATAACCACATTTCTCAGCTTTCTGAAACTAAATACTTCGATGCAATTTGGAGTCTCTAAAATAACCACATTTCTCAGTTTTCTGAAACTAAGTACTTGGATGCAATTTGGACTCTCTAAAATAACACATTTCTCAGTTTTCTGAAACTAATTCTTCATATTTTTATCGTTGGTAAGACATTAAAGACCGAGAATGATTAACGTTATATGGAAGTTAGGCTTTTGGACGAAACCAATGCGAACCAAATGATGATGTTCCATTTATTTTATCGACTGAGAAATTATTATGTTCTAACATTAGCTAATCAACATAATGGTAAAAAAGTCAACTGAGATATATCTCCTGATATATGGGACAACGTATGACACTTTCTCAAAGAAAATATTCATGCAAAACCTCTCTCTCTCTCTTTCTCTCTCTCTCTCATACACACACAGTCAAATAATCATATCCTACTTATCGTCCTTCTTTTCGGGATAATGTAGCTTGCATAATAATTATATTAGACACTTTTAAGGTCATTAGAGAACATACTTTGTACTGTTGGATTTATTGTGTTTTTTAAATGAAAGCTTGGATGTTGCCCAACCTAGTTTAGTATTGGGCTCACGTGAAATTATGTGTAAGCCACATGTGTTGTTTTAGCTGCGATTTATACCAGTTTCTTGGCACATCAAACCAATAAAGTTACCAAAGAGGAGATATCCTAAACTCGATTTAACCACTGTTGATGAATAAAGAAAACAATAATACACAGCTTACAATAAGGATTTCATATCGAGATATTTAAAAAAAAAAAAACTGTATGAAGACCGAATATGATATATAGACAACGGAGGATGAAAAAACGTATGGAAAGGAAGACAACTCGGATCAGAAATGAAATAGATAGGTAGCCCTTCTGCCCTTCATATCTTTGAAACAAATGGATTAACCATGATTCAAACTTGTACCCGTGCACATTGAGTCTGACATGGATGCGAATTCGACCGTTTGTTCTTTTACCGTAATCATGCTAATAATTAAAGAGGCGTGTTTTCTAAGTAGGAAAAGCCTACAAATACAGAGTTCGTGATAATGCTTCACGAAACTCGAGTAACGACAGATTGGAATTGTGAAACAAGAACAGGGAAGATTGCATAATCTTTAAATACAAGATTAAAGGAAACCAAAATAAACGCAATGTTATCGTCATATAATGTAGCAGACAATTATTTTTCACGTTGTAAGAATCAAATTATCTCCAAGACATCTTCTTGCCCTGATTTATACGTAAAACACTCTGGATTTGCGATGGTCACATTACAGCATGTCTATTGAGCACGTGCCTAAAGCAATGAATTTTAAAACATGTACTCGCCACTGATCTTCATCATGTTACTAAATGCATGAAGACAGGAGAAATGTGACTTCAAGTGCTTTTAGATTGTCGAGAACGGTATGTTGAACGTATTTACTATCACATAACAACACGACACATTAATATTCCAGTCCACGCATCGTCTGCTCTTAATCTCGTGTGAAACATTAAAGTAAATACAATTTCAATTTAAACCTGCCGGTTTTAAATAATAGATTTAACACTTTACTGCTAGGTATAACTTTTCACAAGACGTTTACCTGTTTCGAAAGTTGGCAATTGTTTCCTTGGTCGCCCCATATTCCCTGTTGCAGTACGGACATTGTTGCAGTCCTTTCCGCCCTGTGCGGCGTCCTCACTTCCCCTCTGTTAATGTACACCACTACACTTTCCCAACTGATATCTTATTTAATTCAGATTTGGGTCATATGCAATGTCACTGAAAACCATCGCGTGCGCCGATAGTAAATCGCTTTCTTTTTCTGCATAACAGCGTATGTTTCCAGGTAAAAAGTCTGCCATCGTTAGCTTTTTAATTCATCTTCCGCAGAACTCTTTTAATAGCTTTTTGCGTGACGGATGTTAAAAATATTCTTACACATCCATCAGGAATGTTGTACGAAATATCAATCATTTGTGAATGAATATTGCCTGTATCGGTGATGCAAGCTTTGTACAAAGTATACCTTACTAAGCTGTGATATGTGACGCTGATTGTGTTCTAACTATATTCCACTGATAAAGTGAGGAGATTTGTGAGCCAGATGGTATTGAATACGTAAAGAAATAGGTAGAAATGATGTTGCACAAGTAACCACTCGTTTTAATAAATTTTCTAGCTATAAATAACCTCAGTTTCAACAAAAATGTACCAAGCACTGTCGTGGGTTTATTTCTTAAATAGTTTACCCTGTATTTTTAATTGAAAGCATCAACCATAACATGGAATAACGGGTCCTCTTTCTTTGTTGGGAACTCAAAGACGATAGTGTGCGAAACAAAAATTTCTGGTGTTGTGGACAAGAGTGTGAATTTTGTAACGTAAATGCATTTTGAGAGAAGAATTTGCAGTAGCTGTATAGTGAACACTGTGAAACAGCCCAAGCAATTTTTAATGTCAATACCTGGTTAATCATCGTTATTGCCTACCATCTGTAACTGGGGTGACGATTGGTGATTCAAAGAACTGGCTTTTTCCTTAGAGCGGGACTTGAATCTTCATTGTACGCCATTGAAGAATTTAACAAATCAGACTGTTGATAGATACAACCCATAACTGATAGGCAAACTCATAGTGACAGTAAACGACATTACTTGCCCAAAGTATGAAACAAAAGGCGATAAAGATACTTGTATGCGATTGTGTTGACTGCCAAAAAACAAAACAAAGAAAATTAAGAGGATATCCGTCTTTACTGTCCTTCAGCCACACTATAATTAATATCCAAATTTATAACCTCTGGATTTCGACTTTATCGTTTAACTGACAGTATCATCACTGAATAGGTAGTAATCATCCTCTGGAATTTTATATATTCAGATATCTCCAAAATTAACTCACCCTTACCGCTCAGGTGGCCTAGTGGTTAGAGCGTCCGCCTCAGATGCGGGAGGTCGTGGGTTCGATCCCCGACCAAGTTATACCAAAGACTTACAAAAATAGCACTAACAGATGCCTCGCTTTGCGTTCAGCATTAAGAGGTTAGTGTTAGGAATGGTCGGCCTGGTGTCAGGATAATGTGACTGGGTAGGGACATCATGCTATATGTCTGCTAGACATCACTATAAACTGCCACACTGCAGACATCGTAGCGATATGACTGAAACATTGTTAAAGCTACGTTAAAAATCAAAATCACACACACACACACACACAAATCAGCTTCGGCGAACAAATATTTTGAATCTGGAACTCTTTACAGAATCCCACGATTCCCAAGAATACGTGAACCCAATTGATAAAGCTAGGATTAAAATTTCTTGTATTTCCTTTAAAAATGTCCGTCTGCCTGAATATATGTTACATAATTCTTGTATAGCATATAGATTAATAGACTGCCTCAAATAATTTACAGAGACATCTATTTAATAATTTTTATATTTATACGGAGAAAATGGGGAGGAAATCAACACATTAGAATAGTACCGAGTCCTTTCAAATGATACATGAATCATGGCGCGCGATTTAAATTGAAGCAATCAAATGTTGTATTGAGAACCTTTAAACTTGGCGCTGTTTGTATTGTTATCAAACTGAAGATCTCCATTGGTATCGTCTGGACCTATCGTGTCAAGAGAATGCATTACTGACTGCATACAAATTAAAGAAAGGGTGGATTTTCTTCTAAGTTTGTTAAACGCGTGAAATTTTCATTTGTATTTAAATAGAGCTACGCAAGCTTTATGCGTTTAACACTTAGGAAAGCATGTTTAATAGTCAAATAAAAATGACACAGTAAAGGATTGACGTAAACAAAATAACGTTTTGGAAGCCAGTGCTAATGTAGAGGATAAATGGTCCGATGGAATTTTACTCTCTTAGTTCTTACCGTTGGTATCAATGGATAACAATTTCCAGATGAAACTAATGGGTGTTGGAGACAACAAAACCAGATAAAAATATCGAACTGAAAAAATTCAATATACTCACCCCTTAAATACAACGTTAATCCTACAGGAAAAATTCCTTCTTTTTTGAGGTTGATGTTGGGGGGGGGGGGATTTGCTTGTTTGTTTGTTTCAGTCTTTTTGTTGATTTATTTTCTTTGAAAAGCCTGGCTTTAAATTTTAATATAAAGAGGTCAATTGTTGACCATTACGAAGGTTTCTGGAAATTAGTGAATTTTGACAAGATAAATTTACCTCTTTAGAACGAGATCAGTTGTCTGCAATTCATACTTAAACAGAAATTTCTGTCAGAACGATATATGGAATTATATTCTAAATTAGTCGCATTTAAGTATGATATAAAAATGGTTATAGTGTTATATGTCATCAACACTATCAATTTTATTTATATATTTAAGATTTTTTATGCTTATTACCTTTTCAATCTCTAAGATAATTTAAGATAATTTGTATATCAAGACATCTATTATTAGGAATAGGCACTGCTTGTAACGACAAGCTTGATGACTGCCTACACAGCCTGTAACCCTGCCCCCTTTTCATGCCACTCGGTACATCCACGATGAATGAAATATGATGATAGTAATTAAGAATAATTTATCGGAAGATCTCGTGTAAATACAAGTTTAAATGCTTATTCATTAAATCAAAATTAGTCGTTAAGAATGAAGGAGTGTGTGTGTGTGTGTGTGTGTGTCCAAATTTGAAACGTACAAAAACGTATTTTAGAGACAGTTTTTTTTAAATAAAACTGAGATTTTAACAGCACAGAAATCACGACCATAGTGAGTTTGGATGATTTCACTTTTTAAGATTATTTTTTTACATAACAAAGGGGCCAGACAATCCATAAATCACCTTAAAATATAGGATATTATGCATTTTCTTGCACTAGTTGAATCTATCCTCATTTAAGGCTGGTTAAATCAAAGAAAAGTAGATGAAAAAGTATACTGTCACCAGTTATTCATTACATAAATTAAAAATTCATCACATCTGCCCATGTTGAAGATCATACATTGTCCTCATTATATATATCAAAACGAAAATGTATGTCTGTTGAGTGAATTTTTTTAACACGAAAATTTAAATCATATCGATTTTCCACCACTGAAAGCCTCACAGACAATATGGGCAGCTTGTAAGTCGCTAACAATTCAACAGATTTCTTATCGATTGCCTTCACGAGAGTGTTATTGTGACTATTAAAATTGTATAATAATTGTTCTTTTTCATTATCTAATAAAAGAGAGAAATCGGAACGCGTCATTCCTTTTCTGATCGCTCCCAGAGTTAAATCGCACACAACTTACACTTCCGGTATTTCTGAGACCGCAGAGAACTATCGTCCTCCATTTTGATAAAATGACCGGATGTTTTAAAACTTTATTATATGATGTACTGCACCGATATGAAGTTTCCAAGCATTCAGTGAATGTCGGGGAGGAGACGGCCCCGCAACAACGGATCAAAATAAAGTTGATAAAACGTATTGGGAGATAATTTGCGAGGGGGCGGGGCCAAGATTTCGACTGCCCTTAGCCTCCGCAGGGTTTAATCAGGCACTGCCTTCATGGGAATGACGTTACTATTGTGCGAAAGACCTCACTGACCTAAAACCGGGACACATAATTTACTAGTTACCAGGCTATGATATTGGCTTGCCAGTTTAAAACGAGTATTAGCGGACAGGGGGCGCTCTACAGATCTTGTGTACTTAGGTGAGAGTGACGGGTGTAAAAGTGAAGTTGTTAGTATTTGCAACATGCAAAATGGAGGGAATATTGGCATACCACTATGTTACTTTCACGTACCGAGGCTGAAGTTTCTTTGGATATTTTGCTTGTGAAAAGGGTTCATGATCTAGGCACACAGCTAATCAAAATGTCTGCTCCCATGTGCTCAAGACATCAGCCATTATTAGTCTAAAGTAAATTATCATCGGCAGTTATTAAAATAGGGAAAACGACTTTTGCCAGACAAAACCAGCTTCTCAAAGTGCAATGAATGAATTACCAATTTACCTCAGAGATCCAGAAGATGAAAATGACCAAGCGGAGCTTGCAGTTTAAAAAAAAAAAATTAAAGATGCACGTTGAAGTAAGACCAAACTAAAACTCTGAAACCGACAATATACCCATCAATCATACAGCAAAATAAAGGGAAGTAAACGTTTTGTTAAAAACGCTTATGAGACACAACGTCCTTTTTACATATTCAGTATAACAAGTGAAGAAAACCGGAAAATACTTTTTTCTTTGAAAAATCTAACTCTATCAAAATACGAAACTGTAGAGCGCCACTGTAACGTACTGCGCAGTAAGCGGTATTCTGCAAAAAGATAATTTCCTGTAACACATAGCAAGATGGTTATTATCACGTTTTAGAGCTCCACTTTCAGAAAGAGAACTATAGTTTATACACAATTAAGGAACACTATCCGAATGCAGATAGTCAATTCGCCTTCATAATAACAGCTCCAAGCTTAGTTGTACTGCTTTCTATTTTATGATAGAGTCACAATTAATTCGAGTATTGTTTTTAGAGCATAAACTCGTTATCCTGCTAATCTTGAATTGTGCTAAGGCATCTAATTTGGAATCACCCTTTAAAGTGCATTATCATTAACGTCACCACCCCTCCGCCGCCCATGATATTTAAGCTTCTGACACAACATAAGCACTACGATGTCGACAGCAATCCAGTCGACAAACCTGTTATATAGTGCCACAAAAGAAACCAACAGTTTCACTGGAAGGAGCAAAGAAAACATACAAACAGGATTTAAAGAAGAAAAATCGTTGTATCGTCTGATATTTTGTTGTATTAGCCACACAATTCTATGCCCATGTACTACCCTCTAAGGCATTTGTAATAAACCACCAACCTCAGCCGATAAATCAGCCCCTTACCAGTAATGATATTGATTGTCAGTTTAGGGGATGATATCACATATTCATTAAAACATGCAAAATTCCGCCGTCAATTTTGCTGCACACGTCGGTGTACATTTTATACACTTACCGGTATTTCTCGCAGTTTCAGAGCTACCATCGGCCGAAGGGTTCTTTTGGAACCATATACAATATATTTCAGAGCAAA
Source organism: Sinohyriopsis cumingii (assembly GCA_028554795.2). Classification (NCBI taxonomy): domain Eukaryota; kingdom Metazoa; phylum Mollusca; class Bivalvia; order Unionida; family Unionidae; genus Sinohyriopsis; species Sinohyriopsis cumingii. Next base: position 29,467 of record JAPYKE020000465.1, read on the forward strand.
TCCTATGTTTGGTGACTTGTAAATCCATGTGGAATAGCACTACCCCCTGTACTGCGGCCATTTTAAATTTCGGGCTAGATATAAATGTCACCAATTATCAGAATGTGTCTAAAGTGTACACAGTTTTGTTCCGGAAAGATTTGTATGCAAAATTGCACATTTTGATGAACAGGTGACATCAGACTCACATATCGCTCATCAGTATCAACACAGATCTGCGGGGCTGATTTATCAGACTACCACCAACCAAAAGAGATGCCTACGTATGAGAAATGGGATATTTCTAAGACGTTGATTAACCTTCAAAATAATATTCTTTCGAATGATTTTGGATTTGGGGGGTGGGTGGGAGTGGAGCACTGTGTTCCCAACTCATTTTTAAATCCATTAAACGCATCGCTTCCCTTTTATTTATTTATTTATTTATTTATTTATTTATTTATTTATTTATTATTATTGTTATTATTATTTTTATTATTATTATTATTATTATTATTATTATTATTATTATTATTGCTGTTGTTGTTGTTTCTTTGTCTATTTTTCGTTTTTCTTCTGATAGTTACGTTGTTTCAACGATTCTTTCCAAGTGGAACTGTTCAGTATCTTGACTATGACGGAGTACCTTTGCCCGGTATACACTGGTTCTGGTAATGATGACTAGGTTAGTGACAAGACAGTTTCTTAGGAAGCACTATTAAAGAATATTACCTGCAACAAACTCCATCTCAATGGCTACAAGAATTCTAATGAAATCCATAAGAGTACATTTTGGACATAACCCCATCCTAACCCGTATATCCGGTACCAATTTCTATGTAATTCCACATTAAATGTAGGGTTTCCGTTGACAGGTGAAGCAAAGAAAGGATGTGTACTCTGTAGGAGTTCCGTTGACAGGTAAAGCAAAGAAAGGATGAATATTATGTAGTGGTTCCGCTGACAGGTAAAGCAAAGAAAGGTTGTATAATCTGCAGGGGTTCCGTTGACAGGTAAAGCTATGAAAGGGTGTTACCCTTTGGGATTCCGTTGACAGTTGACAGGGTAGAGCAAAGAAAGAATGCATACTCTGTAGAGGTTCCGTTGACAGTTGACAGGGTAAAGCAAACAAATGATGTATACTCTGTAGGGGTTCCGCTGGCAGGTAAAGCAATGAAGGCATGTGTACTCTGATTGATTTCGTTGACAGGTAAATCAAAGAATGACTGTATACTCTGTGGGGTTTACGTTGACGGGTCAAGCAAAGAAAAGAGGTATGCACTATAGGGGTTTCGTTGACAATTAAAGCAAAGAAAAGATGTATGCACTATAAGGGTTCCATTGACAATTAAAGCAAATACACGATGCCCCTGCTTTATCTATTTTTGTAAAGTTTTCGTTCGTTGTTGCTGGACGGTGGTAGAATTGCTAAAATCGCATGTCACGCACACTGCATCACAAACTGTAGCATAGCGGTTTGTTAAGCCGTCACTGTGGCAGGTGTGGAGTGGGGTACATCCAACATTTTATTTAAATTGTTATAGAAGTCCCACCTAGGCTCCATTTTGGTTGGAAGTTAAATTAGTGAAAGATATATGTAAAGCTCCGAGCCCCCAGTCAGCAATGCCGACGGTTATATGACTAAATATGCAAAAAAAAGTTAAATTAAACGAATAACAATTTAATGGCAACTCAATAATCAAATGATAACAATTTCCCAAGTACTCTCCTTCTGCTCGACCCTGTGATAGTCTATTGCATCATTTGATTAGTAGTGTGAGAATGCTTTCCACTTGGCCCTTGTATTCTACTCATCTGTGTATTATTCTCTTCTATTCCTCATATTCCTTCTCCTCTTCCTCTCGACTTTCTCCAAATTCCTTCTCTCCATCGACTCCTCGATACTCATCCTCCTTCTCTACTTTCTCCTCCTCTACTCCTTTTCCTCCTCCTCATCGACTCTCTACCGACTAGACTTGTCGACTCTGACTGCTCTGCTAGTCTTACTTCCGTCTCCTCTCTTAGAGACTTGGGACTTATCTGAACTGTAAGTTCTGTCCCCCAAAAAGATTCCTTTACGAAACTTTGTCTTTCCTTAGAATCTCCTCTCTAAGTTTTACCGACAAATTACGAATGGCTCTCTCGGGGTAACCCTATATCGCTCAGCAGTCGTCCCAGGCGAGACTAAATTTTCGCTTGCTACTAGAAGTTATAATTCGGATCGAAATTGTTACCACACCCTCTGTCTCAATTCCGATTGGATGTCGTTTTCACCTGATCCAATCAAACTTAGCGGACAATGTCATGCTCGCTGTCTGAGGACGGCTTTAGAACACGTCCCGTTCCTCGTGGGTTCCTCTGATCTTTGGACAAAGCTATAACACATATGTGGGAAGTCGCGCTATCTAACGCCTGTGCCGATTCAAGATGCCGCATCTTCTCGCTGGTCACTGTAACCTTGCGTAAGAGATTAACTCTAGCCTGCGGCATGTTATGACATCAAACCATGGCTTGTAATAATACCTTTGTTTAAACACGACTTACTAACTGGGGCAGAGCAAACGTGACACAACCAAATGTGAATATTACAGCAGCGATAACTTTGCTTGAAACGAAATAATTGTGCGAACATTACGTGATTTCAATTCACGCCGTACAACGCATTCCTTTTTATAATTTTGTAACGATTTTGGAATTTTAGGTCTATACTCTCATTCACATGATACAGAACCTCTTTCCATGAAGGAACGATTTTTGTTTCTAAACTGAATCCTTATTTGCACTCTTAGAATTTTTGCATTTTTAGCGAGAAGTTTTTAAAAGAATGTTCAAAATGGTAGACAAATCATGACCATAAAAAGACAAAAAAAGTAATAATTATTAGTGGGACAATCAATCCTCTATCAGCAAGAGTTAGTTTCACCTTCAAGCGAGATAAGGCGTTGGAAATTGAACTTTAACCCCAAAATTTCATACCACAAATTAATCGGTCTATTTTCTTATAGCAATATATTGAAGAAAATGGATAATCCTTAAAGCAGTATATAAGTTTAGCAAAGGCGTTAGATTCCGACATCTAGGAAGGAAGCTGGTGTCGTACGATGTCAGACGTGGAATTTTAATTTGGCAGAAAATTCAAACCACGACTATCTCATGTTGGATCCCCTCTCATTAACGAGAAACGATGATCTACACCAAATCTAAAAAATTAAAACAAGCTATACACTCTGCGGCATTGCTTACCGTTTGAATGCCAGTATCACTGCGTTTGGAAACCCTTTCGGTAAGTATCAGCTCCGATTCTTACATTTGATAACACGGGTGTCACACTGTTTGCGAATCACCAGTATGTAATCCCCAACATGATACCTCTACATGGAAAACATGGAATTTCTAGCCGCCCAAAAGATATAATCCACACAAGCTTGACAAATCTTCCCTTCAAAACTCGTCTCGGCGATCAAACTTGTATAATCCCATTACATATTTAACTGTTTCGTTGAAAGGCACAGCCAAGAAACAATATACGTATGTATATTTATAAAATTTGCTTCATTAGCACGGACACAGTATCCACACAATGCCAGTCATTCACATAATTTCATTTATTCAACAATTAACGTGACACGTGTCCTGAATCAACATTTTCACGAAGGTTAGATTAAAACTTTCACGGTCTTGATCTACCCTCTATAATTTCAACACACAGCACAAGCTGAATACACTCTCTTCATTTGAAAGAAAACACATCGTAAGTTTTTTAAATGAATACACAGAGAGTTTCCTCGTAAGCTGTGGATTTATAAACGTTTTCTTGATCATTGTACAAAAAAGTATTTAGGCATATTTCTTTTCTTGGCGTTCGTACATAATTTATCTATTAAGTGTTATTAACAAAAAATTCATTATCTGGCAAATTTTCTTAAGGTAATGAGTAACGTATGCAGCAATGTTTAATTTATTAAAATGACGATACTATTAGAATCCTTTCTCAGAAGAAATGCTCGTTATCTTGGCTATGGTGACACGTATGGCGTAAAAACATCCGTTTCCGAAGTACCTCCACAGTATGCATTACCTCTTAATACCTTCTAATGAGAACAGAGAATCTAAAACCGCCAAAAACGAGGCAAACGAGACATTTTGAGACTTATCTCACCTGAGCCTCCTGGACAATCAAACTTCCTGTATAAACACACAACAGATTTCTTGTGTTCCTTGAAGAACACAAAATAAATTACTGTTCTTTGTACCTGAAAGATGAAGAGTTGACGTTTCATCCCAAAGTTTGCTTCATTAGTAATTGAACTATCATCTTGAACATCACATTTTACAAAGCATGACATTGAAGGAGACACTTGTAAAAGTCCTGGATGAAATTCGTATGCAGGAAACCCCATAAGTGAAAAGTGTGACACATGGCACGTGCAGATATAGTTCTGTTTCACATTATACTGAATTAACCTGGAAAAATAAAACATACCGTCTATACTCACTTATACGTCGAGTCAAACTGCAAACAACAAATATCGTGATCTGATGTAGCATAATATGCTTGCTGATCAGAGTCTATGTTGTTTGTTCTACTGGATACTCCTAATAAACTGCACAGACCCAGATAACGCGTTATGCGACGGCAGATCTGGTTCTGTGCAGCTTGAGTTGGACTTATAAGCGAATACAGACGGTGCCCTGATCTGATATTTCAGCATATAAAAAATCCCTGGGTCTTTGATTTTCGTATGCAATCGTATTTTGTATGTTAGGTAAACACTTCCTGAAGAGAAGGAAAAGAATTCATCGGGGTTTGACTGTTTGTCGTCATGGACAGTGCGTGTTTAAGTGTCAATTACTGCATCGATTTTATAAACTGATCATATCCAACCATTTCGTCTCGATTAAAAGCAAACTTTACATTATTATAAGAAAGACTACAAGTATTTCACCAATCTCTTAAACAATTTGGTATTTATTGATGATCTCCGTGGAAACTTGTGCCTCGACAGGAACAATAGACCTCTTCATCAGACACGGGAAAATTAAGTGTCTCAATCATCATTAATACATTCCCTGCAAATTGTGTTGTTTTTGTTGTTGTGGGGTTTAACGCCATTTTTCAGCACACGATAGGCTATACATGGCGGCCAGTATTAATGGTGGAGGAAGAACCCGGGAAAACCCAGGGAAGAACCACCGACCCACGAGAAGCTACTGGCAAGCTTTCTTGCATACCCACATTGGCCGAATCCTAGACTCGAGCCCACGCAGACAGAGGTGAGATGGCAGTGATCCGTAACGGTGAGCGCTTTAGACCACTCGGCTGCAAATTGAGTAACTCACTTCATTAAATTTAATTGATTGAACGTGTTTCTAAACATACTAACATTGCAGCAAAATAGAACCAATTTTATTAATTGTTGTCTAAACACATGCTCCCATCTTAAAACCATGTCTAATTGCAAAGCTCTCCCTGTTTGTGACAATATGGCTTTTATTAAATCAATAAATTTATCAAATAAGGCAATATAGTGTATTTTTTAAAAAGAAAAATAGTCTGATATAAAATTACAGTAAACTTTTAGCTTGTGGCTTTTCAAGCCGCAGTTTCAGACATCAAAAAACTTATTTCTCCCCTCTGAAACCGGTGAATCTTATTTCGGGTCTTGTTTGATATGTATTGATCATAGCGAGGAAATTATTTTTTATCAAACAACAAATAATGTTTTTGGAAGATCGGAAACCTAACGTCTTTACTGATAGATACAATTAAGGTTATCAACCATTTGTGCTGCTCACTGCTCATGGATCACAATGTGTGATAACCTAAAACCTTTGCGCTGCTCATTGCTCATGGATCACACTGTGTGATAACCTAAAACCTTTGCGCTGCTCACTGCTCATGAATCACGCTGTGTGATAACCTAAAACCACTGCATTGTTCACAGCTTATGAATCACATTGTGTGATTGTTGTTGTTGTTGTTGTTGTTGTAGGGTTTAACGTCATTTTTCAGCACACGATAGGCTATACATGGCGGACAGTATTAATGGTGGAGGAAGAACCCGGGAAAGCCCCGGAAAGAACCACCAACCCTCGAGAAGCTACTGGCAAGCTTTCTCACATACCCACATTGCCCTAATCTGAGACTCGAACCCACGCAGACAGAGGTGAGATGGCAGTGATCCGTAACGGAGAGCGCTTTAGAACACTCGGCCACTCGGGGCCCCCACACTGTGTGATGACCTATATCAGTAATTTAAGCTTCATCTCGCACACAGTAAGTTAAAAATGTAACAATTAAACATTATTCTTGATCATAAATAAGCAACTTCCTAATTTGTTTTTAAAATTTGAATATTGCACACATTGCAACTCTCTCTCTCTCTCTCTCTCTCTCTCTCTCTCTCTCTCTCTCTCTCAATCTCTCTCTCTGCTAAACTGAAAGGAACAACTCGGTGTAATCAATCTCAAGGATGTTTTTATTTTTTGTCGCGTCTTCTTTGTAAATATCTGAGATGAAAGAACTGAAGGATATAAGCAGCACATGATATCAGTAACTAGGAATGTCAGCAGAGTCGGACTCGTACATTTAAACCTTATTTCACGTACAAATGAATATTGGATAGTTTTATTTTCCTGAAAACATAACAAGGACGTTAAACGGTTGGAACAGTTATATATAGTGGGAACATACTGCGTGTTAGTTAGTGATGAGTTCATCATCCCGCAATTCCATTCAATTTAACGTCGATGATTTTGCCACAAGGTAATATATTGATTAGGTTGAAGTAAAACTGCTTGTTGAATGAATCATTTACCTGAACAGGGTTGCACTCTCAAGGTATCATACTAAATACCATAAATACTGTTGATTGTTAAACATGCAGTTCACTACAAATTTCAGAGCTTAACACAAAGGTTCGTTTTTCTCTCAAGGCGTTGGAATGTAGACATGTCATTGAAGACCAGCAGTAGATGACGCTATTTATGTATGTTCCTGTATAGATCATTAACAGACAAATATACATTTAATTCTACTTGGTTTTGAAAATATAAGAAGGAATAATCATAGATCAGTAAACATTCCATTACCATAAATATGTGTGTGTATGTGTATATATATATATATATATATATATATATATATATATATATATATATATATATATATATATATATATATATATATATATATATATATATATATATATATATATATATATATTAAGCAAAGTGTAAATATGAAATGTTAGCTTTAAATATATTTCTTAATATTTATGGATGTCTGTTTTTCTCATTTTTCTTGATTTCAGTGAGATGATGGTAACTTTTATACATTGTCTGAGACCGAAAAACAGCTGGTCATTCATGATCTGTAACTAACACACACCCCTCCTCTCTCTCTCTCTCTCTCTCTCTCTCTCTCTGGATATTCATTTACAAGAAAATGATGTTACTTTGGATGTTGCGCAGTATTTTTAGCATTATATATATATATATATATATATATATATATATATATATATATATATATATATATATATATATATATATATATATATATATATATATATATATATATATATATATATAAGAAAGTATTTTTCTAATCACGTGTATTATTATTTTTTATGTATTTTGTGCAGGATGGAGGGATAGAGAATTGTGTGAGAAGGCGGGATTTTAATATGATTTTGTGAAAGAATGTTTGTATTATTTGATTCCGACAGATATAACAAAAATATTATCAGCAAAGAATGGGTCAGAATTTTAAGAACAATAAAACTGATGCATCATCAGATGTGTTATAAATGTAAATAGCTGGCATTTGAGCTGTCTTTCAACACGATATGTCACTGTATGCCAAATGTAGATAAAAGACAGCGAACAATGCTTGTTATGAAACCAAATTTGATACAGCTTCAAACAAATCTTGTCTAAACATGGAACAAATCTGATCGATTGTGAAAATGAATATCTATAAAAGAACAAAAAAAGAAGACAAACTGCGTGTCTTTGTTGTTAGTTCTTTAACACTGCTTTGATTTTGGAATTGTTTTTTTCTTTTTTTTCTTTCTTAAATTGTTGCCAAAGAAACTAAACAAATAAGCAAACACAACTGAAGAAAAACAAGAAACAATTTGCCAGAGGTCTTTCACAAACTAATTTTCAGCAGTGCATAATGTATAGCAATCTTTTCTAGAAATGAAGTTAGTAACTCTCTAAGTTAATTGCATCGTGAGCATCGTGTTTTAATTAGTATAAACGGCTGAATGTTAAGTTAAAAGCTATTTTTTTGTACTTTCAAACAAAAAGGTCCGTGTACGTATTTTTTAGAATTCTGACGTAGTTCTACATTTCCATACATCGTATAAATTATAGCTTTTGTGTTAATCCCAGACCTGCAAGGTGCACTGTAGCTAAGTTTTAATACTTTGATAATTAATCTGAAAAACTTAACCCACGCTTATTCCGAATGTAAATGTCGGTGCACAGAAAGATGTTCTGGGTGATCGAAGAGATTAAAAAAAGACAGCACGTGTATTCTTGAAAATAAACGATATGAGCGTCTACTTCTAATAAACAGCATATGAAAAGTTGTTATACCTGGAAGAGTGTAATTTCGATTGGTACTGAACCACATGTATAAAAATGTCTACAAAATACCATCATCACCAACATCATGAATATTGTCCCTACCTAAGAGCGGATCCAAAATTATTGTTGCTTTTTTTTTTGGGGGGGGGTTTACATAAATAAGTAAGCAATGGGTCCGTCTGATGGAACCCCTGATGGGGATCCCAGCGGCGAACCCCACCCCCACCCCCCCCCACCCCCGACGCTCCAATATTTTTATGCATTTCCAGCGCATAAATTTAACCATCTAAGTGTAAAGAAAACATACTCTTAAAAACCTTCCGGTTGTTTCGCCCTCGTGCTTAGGGGGCGCGCGCCGGCTCTGCACCCCCCTCCCCATTATTAACATATAGTATATGCAGCTTGTATGCACTACACATGAACATACTCAATCCAATTGCTATCACTGCTGCATGTGCATATTGGGTCCTTCTTTTCTTTCTGAGTGTCACCGGAACTAATGCGTCGACATTTACATCCGCCTTAAAAAGGTAGGTTACATGTTTTAGATCCGAATAAGCACCATTTGCCATCTTCCCAGTACCAAAACTTAACCATGATACACTTACAATGGTGCAATTAGGAGAGAGAGCCCAACTTTATCGGACCTTTTTAAAGCTAATGTTTTCCATCAATCTTTCTGTAATTTGCCTTAAATATGTAAATAGTCTGTGAGAGAGGTATTGTTTTCTGATTATCTATGCCTCATTTGATGACTTGAAGTCTTTATTCACCAGTAATGAAGTTTATTCTTTTGATGACTTGAGACCTTTATTAAACAGTCATGAAGTTTACTCTTTTGATGACTTGTAGCTTTCATTAACCAGTTATGAAGTCATCTCTTTTGATGACTTAATGCCTTTATTAACCAACTATGACGTTTACTCTTTCTGGCAGACCCACAAGCTGCTGCTCAACGAAACTGTGTGCAAAGTTATGTATTACAATTGTATAAGAAAACGAGAGTGGCTAAATTGGTATAGATAGTGTGCTACAAATTATATTGTCCTTCAGCTCTGTTACACACTCTAAACTCTATTGTGTGGATTAAAATCGTGTGCTTCATCTCTACCGAGATCTGCATACATACATTTAAATCACAGTAGAGGACTTCTATAATACTAAAATACTGAGGATAACAGAATTGAGGACATATGTTGCGAGAACATTAAATTTTACGCATTCTTGTACAAAATAACTCTTTTTTTTATATATATGACATTAGCATTTGGGTGGGGGGATATTTATAAATGGAGTCCAGACAATAGCTTGTTTGTGTGTTTATTTATTCGTTAATTTGCCTGATTTAGCGGGACAAATGCAATAATTTGACCTGATTTGATAATTGAAATGCCAACGCAATATCGATCAAGCAGTTTACACGATGGAAACATAGTGTCGTAGAGGTTATCTCCCTTGCTTATTTACACTCTCTTGTTTCCCGGCTGGTTCCCATTTCTCCATATCATTAGTACCGTGTGTCCTATAATTGTTTGACCTAGATGACAAATGGCGTATCATCCAACCACGAAGCAAAGGACTGTGTACCTGAATTAAGGCAATAGACTTCTAATGAGATTTGCTGTTATTTCTAGGTGTGTTCCTAACTGTTTAAAGTTTAGTAATGTTAATCATTTAGTTTTCTGAAACTGTATTTCAAAAAATAATCGAAGTTACGTTGCAGCTGTGAGAGTTATGTTCATTTAAGCGGTAATCCCAATGTTATAATGTGTAGAAAAAATGCTGAAAACAAATTGTGACCTGCGAATATATAAAGTTAATTTCCTTAGTTCTCATGGTGAATATTCACTATATATGTATTTATTTCTATTTTATAATGTGTGTGTGTGTGTGTGTGTGTGTGTGTGTGTGTGTTCCTTAGTTTCAAGAATTTGAGTCATATTGCTACTATGTTTGCAGTGTGGTAGTTTATAGTGATGTATAGCACTGGGACAGGCATATTATTCTGATATCAGGCCGACCGGTCCTAACACTAACCTCTGAGCGTCAAGCGAGGCAGCTGTTGGTAACATTTTTAAAGTCTTTTGATTGATTCGGCCGGGATTCAAACCCGCGACCTCCCGCATCCGAGGCAGATGCTCTAACCACTTAGGTCTGTGATCATTTGTAAATGTATGGTGTTTCGCGCCTTTAATTACGGTTGCTTTCCATTATTGCCATATTCTTAAAATATTGATTGTACACTTCGTAATATATGAAGAAAATATAGATCTTTCTTACAGACACAAACACAGACACGCGTTTGTATGTTAAGATTAAAACAATTTCGTTCAAGAAAACTCGTACCGTACAAAAGAGTACTAAAATGAAACAAATATACCACAAGGTCGTGTCAAAATTGATTACTTTCATGTCAGCACATCAAAAGAATGTGGTTGTTTTTATTCTGTCTGACGTCGGAGACCATTCTTCCGACGACTAATTTACGACAGGATGCATGACTCTAAGATGGATGGTTTAGATCTCAGAGACAGGTCGCATGTTAGCTTGATTACAATGTCTGGAAAAGATTCAAGATAGGTGTTGTGTGCGTGTATTTTTTAGAGGCGTTATTTAGTTGAGTACTAACAAGTGGAGTTGAATAAGATGGATAGAGCTATGTTCATATGTAATGTACATCACTCATAGCTTTACAGTTCATTAATAAATTCTATCTAGCATTACCATCATTGCCTCTATTCTTCTAATAAATAACCAACATCATAATTCAAAGGTCACCGTCATACACTGAATTTCAATATGCATTCTAAAACAATTGTGTTCAATTTTCATATAATTTCACATCTTTTCATTATTTCTCAGGTAGAATGATTACTTTAACTTTATTCATCCTAAACTCTTTCAAGTTTCACATCGATTTCTTCACAGATGTAAAGAGTAAGCCACCAAACCAAATCGTACAACATTGGAAGGACTGTAAATATTATAAGGTAGAGCCTCCTTTACTGAAAATATCAAAGTCAGTAAGAGCTACCTTCATTTTAGATTGGTGCGTATTTTTTCGAGAAAACTGTGATCGTTACATTTTCTTTTTCAAGGAAAATGTTTGAATTTATGAATTAAGGTAAAACAAAACAGTTTCATTTTCCTCCGTTTGTTATTGATTCTGAAGTTGCCCCAAATGTAACCGAAAATTAAGGAGTAATTATAGTTACATAATTAATCCTTATTCATAAAAAGATGCATGCAAAGTCTTTCATTTTTACTAGAAAAACTTGGTAAAGAGATTTTTTTCATTAAAAAGCGTGTATAAAGGGCATTTATATCAAGGAAACTCTCACTGTGCTTTTCTTTGACGTCACTTAAAAGAACATGCCCATCAAGAAAATACATTAATTTGTCACTACACTGTCACAAAAATGAACGTAAACTTCATTACTCAAAAAATTGCCCCCACCCCACCCCACCCCAAACACATTATGTTCGATCCCCAGATACTGTACATCTTAATATTTGAGCGCTATTGAAATGTTCGCGGATTCTGTATGCCTGACATCACACAATTTTCACAGATTCTGTATGCTTGACATCACACAATGTTCGCGGATTCTGTATACTTGACATCATACAGTGTACAGGGATTCGGTATGCTTGACATCACACAATGTTCGCGGATTCAGTATGCTTGACATCACACAATGTTCAGGGATTCTGTATGCTTGACATCACACAATGTTCACGGATTCTGTGTGCTTGACATCACACAATCTTCACGGATTCTGTATGCTTGACATCATACTATGTTCGCGGATTTTGTATGCTTTACATCACACAATATTCACGAATTCAGAATGCTTGACATCATACAATGTTCACGGATTCTGTATACTTGACATCATATCATATTCGCGGATTCACTATGCTTGACATGACACAATGTTCGCGGATTCTGTATGCTTGACATCACACAATGTTCAGGGATTCGGTATGCTTGACATCACACAATGTTCACGGATTCAGTATGCTTGACATCATACAATGTTCGCGGATTCAGTATGTTTGACATCACACAGTGTTCACGGATTCTGTATGCTTGACATCACACAATGTTCGCGGATTCAGTGTGCTTGACATCACACAATGTTCACCGATTATGTATGCTTGATATCATACAATGTTCGCGGATTCAGTATGCTTGACATCATACAGTGTTCGCGGATTCAGTGTGCTTGACATCACGCAGTGTTCAGGACTTCTGTATGCTTGACATCACACAATGTTCAGGGATTCGGTATGCTTGACATCACACAATGTGCGCGGATTCAGGATGCTTGACATCACACAATGTTCGCGGATTCTGTATGCTTGACATCACACAATGTTCGCGGATTCAGTATGCTTGACATCTCACAATGTTCACGGATTCTGCATGCTTGGGATTCTGTATGCTTGACATCATACAATGTTCAGGGATTCAGTATGCTTGACATCACACAATGTTCGCGGATTCTGTATGCTTGACATCATACAATGTTCGCGGATTCTGTATGTTTGACATCTCACAATGTTCAGGGATTCAGTATGCTTGACATCATACAATGCTCACGGATTCTGTATGCGTGACATCTCACAATGTTCGCGGATTCTGTATGCTTGACATCACACAATGTTCACGAATTATGTATGCTTGACATCGCACAATGTTCACGGATTCTGTATGCTTGACATCACACAATATTCACAGATTCTGTATGCTTGACATCAGACAATGCTCACAGATTCTGTATGCTTAACATCACACAATGTTCACGGATTCTGTATGCTTGACATCTCACAATGTTCACGGATTCAATATGCTTGACATCACACAATGTTCACGGATTCAGTACGCTTGACATCACACAATGTTCAGGGATTCTATATGCTTTACATCACACAATGCTCACGGGTTCTGTATGGTTGACATCACACAATGTTCACGGATTCTGTATGTGTGACATCATACAATATTCACGGATTCTGTATGCTTGACATCATACTATGTTCACGGATTCTGTATGATTGACATCATACGCGGATTCTGTATGCTTGACATCACACAATATTCGCGGATTCTGTATGCTTGACATCACACAATGTTCGCGGATTCTGTATGCTTGACATCGCACAATGTTCACGGATTCTGTATGCATGACATCATACAATGTTCGCGGATTCTATATACTTGACATCATACAATGCTCATGGATTCTGTATGCCTGACATCATACAATGTTCACGGATTCTGTATGCTTGACATCACATAATGTTCACGAATTATGTATGCTTGACATCATACAATGTTCACGGATTCTGTATGATAAAACATCATACAATATTCGCCATTAGTTTCTTTGCAACACAAATTATTCAGCTAACTGAGCAACAATTAGAGATGTTTTTTCTTTGTTTCTTACTGGCGAAAATTGTACGCTCGCGAAAATTGTATTATCGCCTTAATTATTCTTGTCATCGTCAGTGGAACTATTGGTATTATTATTAACTTAATAACATTTAGAAGTCTACCAAAAAATATACCCATAGGCAAGTCTCCCAAAAGATATACTCATAGGCAATTCTACTAAATAAATATACCCATAGGAAAGTCTACCAAAAAAACATACACATAGGCAAGTCCACCAGAAAAGCATACCCTTTGGCAAGTCTACCAAAATAACATACCCATCGGCAAGTCTACCAAAATAACATACCTATAGGCAAACCTACCGAAAAAAATACCCATAGGCAAGTCTACCCAAAAAAAACACCCACTGGCAAGTTTACCAATATTATCCTTTGTCTCACATGACCAAAGGAAAACTGCATAATGCATGAAATATAATGTTTTTAGATACGGGGGAAAACAGCGTCTGTATCATTTTCTTTTGAATGACGTCGTCGTAGTAATAGTATTAGTAGCAGGATTGGTGGTGGTAGTGAAGCTAGTAACGGAAGTAGTAGTAGTTCTCGTAATTGTTGTCGAGGTTGTTGATTCTGTTGTAGTTTCTCTTCAAAAATCAATTAGAGCATTTCGAGAAATCTCTGCCTTTCAACGTTACCAACCATTTGACAAATAGATTTCTATTTTTTTTTTTAAAATCACATTTTACAAATAGATTTCTTGTTAAGAAAAATTCCGCTGCATGAATAAATTCTGTTGTTAAACCGTATTTTCACCTATTAATTACATATGGTAATATTTATTTGGGGCATTACGGTTTCTAAGTGCCCCTTTTCAGCTGATTGAGCAGTAAATTGCTAACATGTGAACACATATAATAATAAATACAATATGGCCTACACGTTGGAAAGTAGGTAAATTACATAGATTGTATTTGATGTCGTTTAGGACACGTTAAGGATGTAGTCGTTAATTGGTTTTTATTGACCCGATAATTGAAAAATCTTTATAATAGCGCACTTATAAAAGTACCCACGCATTCCTCTGACATGACCGGAGGGATAATCTTTCATTTAAATAATGGCTGTTTTTGGTTAATCTGTAAGCTCCTGTTGACCATTAAACTGTACAAAACCCTGTCAATTTGGACTGTACAAAACCCTGTCAATTTGGGCTGTACAAACCCTGTCAATTTGGACTGTAAAACCCTGTCCATTTGGACTGTACAAAGCATTGTCAATTTGGACTGTACAAAGCAGTAAAAAATTTTACTGTACATAAATATGTCAATTTTTAAAACTTTCGTATGATGACCGTACACTATCATTATCCTGTATATACATCAAGATTATGAGGTACTTATTGTGCGTTTGTGCCTCTGTGTGTGTGTGTGTGTGTGTGTGTGTGTGTGTGTGTGTTTGATGCATCAACTCAACGGTTATGTCACGCCGAGATTCCATTTTTTTTATTGTGTATACACAAATCGATTTCTCGACAAATCAAAACAAATATACAGTATGTGTATACTGAGAAAAGCAGTTGAAAAAAGTTTAAAGCAACAAAAAAAATATCACATTTTTATGAAAGTTTTAAAAATACATACCTCTAATATAACCAGCACAGCGATACTTGTATTTTATCCTTGGTTTAATAGCATATGGTTGCTATGATCTGTCAAGTAAAGTTTAGACAAGTCGAGTGAAGTACCTTGTGCAGCGACACAGTGACTGGGTTTTAGATGAATTAATACTTGTGAAATTGTTCAAGCACAGTTTTAGTTATATCGACGCACATAGCTGGAATGGAATGCAAAAAAAAAAAATATGAATGAAATGGGTCGATTAAGAGTTCACAAATTAATTACGTTAAACATTGGTAGATAATTATATCGAGATATCACAGAAAACCCATTTAACCTTAACGTACTACGCAGACTTGAATCAGTTGTCTGAATGTAAGGGTCAATATGGGTAGATACGACCATACTCCATAGTGTCTGAATGTTATATGGGTAGATACGACCATACCCCATATTTTCTGAATGCAAGGTCAATATAGGTAGATATGACCATACTACATGGTGTCTGAATGTAATATGGGTAAATACGACCATACCCCATATTGTCTGAATGTAAGGTCAATATCGGTAGATATGACCATACTACATGGTGTCTGAATGTAATATGGGTAAATACGACCATACCCCATATTGTCTGAATGTAAGGTCAATATCGGTAGAGACGACCATACTCCATATTGTCTGAATGTTATATGGGTAGATACGACCATACCCCATATTGTCTGAATGTAAGGTCAATATAGGTAGATATGACCATACTACATGGTGTCTGAATGTAATATGGGTAGATACGACCATACCCCATATTGTCTGAATGCAAGGTCAATATAGGTAGATATGACCATACTACATGGTGTCTGAATGTAATATGGGTAGATACGACCATACCCCATATTGTCTGAATGTAAGGTCAATATCGGTAGAGACGACCATACTCCATATTGTCTAAATGTAAGGGTCAATATGGGTAGATGCGACCACACTCCATAGTGTCTAAACCTAAGGGTCAATATGGGTATATATAACTCTACTACATAGTGTCTGAATGTAAGGGGTCAGTAACGATAGATACGACCATACTCCATAGTGTCTAAATGTTAGGGTCCATATGGGTAGATGCGACCACACTCCATATTGTCTAAATGTAAGGGTCAATATGGGTATATATAACTCTACTACATAGTGTCTGAATGTAAGGGGTCAATAAGGATAGATACGACCATACTCCATAGTGTCTAAATGTTAGGGTCCATATGGGTAGATGCGACCACACTCCATAGTGTCTAAACCTAAGGGTCAATATGGGTATATATAACTCTACTACATAGTGTCTGAATGTAAGGGGTCAGTAAGGATAGATACGACCATACTCCATAGTGTCTAAATGTTAGGGTCCATATGGGTATACACAACTATACTCCAAAGTGTCTGAATGTAAGGGTCAATATGGATATATAAAACCATACTGCATAACACGAAAGAATGTCTCTATTATGAAAATAAAATTGAAATCATGTATGCGAATGTTGAACTTTTGAATTAAACCGTAAACTTTATTCCCTTAACAAACTGTATACCCTTTAGATGAGGATTTATTTATCTGCCCAACACAGCTGAAGTAAATGAACATTGAATTTAATATCTAAATATTAAATATACGTACTTAAACGTACAGAGTAACTCAAACAGGATTATAATGTATACTTCGATAAATAATGACTGATATAGCTCGTTTCTTCTGATGTATATTTTTTTCATTTCACTCAACATGTATTACCTTTATTTAAAATGTTACATGTGTTATGTAATTCGCGCAAGTGGCCAACACTTCCTTAATAAAGATAATGCATCACTACAGCCGATCCTGAATGATCCAATGGCAGGATTCGAACCAGCAATCTTCTGATCACGAGTCCCACACGCTAACCACCGAGCCCACTATGCTGTTAAATCCACTAATCATCGAATCGACTGGCACTCACATTTGAAACAAGTTCCTGTATGTACGTGTAGTGCATGTTAAGCTGAACGCTTTTTATTACAAATTGCTTGCATTCACTACATGGCTTGACAAGGATGTTCAATTATCACAGAGCATTACTTATTTTTTAAAAATGCTTTCAAAAATATGCAAACACCAGATGAATAGTAAATCATTTTTCATCCAAGAATAGGTTGATTACAGACAACCTATTATGGATAGATTCATTACTTATGTAGACCTAAGATTCCATTAAAAAGACTTTTACATGAAGATCAAATTCCTGACGAGGAAATTAATTAACATTTCCTTCGCTGCATAATTTAATAATATTGTCGATTAGTGTCAACACTAGTTCAGAATAAGCACAAACTACACGCACTGGTTTACCTTTACTGCTGGCTACCTCGACCTTGTTACGTATATCTGATTTAATTCATATTTATTTTAATTTTATTGTTTGTTTGTCAGCTTTAAAAAAAATGTATTTTTATTGTACATGCTATTATAATATAATCTTGTTTACGTGATTTGAATTTTTTCCAGAAAATCTGTTTGACCTAACTCTAATTGTAAACACCTAAGGCTGACCTGGTTCCCAACCTTAATTCAAAATTAGTAACAGGCACGTGAACAAGTTTTTTTTAATTTATTTTTATTGTGGGAATAATAAGAGTGAGATCGAGGCTGTGTTGGATACGTGACTCTCGACTTGTAAATAGTTTTTAGCGAAGTAAACAACTTTTTAAAAATTTTATTCTCAGAGTAAAATTATTGGCTTTTATCAAGGTCATACTGGGGCGACGTAATTTTTTTAATATGTAAACATGATAGTGTGACCCTCATACGGGCACCCATTCTGCGCCTCAGAATTACTGTATAATCATTGTTTTAGAGAAATAATCTCAGTCTGGGCTTAAAACACTTGATGTCAAGGTTTTCTTTTGTTGTGTCAGTCTGGAGTTATTTTAATGTCTATTTGAATTATTTGAATTCAAAAGAATAATTCTTTTTGTTCCTGGAAATATATGTGTGCTCTTTGAACAAAGACATTTCTTAAAAATTGTATTCGGATTTCCAACACCGGAGTGTTGTTTCTTGTGTTTCTTTAAGGAACTGTAGACAACAACACTGTACAGGATACATCATACGTCATCGTCTTCCATCTTTGATTCTTCGTCGGGACTTGAACTTGAATTCATTAGAACATTTCATTATTAGGACTTCTAAAATTGTATTCGTGGATTATTCTTAGATTAGTTTTGGATTTGATTCTTAAAAACCGTAAGTTCTTATTTTTTCATTTTTACAGTATTTGTCCAGGGAAATAAATAATTTGCTAATTTTTTCAAAGCTTGTTGTTTTCACTCTTTCTTGTGTTACTATTTATTCGAGCCTAAACACGTGGCATTATTCATATGCTTATATATTTTTTCTTCAAATTTTATCAAAATCAATGTGTTTTATTTTTTAAGTAACATTTCTCACATTAGCCAAGAATGTTAGTATTTTTCCGTGATTTATTCAGAAAACCCCTGCGAGCTCGGAGATATAGAGAGGGTCCAATCCGTCCTCCTACATGTCTCAAGAGGCGAGTGCTGAAAGCAAGTGTCGAGGTGGCTTGTGGGTAGCGTGTCACGCTTGTGATCGAAAGGTTGCAAGTTCGACTTAAATTCCCATATCAGCTCCTCGCCGGCTACAATGGGGTGTCCCTGAGCAAGGCACATTACTCCATTTGTCTTATCGCTGATTAATTTGATTGTGTTCATATGAAGTAAAACACCAAACTAAAACAAATTATCATATTTTTTTAAATGTCTCTCTTTGCTATGTTTTACATTGCAGTTCTTACCATTTCTTAATAGATCACCACTACTATCAACTACTATCAAAAGCCAGTTGCGATCTAATATTAGCTGACACACAGAGGCGCAAGCAGAATTGTTGTTGTTCTTTTTTTTTTGTTCTTTTTTTTGGACGGGGGGGGGGGACATGTAGTGGTCAACTTTTCAGTTTTATGGGTGTAGGCCATGTCATCTTTATAGATGAAATCCGGGGGTGGGGTGGATTTCCTTATTTTTAGGATGTCAATATTGTCATTAATAACAGTAGTAGTAGTAGTAATGGTAGTAGTAGCAGTAGGAGTAGTAGTACCCGGTTCTTAAGCTCAAGGCTGACGTTTTTAAAACCTGGCTACTCATGTCATAATAGATCAGTGTCAAAAGATCGATAACTACACATTAGTATCGATATCTATATAAAGTACACAAGAGAAATATGATCTGATGCATCGATTACGTCAGTCCTATTTATAGTCTTGTTAGCAATGTTGACAACTTTATTTTTAAGCTCTCAGTATAACTTTTAAAGATTTACGATAATAGGCGCCATGCATAATTTATATATTATGGTAGAGTAATAATAATAAAATTGCTGGTACTAGTAAAGGTTTTAGAGAACATTTTTTATGTAAAATCTTGAAATTTCATTATTAAATTCCTAAAACATCCAAGAACTGGACAAACTGAATTGAAAACAGCTTTCTCTGAAGCTGAAAAGGGTGGGGAGGATGGAAGAAATGTAAACGTATCATCTTTGGGAAGTCTGTAAATCGTGTACCTTTTGGTGCACCAATGAGAGAGAGAGAAAGACTAGAAAAATGTTAGTAACAGCTGCCTCGCATGGCGCTCAGTATTAAGCAATTTGTACTAGGACTGGTCAGCCTCGTTTCAGGATAATGTGACTGGGTGGGACATGATGCTACGTGTATATGGCATGATGCCCCAGTGCTATCCTGTGACTGAGTGGGATATAATGTTTCGTGTCTGCGGAAGGATGCCCCAGTGCTAGACACCACCATAAACTGACACACTGCAGACATCGTACCGATATGGCTGAAGTGTTCAAGATACGTTACATTTCCACCAAAATAGTAACACTCAAAATACCAGTAACATTACTTGTTTGTCTTCGCGGTCTTCTTTACCACTTGAAACAGTGAGTATTGTAATCTACAATTATTAGTGTTGACTCAGTTATTGTCTTCAACACATATTATCTTCCTGGATAAGCCAAACTCGAATGAAATACAAGTACAGATTGTTAGCATGTATTAAGGAGGCTTTGTTTGCACAAGCCAATGCTTCACCAGAGCTGCATATAGATTTAACATAACTTATAATAAATCCTACTGAAAGTTCGATATTCGAGAGAAATTCTATAGCATAAAGTTGACACAATGCCTACTTGATAGCTTGCTATATTTATTTAAAAAAGGCCGCTAACCAAGCTCCTCGAGGTGGTTAATTTCTGTCAACATTGGTCCTATAACGACCAATAACCAACAACAGAGAGAGAGAGAGAGAGAGAGAGAGAGATGTGCAAGCTAATCTGCGAATCGGCATAGATGATATGTATTATGATAGTGTCTGACATAATCATAAAAGACATTTTAATTCAGAAAAGGTTACTATATAAACAATATTTTAGAGAAAGGATAATCTCCGCAGATAAATCACCTCAGGTATTTATTATCACTGCTACATGTACGTTAGATCAATTTAACAACCGCATATTGCCATTACGAGCCATTAAGCACGCTGTGTTATGATAAATACGTGCCGTATATCTGATGACTTACCGCAAGGTAGTGAGCAAAACATTTATGGAGAGAAAAAAAATCACACAACTTTTATTTACTATATAGTATTTATTTATTTGACAATGTACTGTGGATGAAAATAATAAACTTCTTCCATCTACTCTATTTTATTTTATAACCATCTGATTTCCTTGTCCAATCTGTACTCATTTGATTGCAGGTTGTCCGCGCCTGTAGAGTGTTCCATAAACTCCAGATTTATCGCAAATTTTGTAAAGTAAAAGGTAATTTTGCCGAGTTATTTTTAAAAACATATCTATTACATTTTTTAAGAATCTATGCTAGTTTTTATTTAGTCTCTGTAAATTCACAAGTTTCAAATGTTTGTAACGAGTTAGAAGGGTGAATCTGATGTTTAAAATGTATGACCGAAGATAACAAGAAAGATCCTATGGAACGAGTTAATCTGTGTAATAGGTGGGTATGATTCTTGCAGTGATAATAGATGAGCTTGCCTTAATCTAATAATATAAACTTTTCATATGACAAATCAACATCTTTATGAAACATCTGCAATTGTCTGCATGAATGCAATATTGGAAATCTGAGACACACGAGACGATATTCTGCTCGACAATAATTACTAATATAAACTGAGAGATTCATCCAGTAGTTTGTACTTTCCTGGTATGTCTCTGGGATTAATGGTTATTTACCCAGCATATATCATCACATTATATGAATGAAAGTTTCACTTGTCCCAGTCCACCCAACCCCATTCGTACACAGCAAACACCAGACTTCTTGATTCGTATTTATTAATAAGTAGCAACATGGTTTTATATCAATACTTGTTTGTCTGATACTATTACATTATTTTATACACAATTTTCTTTGGATTGTTAATTAGATTAATCAGCATTGAAAATATGAAAATGCAGACTGAAATGCTGAATGTTGAATTTTCACTGGTGCTTTGATTTATATTAATCATATTTCTACAGCACATTCATTTAGGATCCGTATGTATGTATGTATGTATGTATGTATGTATGTATGTATGTATGTAAGTATGTATGTATGTATGTATGTATGTATGTGTGTCTGTATGTGTGTGTCTGTATGTCTGTCTGTCTGTGTGTATGTATGCATGTATGTATGTGTGTGTCTGTACGTCTGTCTGTCTGTGTGTGTATGTATGTATGCATGTATGTATGTATGTATGTATGTATGTATGTGTCTTTGTGCATCTTTATCAACAGTCCTGTCTGATCTAAGGCTTGCATACTACAGAGTCTGGCAATGTATATTCAGCACTGACTGAGAGCAAGGGATATGATTTTGATCCGCCAGTTTGCTTTCAATGATTCAAGAGTAATAATGGCGTGTATTCAGCACTTAAAAAAAACAAAACAATCCTGTTCTTGTGTTTGTGACCTTAATATCTATATCGAAAGCAATTTTGTTATCTGAGTTTGTGAAATACATAATTTTCTTCTCTGTAATGTGTTTTCGATGCTGAAATATATACATCCACCATGTGCAAATTATAGCGTCATATGTTTTGCCCATAACATCTGCTGAAATACCTATAAACCCTGCTGAAATACCTAAAAACAAGGCTGAAACGCTCCCACCCCAACCCTGCTGAAATGTAACATCATGTTAATGTAAAGCATGTGTAATATATATATATATATATATATATATATATATATATATATATATATATATATATATATATATATATATATATATATATATATATATATATGTGTGTGTGTGTGTGTGTGTGTGTGTGTAGCATTTGTCAACGTGTATGATATGGGTAGACTAAGAGACAAATGTGGCTATATGTCGTTATTTTTGGCGTGCAAAATATAAACAAACTCTCTCTCTCTCTCTCTCTCTCTCTCTCTCTCTCTCTCTCAATCACCACAGTAAACGAGATGCATTCAACAAAATGTTTTGACTTACCCATCTTCAGTGGTACTTGAAGAAAAATGGAGGGATCCGATGAGATACTGGTATAATGATGTTTTAAACGTCTTTAGTCTTCTTTGTAATTTTAGTTCTGGCTCAACAATACACTGCTTTATTTTGCTTCTGAATTCGGTTCAATTCGAACGTCAACATTTATCAACAGTCGTTCTGATTCCAATATCAGCAGATTGGTGTTAGTCATAGATGCCGATCTGAATTAAAAAATATATAAAAACTATTATCAGATGGAGTCGGTGATCGTGTGCTATCCTCTATACATGTGTCCTAATTTAAACAGGTAGCCTATCAAGAGGCTAGAACATTCTTGTCTATCACCCCGTGACCGTTTTACTCCGTTACCTTCACAACTATCATTTTCATTCACAGTTGGAAAATCTCAAGGCCCTCTGACACTTGTTCTTGATATGCTCATTTTTCTCTCATTTTTGACAATTATTACTTTGGCACAGTCTCTATGTTTCGCTTACTCTCAGAGTAATCAATTTCCCTGCTTTATTTATGATGATAACATCTACGGTATGATTTGACGCAGAGGATGAGATATTAATGTTTTATACTCTCTCAAATGTCATCACCAGTCCATTATTCCGTTTTGGCACGCACACAAGCAGTTAGCGGTATCGCTGAACACGGTCTCTCGCATCACGGACATAAATGACGAGTTCATAGGATTTAACTGGCCAGGTCACAGAGTCCTTTCAATCGAACGTTGTCCCACAAAACACTCCTAAGTCACAGGAAAGAAACTTGCCATAGTCACAATACTGTTTACTGATCCAGAGCATCAGCGGCCATTTTTATTTATATCAAACATCGTTGAAACTTTACACGGAAAGTAAACATTCGATGCACTTATTCTTTGTTACAGAAAGAAACAAAGATGAAAAGTTAATGTAAAATACTTTTTTTGTGTACTCCAAGTATATGAAAAAGTATTCCACAAATATGTACCACCCTTGATGCAAATGGAGGAAAATATCCCTACGAAAATTTGTCAAAATCATCTACGTGTAGTAAAAAAATGAAATTGAAAAGAGTATGACTTCTTTTGTCGAGACGAAATGGGAGGACTAACAAAGCGTATTTGTCTGAAATACCTCTGTAGCTTTACAACGATACTGCAAAGTATGTACGGAATCTGTCAGCTTATTCAGACGATAAAAATGAGCAGACGACAAAACCTGGAAAGCAGAAGATAAATTCTCAAATCAGTTTTTAAGTATACCAACACAAGCATGGTTGGATTATGTGCAACCGAGTTAAAAGTGCCAAAATGTCTAATCTCTTTACCTCACATTTAATGTCGTCTGCTTGAGGCATGTTTTATGTAACGTATGAATCACAAAGAAAAGTAGGCCCATGGGTAGGATATGTATTGAGAAGAATTAAAGACTTCAACATAAAGCAAACTTGACCATACATATTGTCAGTTTGTCCTCTTTAAATTCGTATGTCCTTGATAGTCATGAAAAAATGTCTCTTCTATTGAAGCCCGTTGAATAATATCTTTAGATGATGATAGACTAATCGATGACACTTTTCGGTTCCTTCGTGAGAAATAGTCTTCCTTTATGCCAAATTTTAATCTTCAGTCGCACAAATGAATTATCAAATTGGCAATAGATACTAATAGATCAATAAAGCAGAGAATGGACTCATTTGGGGAGAAAAAAATAACTTGTCACTCTTGAATTATATACAGTAGGGAGTCTTAAAACCTGCATGATATGATAATGATTGAATTTAACTATATATATATATATATATATATATATATATATATATATATATATATATATATATATATATACTGATTGCACGGCATGATAAACGTAAGGTATATACACAACAAACGGACGAGACAACCGTAATTCAAACACAATGCTTGAACAGGGTATACACATTGATAGCGTTCTAAATTTAAAATTTATATATGGGTAGAAGATTCAATGCCGCAATTAAGATTTTGGCTCCATACAAAGTATCTCGGATAACTCGTCATCTAACAAATACAAGAACAAGGCATCTTTTGTCCGCGATAAAACTCTCAGCGCATGTCTCCAGTTGCAGCATCCGTGTCTTACATTATTCTTAGTTATAGCTAAAAGTCTTTTTCTTTTTAAAAAAACAGTTAGGTTCTGATAGATTAGCATATGTTTTTACACATGAAATAAAAATGCTATTGACGCTGTCTGAATGCTACTTCATCAAATTTATTGAATCAGTTACAGGTTTTCATTTTAAGCATGCAACGATTTTGGAGCAAGAGAACGTATTAACATATTTTTTAAAAATCCACCCTTTTATATGTCTATTTGTTTTATACCGATATGATTTTGACGAGTATATCAGTATGATTGACGAGTATAAATCCATCGATCCATGCATCAGTTTGTTCATGCAATCTGTTCATCGCCGCTAAGTAAGCGCCTCTGCTAGCTAGCTAGCTATTCACTATTGTAGCAACTCTATGGTCGTAAGTTAAGTAAGAGAAGAGAGAGAGAGAGAGGAAACATGTTTTGTGAAATTCAACACATATTTGAATAGAAAATGGAAAATAAAAAATAACACAATATCGTGAATGAAATCCTAAATAATCCTAAAAGTTCTATCACTAGTTCAAAAGAATCAAGTAATGCAAATGAGTTCCAATGGTGTTCCAAATGATATCTAGTCGATTGTACTGGTGTGCCAATAGTCTTTATGTGTAACAAGGATACAATCCAAATGTCTGTAAAAGAAATCACAATAATTCCAAAAACAGCGGCCAAATTTGAGTGCTTTTTAATTCCAATGAATAATTTAAACAAATAAATTAACTCCACACGATTATTTGACTCCATTAAGACTGGCATTTATGTTTGGAATAACTTATTTTCAGTAAATCATCACTTGTATAAAAAAAAACTGAGACGTAATACCGAATGCCGAATAAGAGTAAAATAATCAATTCGAAATCACTCTAACTTGTCAACATTATCAAGTACTTTTAGGAGCTGGCCAATCAGGAAATAGGTCATCATGCTTTTTCTAGAAAACCCTTAACCTTGATTTATATCTCATCACTATGTTCACTTCTATCCTGAAACTATGTAATGTGTTTACTAAGATGACCTCATCTCAGAGTAAAAACCCAAAACTATAACAAAAATAGTATCTAATATGTTATTTACTAAATGACCCTTGCAATCTATGCTTATGAAAATTAACACACATAATATAGATATACATTACACTATACAGTTGTGGATATTATCCTAACGATTCCAAATACTTAGCTCCTTTCACGTATTATTTTTGATGACCGGCTAAGGTCAATCCAATATATACTCATTGGAGTACTTCAGTTGTTAAATATTCAGTTTCGGAGGTATGTAGATACTGCGCGTTGTCCGTCGCTTCAATTTAAACATTCGGAGAAAAATAAATCATGTATGTAGTCCACAGTCTCATACTATTGCCTAAATGGAAGCGATAAGTTTAGAACAACACTGAAACTTATAAACTTATAAATCCGACAGTTTCGCACCCATCTTTTCTCTCCTCCCATATATGTTACACCTCCAGGTCTTGAAATAAGTAAGAGAAAATGTGAAACCAGCAATGTAAGTAAAACCAAGAAGCAATTTATTGCTCATGGACAAAAGTTAAGTATACAAGTACACATACATAACATCATCCTTCCAATCAATATGGCCTGCGTTATTTTTTATCAATACTATGCAATGCATTATACATATTCTACTTTGAATGGAGCTACATAAGACGAAAATTTATTTCTATAAAAAAAAAATACATTGAACGACAGATTTGGATTTTTAAAGAGATGAAACGTCGTACTGTACACGTCTAATAGTTAAATCTCTCGGCAGTTAAATTGTTTGTGGTGTGGTTTGAGGTGGAGAAAACCATCAACCCTAATTGTAAGACAACTTAACACTGCAAGTCTCAAAATGCGGAATCAAACCTAGGAGTATATAGGTACAAAACGGAGATGTTACCATGGCACTAAAAAGACCCCAACTAATGCATAACATATTATTGTCAACTTCTAAGAGGATCATCCACGGCGATTTCTGTCTTAACTTGTTACGTGAAAATATAAATCATTGTCCTCTTGGTCCCGAGAAAACAAGAACAGTGTCACATAACGTGTTTCGTAAATTCTTCTAAAATTCACACATTTTTCCTGATTAAATGGAAGAAAATGTACTAAATCAAGGTCCGAAATTATCATTTGTCCACTCAATATTTTTAATGGCGGCTGAGGAAAGGCAAGTCACTTTTCCAAGGTGCTTGTTAGATTCGACGAGTGTCATTTTAAGCAGATCCAGTATTGTGTGCTGAGTAGACTGTTTAAAATTACCGTCTGTACTCGCTTGTAAGACGAGTCCAACTGCAAACTGCACAGACCCAAATCTGCGGTAGTATAATGCGGCGGCAGATCTGGATATGTGCAGTTAGTTAGGATTAATCTGTAAAACAAACAGCATAGACTCTGATCTGCAGGTTCATTATGCTATGGAAGATCAGGATCTTTGATATTTTCAATTTGACTCTCTTTATAAGCGAGTATATACGGTATGTCAAGTTCCAAGACACTTTAATTGCCTGATAAGTTATCCCTATCAATGCTCCCTTTTTACCAACTGGAAATAAATGTCCATGTTCCGCTAGTCCCCCAGATATCTAGAATGACTCTGCATCATACTGTATGCACCCGTATGCAGCGCGTACCCAACTGTATGCAGCTTACACCCAGATATGCCGTCCACATTTCACCGATTGTGAACATGTTTGACGTCGCATAATGCACCAACTGTGCACAGCTAAGATTCAATAACTCTGTTGTGTATAGTTTAGACCCGTGTCTGATGTCCCAAAACGCCAGGATTGTATATAATTTAGACCCGTATCTGATGTGCAATAATGCCGTGATCGTATACGGCTTGGATGCAGACATGTCGTCCAATAATGCCCAAATTATACCCAGATCAGACCCAGATCTGCTGTAGATAATACAGCGATTGTATAAAGCTTACACCCGTATATACTGTCGCACAATGTCCTGGTTGCATACAGCTTAGACCCAGGTGTGCCTCCGCATAATGTCTACATAAACCAGGATCTGCATTATTCTCTTGAAATCACTAGTGGAACGTACAAGTAGATTCCAACATGCTGGCATACTAGGATTTGCGCTAATCACAGGTGCTAGATATACACTGTAATGTAACTATTTTATTTCAAAATCGTTTCAGTCTAACGGCTATTAACACTTATATATGTACGGTCATTTTAGAGCTAAAATAAACAAAGGATTGAGGCTTATCCGGTGACTTGATTCAGGACTCAAAATCGCTTGCAAAGAAATCCATTATTTGTAGATCCGTTGGTAGATATAATAGGGATAACTACGTGTTTAAGCTGTCAGTGAGCAAGATCAGAGGTGCGATAGGAAATTTAGAATCTTGACAAGAAAGTTCATGGTTAAAGAAAAAGGAGCAGTTTATCTAAATGTGCTGATTTAGTCGATAAACGTCTGAAATCTATAAATCATGATCCAGTTACTTGACTGCTCTTCATAACATTAATTTTTCTGATAGGGGCCCCGAGTGGCCGAGTGGTCTAAAGCGCTCTCCGTTACGGATCACTGCCATCTCACCTCTGTCTGCGTGTGTTCGAGTCTCGGATTCAGCCAATGTGGGTATCTGAGAAAGCTTGCCAGTAGCTTCTCGTGGGTCGGTGGTTCTTTCTGGGGTTTTCCCGGGTTCTTCCTCTACCGTTAATACTGGCCGCCATGTATAGCCAATCGTGTGCTGAAAAATGGCGTCAAACCCCACAACAACAAATTCTTCTGATATTTTGCATTGAAAATATCATATTCTTAACTACTGTCACTGTTTTTCTCGGAGTAGCAATTTTCATGGATTTCGTGTTTGCTTTAGACCCCGAATTTGCAGGTCAATGAAAATCTGATTTTTATGAGGCAACAAAAGGACCTCATCCACTACCATGCATAAGTAATGACTTGCATGCGATGTTTTATACAACTGCAGAAATGGATCCACACGAAAATAAATGAATACCCTGTATGTTTGAATGAACACCCACCCACAACCTATCCATCCACCCACCCTCCCTCCCTCTCTCTCTCTCTCTCTCTCTCTCTCTCTCTCTCTCTCTGTCTGTCTATGTATGTATGTATGTATGTATGTATGTATGTATGTATGTATGTATGTATGTATGTATCTGTCTATCTATCTATTTATCTATCTATATATCTATCTATCCCCCTGCCAAAAATGGTTACTATAGTGATTTGATTATTCAATTTCAATAAAAGAATTTGTCAGATTATCATTCTAAATAGCTAGTTATGTAGTACTTATTTTATGTATTTATCCGTCTGTAATTAGTCTTTAACAATACTTCATACGTGTTGATGATAAATTCGTGTACACCAATTTTGAATAAACGACTACATATATCACGCTTATTTTATTTGTTGTGATCATAATCGTGCTTGTACGAAAAGCAAGGAGAAACATATGTAAAATGAAAACATGGAACTTTTGATTTCTGATGGTGATTAAACTACACAGCTTTCCTTACTTTCTTCTTCCTGCGAATGCTTTCATTAAAAGCAATGGAAATACTTGCAGCCCACAACCGGTCTATGAAATATAGGTACAAGATAAATGAATCGTTTTAAATATCACTTTAGAAAATATTGTATTATTCCTTTAGGAATGCGAGTTAAGGAATCTACATGTTTTGCGACATATACTAGGTGTATTGTCCAGACTAGCGTACTAACGCCAGGAATGCACTTTATGTGGTCATTTAAAAAGCGCCAGTGTGTGTACATTTTTGCTTTTAATTGTGCGTGCGTGTATATATTAAAATACGATCTTGTCAAATTGTGAGCAAGAAAAGCGTTGTGACAGTTTCTTTAATCGAGACTCAAGATGGTGTCAGGCATGTGCAGTTAAAAACTGGAGCATTACGTTTACAGTAGACACAGAACCACGTTTCACGTGCCTTTAAAATCGCTTTTTTTTTAAAAAAAAGTAGATGTCCATTATTACGGCTCTATGATCTTAAACTACGTAAGAGAAAAGAGGGTGAAACCAACAATTTTTGTACAATTCGATAAATATTTTTTCTAAAGAATTTGAAGCGAAAATTTAAATAGAACTTACGGAGTAGTGAATTATATCTCAAACAGTCTTAAAAGTTCTATCACAAAACCAAATGTATACAGTTCCAGATGAATTTCAGTGGTGTTATGATTAAATTTCGAATATTAATAAGCTGATGTGCCTATGGGCTTGAATGTGCTAATGTGTCTCGTCTAACTATATTGCTGTATCACAATGATATAATGCCAAATGTTCTTGAATAAATTCACAATAATCCCAAAATAGTGATTTTGTCAGAAAATCAAACAAGACTACTTTGTAATTCCAGCGATTAACTTAAAAAAAACCCAACAAATATTAACTGAAACACATCTAAAATTGGATCCTCTAAATACTGATGTTAAAAAAAGGGATGAATAATTTTGAAGTAAACAACATTGATATAAACAGACTATGACGCAGTAGCAGAACTAGGATGAGGGTCAACCTCCTTTGTAGAACATTAAAAGCTGTCAACAAGATCAGAAATTTCCAAGTGAAAAACTCATGGCCTAAGGTCAGACACAAGTAAACATGTCTACCTCCATTAATAATGATCTGACTATTTAATCTAAAATCACAGAGAAATATTATTTACGTATTGTGTTGTTTACAAAATAAATGTCACTAGTCAGGTAGGCTTTAAACTCGATTACTGACCGAAGTCAATCACACAATACAAATTAAATATATGTAACACTATTCTTTGCTTTCTTCGCGTACTAGCAGCTAAATAATAAAAAGCGAATCATAAGAACGAAGAAACTTGGATTAACCGAATACACAAAGAGGGTAAAGTTTAAAGCTGGAACTACTCTGCGACCGCAGGTTCGATTATTGATTTTGAACGGACAAGAGCAGGTGATCTCTCGCGCAAACTCGATAATTTCTTCCAGGTTTCATTGTTTCTTCCACGTCAGCTGGCAATCGATTTACTAAATTTATGAAATTTTCTCTTTGATTTCGGCGGTTTAAAATATTTTGCTTATATCATACTTCTAAAAATCTTTCAATTTTTCTCTTGGTGAGAAGACGAAGTACAAGTCAATACATTTTAACATCTGAAGATCTTCATAATCTTTATAAATGAGAGAAAGTTGACGAACTACTTAGATTTTTGACGTAGAATTGAATTTATAATGATTGCGTTCTAATCCTTGATGATTACTGAACGTTCAATGACAATTTGATTCTTGCCAATAACTTTACAAAACTACAT
Source organism: Sinohyriopsis cumingii (assembly GCA_028554795.2). NCBI lineage: Eukaryota > Metazoa > Mollusca > Bivalvia > Unionida > Unionidae > Sinohyriopsis > Sinohyriopsis cumingii. Next base: position 61,052 of record JAPYKE020000465.1, read on the forward strand.
CAATTTAATAAAGAATTGTGTAAAAGGGACCTGATCGTTATATCATTTTACAGATATTAGTGTACATTCGATGTACAGTAATCCGCATAACTTAAATACCCGCGTGTGTCGGCCATTCAATTCCGTACCATAGTTTTGCCTGTATGCGAATACGTACGGTAGTTGTCAGGAAAAAAGTATTAAAAAAATAAACAAAATCAAAATAAATAAAACTGAAAATACAAAAACGGTAGGGCTTTTCATTTCCAAGTTATTTTTTGTCTTCTTAGGAACAGATTGAAAGTTAAATCTGTACACAGAATGGAGTCTGACCTTCGAAATGTTGAACTAATTAACAGAAGCCAAATAAACTGTTACAACTGAGTATTGAATAAAAAAAATTAATGCAACACTTAGTCGTTATTTTAAAACGTTTCTTTCGAAGTCTAAAATAATTTTAGCACGGAATGTAAATTAACATAATTACGGCACTTAGGCAGGCAAGAAACATTGTTAAATATTGTTCACGTTGAAGGGGAGAGCAAGTGTCATTACGTCAAAGTTATCAGTATTTAATCTTATGGTAGGATTAAAACATAACGGGTAATGTCAAAAGAGTACTTGTGGTTTACAGGAAATTATATGATACAAACTGAGAAAAAATAATAGTTTTTATCTCCTTTTTAACTATATTTGGTAAAATAATACCAATTATGATTATGTTTAAATAAAGTTTGTTTGCGCGATGTTAGCATATAACGATGTCATCAATTACAGTGCTATGCCGATCCCACCATTGAATAATCCTTGCACATGGAAAAACACAAATGAAAGATTGCATACTTACGTACCAATATATGTACAATTTTTTTTTAAAAAAGACCGCAAGTGCCATAGTTATTCATTGTGTATTACTTGATCGTATTCATCTCACGAGTTAATAGATGTAGTTTTACTGCTGTTAGAAATTCTGACAAAACTTATCAGATTTGCCTGGTACAATAGCGTCAAAAAGCACACAAAGCAGTTTCTGTCGTATAAATCAATTATTTACTTCCTTTGCAATTTCTCCAATTTATTTAAATTGTCAACAGTGCCTGTTATTCCTATCGCTGATGGCTGTCACAACAATATTCATCAAAACAGATATTGATTAAATATAAATAAATAAATACTGTCTATAGCGGCGTTCAAGTCGGAACAAACTACAAACCGCTCCTGTAGATATAGGTCTATGAAGTTTGGTAGGAGTCTATACCTTTTGTTAGAAATAATCAGTAGAACAGCTCCTGGTCTGCCCACACACTGCACACGGCAGATCAAGGTCTATATTGTCAGCAGTGAGCGTAATTATTTGACACTCTAATCGGATGATTTTCGAACGTAATGTCGTCGACAACAGTGCTTTGAAAATGTAAATTTCGTCTTCCATTACAGTTATGAGATCCTAGGTCGCTATATTTGTTGTTGTTGTTGAAGGGTTTAGCGCCATTTTTCAGCACACGATAGGCTATACATGGCGGCCAGTATTAATGGTGGAGAAAGAACCCGGGAAAACCCCGGAAAGAACCACCGACCCACGAGAAGCTACTGGCAAGCTTTCTCACATAGGTCGCTATATAAATGTATCATATAGGATAATATTGGTGCAACTATTAAATAAATCTTTTGAAATCTTACTTGCTCTTTAGAAATCATACTTATAACACTGTCAGAATCAAACAAGTCATTTCTTCTTACCGTTACATTCGACTTGTGCAATAGCATATTGTACTAGAACGATAATTTAAAAAATAAATTAATATGTTGTATAGTACGAAAATTTGGAATCTGAACAGGAAATAGTCAACAAATGAACGAAACATTATATGGAATAATTAAGCCGCATAAAGTAACATATACTAACATACTTTATCCCAGATTTACAATGAAATACATCTTTTCAATTAGCAAAATGCATTTTTATAACTTCTTTTTACTTCATTTCAAAGTATTTGAAAATATTTTTGCCGAAAGATTGATTACATCAATATTGAACCATTCTGCTGCAGGTTAAACAGTTTTTACGCTACGTGCCAATCACTGACAAAAATTATCTGCAATCAGAAATTTGAAATTAGTTTATCTATTATTTATCGGTGAATTTCAGTCGTGTCAAAATTCAGACAATGCCACTTTTACACCAATGAGCGTAAATCCCAGTTTGGGCAGGTGGAGAGAGGGACGCGTTTAACGCGTTTGTTCTTGCACCAACAAGGTTTCAAAATAAGCTCCATCTGCGTGTTAATTATACAAATGATAGCTAAAATTCATCTCTTGAACTAAATATTTATCGGGTAATAAACCGAACTTGTTTTCCTTTTCTAATGTTTCAGTGGCCTGATATCGACACAGGGTGATGACTATAACCAGATGACTGCATGACACACACAAATCAATTTATGACCCGGAAAATTATTTTAAAGTATATAAATTAACGAGACATATTGCATTATGAAATCGTATTTGCGGCAGGCCCCAGTTCTAGACCACTACCAACTTCCACAAATGCAGACTTCGTAGTGATATGACTGAAAAACTGAAAATTACGTCAAAAATCTAATTCACACACACATACACACCTGTATATATACCGCACATACACATAGGCAAATGATCACCCTAGTTTGCATTCGAAATGGGAGTGTGCTATCCGTATTACAAGTTTCAGCAGCAGCAGTAGCAGCACCTTCGTAATCATCTTAATTTACCATCTAAATATTGTAATTTCAATATTATCGAAAGCAATTCGTGACTCCTTGACGGTTCATAACACGAGGTGACATAAGAGAGGCATATAATAAATTCTAAATATTTTGTTCTAACCTTTTTGCTTTTGCGAACCTGTCAATAAATTTAATACCCAATCGATAAACAAACATTCTTTAAAATAACCTGCAATCGCACATGCAGCACACCGGATAGTGGACTCTAACCCTAAACCCAAACATAAATGTCCAAATATCAAAAATGGGGTGGCATGGGTCAGAGGAAACTCGGACTAAATCGAAAGTTGGAACACATTATTTGACGACGTCACTGTTGTAAACATAAGAAGCCAATATCATGTTATGTCGCTATGTCGGATACGGTAGGTGATCCTTATATGATATATTCTCATTCTGCGTTTTATGTGATGCAGTACTCTGCTTAGCATTACGAATATTAATTCTTTAAAGGCATAACCGACGAACAAATGGGTTTGTCTTCAGCCCAAGTTTGCCCTTCGAAGTATTCATGCGCCAGAGTTTATCATCAATATAATGCACGCTTTTCTTCCCAGATCCACTTTAAAATAGCGGGTCTGCCCTTTTTCGTTCCCTTTCGAATCAATTTGTCCGCCACGTGCAATGTTGTTGTTATTAGATTAGTCACTATCAGAATTTGTCGAAGGTATCTCCACTTTGGGAACATTCCCGAAAACGAACGGAATTACAAGCAACTTCGGTGACTGAACCAATAAGTCTAAACTAAATATCAGAACGTCGTTTTAAGCTAGCATCTTAATTATTTCAAAGAACATTTGGGTCAAATAACTATTTTTTTAAACAAATAATTTCCTTCCTTCCAAATTTTAGTCAATTTGGAAGAATGGTGAAATTTATTAAAAACGGCGGCATTGGGGCTTTAGTTCGTCAGCTGTTTGTAACACATTGAATTGTTTGGAGCTCAGAAAGGTTTGTGCACGATGGGTCCAGCCAAATGTGAAAAGAGTGACCAAAGTCGTTTGAAAGAGAATGTCACAGGCAATTAAACATGGATTTACTTTTATAAACCCGATTCAAAAAAATTTAAAGGTTGCACTGGAAAAACGAGCAGAGAAAACAAAAAGCTCAACAAGTCGATCAAAAAAAGAGCGCTCTAAACGCATTAGTGTTTCTTTTGTCTCACTTAAAACATTCGTCCACACTTCGTACAGAAAATAGAACAGACAAGTCCTACTGGTTACAGCAGGTCCGCGGACAAGATTTGAAGGTCCTAGGAAAAGATCTCCAGTAGGCCCGTACAAGTTACAAATTGTGACGGCAGTGGCCCCCTGACCGTTGTGGGCCCAAGGAATTTCATCCTACCCTGTCCGTGACATTGGGTTACAGTCTACATGGCCTTGGATTCTGTACTCCTTTCAATCGGTTCTGCAAACATGGTTTCATGTTATCCAACTTTTGCATACTGCACATTCTTATCCACAGAGTCTACATCTATTTTCATCTTTCTGGCGACGTTTAGATCGTTTCTTGTGGACCAAAATATCCCTCTGGTTGCGTTGTCATTTGAAAGATGTAAGTGGTTGATTGGGTCGATTCATTGTAATCACCCTGACTGCAGGGGTGGTTTTAGGTGTTTCTTTAAAACAACGCATATTTGAATGTTGCGTGTAGTAATTTTTCTCTGTAGGCTTTTTCTTCTAGGGCTTTTAAGCAAATGCAGAAGGTCCATACGCTGAAAAGGAATGATTTCTGAAGACCTAAAGTGAACACGAACCACTCAAAGGGATTAATGCTCTACTGGCGTAAACTATAATCCAGGAATACACGGTGAGTCCTTCTTCTTTAATAGTTTATAAGTTACCTTAGGTGCAGTTTTAAGTAAATTATATTCTAAGAGAGAGAGAGAGAGAGAGAGAGAGAGAGAGAGAGAGAGAGAGATGTCATTGTGGCCATATTGTCATTAGGTTGGAACTATCTGCACTGACATCATAAAATGTTTTGAGGTGAAAATTTCATGTTGATACGACCTTGTGTTCACCAGCAGTAATACATTTTCAGGATTACTGCTAAGTGTCCATACTGACTGTAGGAACCAGTTTGTTTTAGGGCCAACGAGATATAAAAATCATTTACTGAAAAACACCATGTTGATATCATTTTGTATTCAGTTGTAGTGATATCAAGATTGTAAAGATATCTGCTGTCGTGGTCATACTGTATGTCCTAACAGCAACGTTTTCATTTAGACACAACTAGACATCATAGAAATCTTGAGGCGAAAACGCAATGTCAATATGACCTTTTGTACAGGAGGTGTAGCAATAGCAAAATTTTCAAGATGGCCTCTTTCGTGGCCACTTTGGATATCTGAGCTGGCCTACGATTATTTAGGACCAACGAGACCATGTGTGTGCGTGTGTGTGCGTGCGTGCGTATGTGTGTCAGTGTAAAGTTTCATTTTAATCCTTGAAGTAGTTCAGGCAGAGTAGCGATAACAAAACAAGTGTTACAGATGGACGGATGACAAACAGGTCATCCCATAAGCTATTCTGGTCTATAAACATTAGAACTAAAACTGACCACGTACCACTTGTAACGTTCCCAAAGAGACTACCAGTTATACATTATATTTTGAAGGCTTTCCACATCAGTTGTTAAGGAGGCCACTCTGTTGACAGAAGAGCTACCCCAGACACAATTTTCACAGACCAGGTCCCAAGAAAGTTTCCAAACAAGTTTTAAAAAAAACTTGCTCAAAGATTCTGTAGAAGCTAAACATTTATTTTCCACATAATTGCTTTAGAAACTCAGCGGGTGTTTGAGAACAAACTGGTCCTTTTGACACCGTCTCTACCGTACCTTTCTGAAGAAGGGTGGGCCCCTCTTCCCTTAGCCGCGCCAGATTTGAATTGTGGAAATGAATGGGGATCATTGACAGAGGAGATGTTCCCTAGAATGAAGCCAGTTTTCAGTTTTAGATGACCCATCAATCGTCCATTATGCTTAATCAGACCTCTGAAAAGAGAGCTAGCAGAGCACACACGCAAATTCTTGGAAGAGGAATGCACGACTGGAGAGGAAATGAGTCCGTATTGGTGCAGCCCCTTCCCGTTAGGGAGTGGGGCCCGCAAACGTCTTCCCTAGACTTTTCCTGCGACCTCGTCCAGCTGCAGAGGGATGAGAGTTAGGCTTGAGACCTCTGATTGGTTTCAAGGGGTTTTTAAACCATTTTTCAGCACATGAAAGACTATACATGACGGTCAGTATATTTGGTGGAGGAGGAACACGGGAATACCCTAGGAGAACCATCGTCCCATATCACTAATACGAGGTCAAAGCCTGGAAGTCCATTGCGTCATAGATAAAAAGGACAATTCACTTCCATGAAATGGATGCATCTACATCCCGCTGCTATTAACAAAGATCACAGGGAACTGAGGGTAGATGCCAAGCAATCCCGAACCAAAAAGGGTTTTAATTACCAGTGCCCAGTGCCTGACACCTAGAGAAGGGTCAGGCGTCTCTGATCTGATGGAGAAGCCCTCATCAAAACTTTGAGTGGGATTGTTGCTTTCCCCTTTCAGCAAACTCGTCATTATCGCCATCGTTGGGTTAAGGGATTTGAGAGAGTTGCTCCTCCATCATAATGGTGCGGTGTGGGAAGGAGGGTGATTACTTCTTCGTCATCACCGGCCTAAGGGCTGTGAAAGGGTGCTGCTACTCTTTCACGTGGGGGATGGGGGAGACTGGTTCTCTGCCTTAGTATTTTCTCATTTGAAAAGGGTTCCATATTCTCAAGGATCTAGTGTGCTCCTGAGATGGAGAGGAAGATAGTCCCTTTATCATATCTTTGTAAGCTGGTTTACTTTCAGCCATGTCCCATGTCTCTTCTAACAAAAACAACAGAATGGAATTTGTGCAAAACAGATATTTAGGTGTGTGTATCCCAAAGGGGATTCCAATGCCCATATTTAACTATACTCTGCGACATTTTGATCTTAAAAAATTTCCGAAACAGGAAACAACGAGTCCCTTGAAGGGACTGAATCTATAATGGGCTGAAAGAAATTCCTGGGATTTAAGACAACATTTCTTCCTTTTAACTGCTGGGTTTTGAACCATCCATGATATTCTTCAGCAATAACGAGATTTTTAAATTAGTTGATGTAGTCGACATATTGGATGTCAGACTGGCACCATTTTCATTTAGCACAAAGTAGACATCATCAGGAATCATTTGATGAAAACCCTTGTCAATCTGACCATTCATTCCGGGTCAGTAACAACAAAAATAATCTCAAGACGGCCATTGTGGCAGCTATACTGGATGACTGGCAGCATTTTCATTTAGGACCAACCAGATATAAGTATATCAGTCAATCTGCATTATTTTTCATTTATAACCAACAAGACAAGGTAAGATTTCTTCTGATCAAAACCCCATGTAGAAAACGATTTTCCATTTAAGAGAAGAAGCAAAAGGATTTTCGAGATGGCACCGTGGTGACCAACATACCATTTTAATTTCGGACCAAAAAAACAATGTAAAAAATTCTTCTGATCAAATCCCCATGTCAAAATGACTTGCCATTTAAGTGAAGAAGCAACAGTATTTTCGAGATGGTCACCATGGTGACCAAACTAGACGTCAGATCAGCATCGTTTTAATTTTAGACTAACAAGACTTCTAGTGAAAACCCCCAAGTTAATATGACCGTTTCTTCGAACAAACAATACAATTTTTACCAAGTCTGCCATGGTGGCCATACATACATATTTGCTGTGCATCATTTCCATTTTGGACCAAGCAGGCATCATATGACGTCTTTCCGTCAAAGCACGATATCAATATGATCAACCATCTAGAAGAAGTAGCGATATTAGGATTTAACAGAAGGCCATTGAGGTAATCGTACTGGTTGTCATATTGGCAAGATTTTCACTTATGACCGACTAGGCATCATAACAAGTCTTTCATTGAAAACGCCATGCTGACCTGATCGTTCATTCAGAAGTAGTGATAAAAACGATTTTCAAGATGCCACTGTGGTGGTCATACTGGATATCTGAACCTCACCATTTTCATGTAGGACCAACCAGACATCATAAGTTGTCTCTTAGTAAAAATCCGATGATAACATGACCATTTATTAGGAGGAAACAATAACAAGTTTATCAAAATGGCAGCAGTGGCAGCCAAAGCAGATATGCAAGTTGCATCAATTTCATTTAGGACAAAATACAGCAAGTACATAAAAACTTATTTTGTGACAATACTCATGTCACTAATACTTCTGTAAAAGACTTTTAAGATGGCTGTGGCAGCCATATTTGCATATTTGATATCAGATCAGAACTATTTTCATTAAGTACCAAGTAGAAGTCTTTCAATGAAAGCCACATGTTGATATAAACCATCCATTCAGAAGGATTAGTAATAACAAGATTTTCAAGATGGTGACTGTGTTGACCATATTACACATCGGATTGGCATCATTTTCATCTAGGGCCAAACAGATATCATAAGAAGTCTTCAAGTTAGATATCATAAGGAGTCTTCAATTTAGATATCATAAGGAGTCTTCAAGTTAGATATGGAGTCTTCAAGTTAGATATCATAAGGAGTCTTAAAATTAGATATCATAAGGAGTCTTCGAATTAAAACCCCATTTCAATATGACTTTCCAATCAGGAGGAGTAGTGGTAAGATTTTTAAGATGGCTGCAGTGGTTGCCATATTGGTTGTTCAAACAGGACCGTTTTCATTTAGGACCAACTAGACCATGAAATGAATGTGTGTGTGTAAAGTTTCAAAGCAATCCTCCAAGTGGTTTAGAAGAAGTAGTGATAACAAACTTGTGCAAATGGTCGGACAGACAACAATAAAAAAATTAATCCATACGCTCTTCTGATCTATAATCAGTACAGCTAATAAACCAAGCATATTTAAATAGTAATATAGTAATACTGAATGGTGTTAAGACCTCCATTTAACATATCTTTAACATGATCAATATATCAACTTTCAATATAGTATTAATGACCAGTGATGTGAAACCCACCAAAAGCCACTAATAAACAAAATGGCTATTTGATCATAATGAGTGCCTAATATTCATCATGTAATATTAGTCACAATACCATCAAACCACATATATCCAACATGTAAGTAGGCAATAATGGAAAGCCACACAAAATTGCAGAGATGAAAGGGAAGATGATGCATAACATATATGTTTGGGAACATTCCAATATAACTGAATTAAAGATAAAAATTGGAACACTTATGGGTTATGGCCTACCCTATTGCTGAAGGAGCAGGGTAACATAAAATGGCAATGCTGAAAATATTGGTACAAAAAATGCATCAAAGCTCTCAGGAGAGCTAATATGGTGATTAATTATACAATGGACTGAGGCTGTAAATACTCTAACAGTATGGAAAAACTGAACTGAATGCCAGAACACGTCTTGATACGACCGAGTAAAATATATATCTACCATGCATGGGCCAATGAAAAGGGGACAGACTGGGCTTGTTCTCCTTCTAATTCTGGACTTTCAAGATCTTTCCAACTAATGGAAAGATGAAATTTTTTCCTAAAGAGGATAATTTCAGTTCCGGAAAGGTGGGCAAAGCAACACAACAGTGATTGGTAATGTATTGTGGATATTTAAATTGGTATCCCATGAATTGTGAATTCATAATATTCTGCAAAAGATACAAATATCATTTTAAAGATATCAATATCTACAATGAATACACAATTTGTCTGAAAGCTAGACCAATGAAAAGTTAAAATTACTACCCACTGAAAAAGATAGGAGATTAAGATAGAGAGAGATGGATGTTGCTAGGTAAGATTGTTGATTTGATAGGCAAAGATTGTTGAAGGATATCTTTTAGAAGAAACAGAGGAAATAAGACACACTGAAAAAAGAAAGTTTTAAATAACTATAGTTAACTTACAAAAAAAGCATTGAATAAAACTTCAAGTATAAATATTATCTAATGTTACTGTATTAGAAGAATAAACTAGCTAGTAACATTTACACAAGTGTACAAGGTATTTTAATAATGCAAATGGCAACTAAACAAAACACTAATGCAACAAAAATACCTTAACATACAACTGAGAAATTTGATCACTACTGAGAAATTTGATATCTGAAAGATTCCAATAAACATTCAGTTACACATACTGCACCGTTGAGAAAATGGAATGGTCGGCAATTAACATTTACAGTGAGATGTTCTGGACAATTGTTTTATTGACAAGGTTTTAAAACTGTTGTACACCACAGGTGATGATTATTCATAATTATTTTAAATAACATTAAGGTAAAATTTGTCACACTGATTGCATAACATGCATGTGATTTTTAAATGAAAATACTAAATATTAAAAAAGTTAACCATGCTTTTCAAATTTTACGTCTAGTTTACACCAGTGTGATCCTCCCTCTATAAAGGCCATTTCTTAAATAAAGCCACTGATATAGAGATTTTAAAGACTTAGGCAGTTTGGGACAAGCACACAAATCTAGTTTATGGTCTTCTGCATACAACTTTACCTCACAAATCTATTAAAACTGGAAATGACACTCAAGGTTTTTCCTCCTTTGTTTAATCTCTTCAGAAATATATGCAATCAGTCATTTATAGAGGTGATGAAACAAGTTTTGCAAACGAATCATGGTTGTTTGTCATATTTACTCAAGCTAGTGCATTTATATAGTAGAATTGATCCATGCATGGTGATTCTGGTCATAAATGACAAGTGGCTGCACATGGCAAAGGTTACCCATATTTTACTGTATGACCAAACACAAAATTTATATAGAAGATATTTTCTGAAATTTTCTATAAAAAAAAAGATAATCAAAATTGGCCTATTGTCATTTTATTATTATTTTCCAGATGTGTAATGTGTACTATTCACATTATCTTTATAAACCAAACAATTGCTTGGGAGACCACAATAAAACTCAACTTGGGTAGAACAAATCCAGTGGCATATTTTAAGTCTTATTCAAAGTAACACACTTGCTTCTTTTTAAGATACGCAGAAATTATCAATGGAAGCACCTCAATGGAATAAACAACAATTTATCTAATATGACCTTAAACAGAGGGGTCTGTGTTGGAAATTCAAAGATAGGAGGAGACTGGCATTCAGAGGCCATAACTTCTTCAAATAACGATATCAACTAAATTAATCCAATGCTGCATCGACATTAAGTTGGGAGATAAATCTGGCTACATTCCAACATTCTTTAGTCAAGTAATGCTACACAAACCCAAGTTTGATGGACAGGCAATCTAAATAATGACACAGAAGTCTGATAATCAAATCTGTTGAGAACTTATCAATACAAAACTGCATACCAAGTTTGGTTAAAATCCCACATACTCAACCACACTAATGACAGATGTACAGTCTGACAGATGGACAAAGTAATTACTATAGGGTTCTGCTAACTTCACTGTGTGTGAACCTACAGGTTCGGCAATGGGGTTTTAGAGCACCTTTGAAAGTGGGAAACGTACAGGGCCAAGTTGCTTGCTGTATAGTGCTCACAATGTAGAGAAAGTTAACATCCATTAACACGTCTTTTATTTAAACTGGTATTTACTTTTTAGTACTATTAGGAAAACTATGTGATGGTCGAAGCAGACAGCTGATGAAAATGGCCACTTCTTTGTGGTGGAGAAATTTAGTCAAAATAGTTCCTGTTCTTGAAATATAGAAAAGAATTTTCAGTGTAGGTATTACAGTAACTAGTTTCTAAATGTGCACTTACAAAATCTTAAAATTAAAACATATTTTGGTATATCCTACTTTTCTATAATTTATCTCTGAGATGAGATTTATGTCTGGGGTATGAGATTCTATGAAATTTACATCTAGGGTATGAGATTCTATGAGATTCACATCTGAAGTTTTGATCAGTTGTATATTCTTAAGTTTAAATAAGCACCCACAATTCAGATATCAAAAAGAAGAAAATTGCACAATAAACTACCCTTAGGATATAGGTCTTATTTTCCATTTGTTTTTTCTAACAAGTATTATCAGGAGGTAAAGCTGAGAAAGACCTTTTCTTTTAATTCTGAACGTTTTACAAACATGCAAAGCTCAAAGAGAAACCAAACTTGAGATTTTTCTTTTGACTGCTATGGAAACAAAGCAGTTGGCATTTGTAAAGAAAACATAAAATGTTGTCAGTCCATACCTTAAGGAACAAATGAACAAAGTTCTATCAACATTCGCTCAGCAATATTAATGAAGATGAAAAAAGATATTCAAGTTTGATGGATGCACTGAAACACATTGGATATGTAAGTACAGACACAGGTCCAGTTACGCAAAAGAAAAAAAAAAAAAAATTAATATAATCATACTGGAATAAGGTCAGTGATTTAACTGAACTACAGTGAGCAATAACAACATAATTATTAAACTAAATTATTGTACATTTTGTACCCAAAATTAAACATAAAAAAAGTTTTTAAAAAGGATTTTTCAATGACCAGCTCAAGATGAAGGATGATGATGTTATAGTCATGCAAGAAGTATATATTAATGTAAAGCCAATACAAACACATATATACGCTGAGAAAACTTTTAACTCCTAAAGAATGACATGATAGTGTTTAAAAATTAAAAATTATACAAACTAAAGTTATAAAGAGTTGAAGGCAGCATGATTATACATTTATATGAGAAAATATAGCCACTAAAATGTAATTTAATTTTTGAGAAAATGTGTTCTGAGTTTAACGATCTTGATCTAATAAAAACTTTCTTGCATGTAATTGTCTGTTTGCCAATTTTATGCCCTCTCTGTTGTTTGACAGTATCAATCCATAACTATTATTATTTCTGTCTTTAAAAATTTCTTGAGAAGCTTGTATTTTTATTTTTGGGAAAAAATAGTACCTTTAAAGCAGCTTCAAAATTATATTTCCTCTTCAATTGTTTGTATACCTTCCCTCCAACTCCCCCCAAAAAGTGAAAAATGACAAATTACACAGTATTTATAACTTGTGGCATGTTAGTCATATTGCACAACATTATGGCCATACAGCTCCAACAGTAAGACATGATGCAAAGGATAATGGGAAATTACAATTTGCTGAACATCCAACATGAAACAGCACAGAGTCCATGACCTATCTTCTCTTAACATCCAACATGAAACAGCACAGAGCCCATGACCTATATTCTCTAAACCATCTGAGCAAATACTTCAAGCTCAAAGTCTCAAAACTTGTACAGTTTGGAAAATTAATTAGAATCTAGTTAGAATCATAGAACCTTCATGATTTTCTTCAGCTAAATCTCTTTCCTTCACTACTGCATTTCACTGATCTAATTATACCCAAGGTATCATTTCTGATGGGGGTGGGCTGACTTAAGTTTTGTGCTAAAATATTTAGCCAATAGGGCCACAGTTGCTGCCACATAATACCCTGGTAGATTGGAACTGACACAGTTTAGATAGAATGAACCTTGAGTAGACTGATCTCTTTCTGTATTATGGGACAGAAGATCTGATTCTATGTTATCTACAGATGGATGCAATCTATGTTATCTACAGTTGAATGCATTCTGTGTTATCTACAGTTGGATGCATTCTGTGTTATCTACAGTTGGATGCATTCTATGTTATCTACAGTTGGATGCATTCTGTGTTATCTACAGTTGAATACATTCTATGTTAAATACAGTTGGATGCATTCTATGTTATCTACAGTTGGATGCATTCTGTTGAAGAAAATATATTATAATGAAAGGCCAATAACAGTTTAACTCAATTAAGTTCTTATTGTAAGAAAGCAAACATAATGAAACCCAGTAAAAAAAACAAAAACAGGGAACCAGTAGCATAAATTGATTATTATCAAAGAAGCAAACATACTGATCATATAATAGTCTCCCTCAAAAAGAATGACCCTTTTATGTGAGAAAAAAATTTGCAGGAATTTAAAAAAAGTCTATTTCCCATCCCCTAAAATTATTCTTTTTCATTAGTAAGTATTGACAATATTTCAGATGTTCGCTAGAAATTCCAACATACCAGTTTTGGTAATAAAATTATTGTTTAAAATGTTGAACAGGTTTAAAAGGTAAATGCAGTACAAAATCATCATTATGGCCTGGAACTTGAAAATGATACAAAGTACAGAAGATCATTGAACTCATATACAAATGGTAAGTCTGGTTCACTCCAAATTGTTTATGTAATAAACTTTTTTTAAAAAAACAATTAAAAATGTGTTCTTCATGTTCAGCCCATAATCAAAGTATGGCTTTAAAATTAGTGACCCTAACCCCAAAGTCAAAAGGTTGTTGCAAAAATGAACTTACTTTCATAATGATTTTATTAAAAGTATGAATAAAATACATCAAGGGGTTTCCAGGATATAAGCAAATAAAAAACCTAGCATATTTTCTGATCCTGACCTTCACCCCAAGGTCAAAGAGATGACACTACATGTTGAAGAATGAATGGTTTTAGCTTCATGATATTTTAGGAAATGTAAACAAACACTTAAACCATAACCATAACACAAATTTTCTACAAATCTAACCTTGACCCTGGGATCAAAGGGGCAAACAAGAATGACAGAGAATTAACTGTTTTGGTGTCATAATGATTCATGCCAAAGATGATGAGAATCACTCAGAGGCTTTAAGAAACTTAGGCAAATAAAACACTTTAACCAAAATCTTAATGTGTTGATGCTGACACTGACCCTTAAAAGTGAATGCTACATCTTGCTTCCCACTAATGTGAAAATGTAAACATCCATTCATACTTGTTTGTGTTATCATACTCACATGACATTACAGATAAAATCCTGACTTAGGACTATGCAAGCTAGAACTTTGTACTTTAGCATCAGGAAAATTGCCTTAATTTATTTACATGCAGGTCTGCTGAATTTGCTTAAGTTGTCATCAAACAATTCTTTTAAACAGATCAGGTTAATTTTTAAGAACAATTCAAATGAAGTAAAACACAACTAGACTATTATATATTATATATAGAAATAGAAATAAAAAAGAAAATTGACTAAAAGGGTGTAGTATGTTTCTGAAATTAAATGCTTGATATACTTGTCTAGACACAGTGATAATAGTTAAAAGATTCAAGGTAAACTAGTTGGGTTGCATTTCAAAAGAAGCTTAAACCATGAATGTCATATTATAAAAAGGAGTATTACTAATAAATAAAATTTTCAATTTCAATATTTCCCAAAATTATAGTTGTTTAAGCATAGTACAGTTACCATCATATGAATATTAAAGCCCTTATAGACACAATCTAAAAAAACAAAATGGTAGAAAAATTCCCAAAAGAAATGAAAAAAAGTGTAATTACAATTTTCTACAACTGCTGTTTATTACATTACATGACAAGGCTAGGTGTACTATCTCAATGTCACACCAGTTTTATATATTTTTGTTATGACTCTTCAAGGAGAGTTGCAATTTTAGAAATGTTTAGTCCCACAGTAAAATTCCTTTTAATGTATCTAGTCAAGTATCCAAGCACCTTTAGGAAACCATTAATATACATCCTTGGTGAATTGCACTAAAAACATGCAGTAGAAATAGCTGGAAGAAAAAATTGGAATTATATGAAGCTAAGGATGGGTTGGCAGCTTGTTTGGAAGAATCCCTTTCATCTTGAAGTAATGGGTCACTTGTTGCGGTATTTCAGCCAGCACATGTCGGGCTAACTCCTGAGCTGAAACCTGAAAATAAAGTAAATAATTGTACTGTAAGGCAATTTTTTTAATGATTTCAAAATTTCCAAAAACTGAGCTGAATAGAAGAAGGTGAAAAAAGGCCATATTAGCTGATTATTTATCTGTAAAAATGTATGTTGCTAATATGTTGCATTAACTAAATTTGCAAATGATGCTGAAATATTAACACTAACCAAATTTTAACTGATCTACATGTCAAGCTTGACTGCAAGCTTTTAGTAAATTGATGTTGTGTGCAAAAACGATGTATAAACATACCAAGTAAGAAAATGACAACAGAACTTAAGTATTACAAACTTGAACACTTAGGTTAATCTGGGGTGTGGACAGACAGATGTAGAGACAAGCATGTGCACACCATAGTGATTGAAATGTCAAGCTTCAACAAAATCATAATAGAAAAATATTATTGCAACCCTGTTTAATAAATATGGATTCATTTAATTCTTTCATAGAAAAGAGTATTTATTTCAGTCCAGATTATAATATAATGTATGTATTATGGTTTATGATGAAAAGTATATACCCAAAACATTTTATGCCATCATCTCAGACTTTGTAAAATCGTGTTTTTTTAAATTACTCAGAATATCTGAGCATCCTTAGATTAAGTTACTGTATAAACTTTCTTAAAAGTTGGGACAAGCAGCAAGCAACATGGACCATGATCTGCCACTGCATAATACTCTGGCAGATTAGGGCCTATGTTTGTTCTAATGATTAGTCTTAACAAGCTCTATAGACCCAGATCTACTGACACATTATGCAACAGCAGATCTGGGTCTGTGCAGTTGGATCTGACATATGAGTGAATATATATGGCACAATAAAACTTGTCTTGAAAGATCATTGCTACATGAAACCACCTCTCTTGAGAGACCACAATCTTAATGCACAAATTTATTGATTACATAGCACACTGACCTGTTAAGAGAGACTACCTGTCTTCAGAGACCATAATTTCGTGACACAAGAGGCGTTCTTTCAAGATAGGTTCTACTGTATGTATAGTTTCCTAACTTCAGTGGTGAAACACTTCATAATCAGCTCAAGATAACAATCAAATTTAAAGATACTTATTAAACTACATGTATATCTAGACTCCTCGATTTTGACACACTCAAGCATTTACTTTCATGTACTGAGACATATACTTCCTTCATAGTGATAGCTCTCATTACTTTAAACATTAGTCATTTTACCAAAGCATGGATAACAAATGACAATGACATATACCCTCATATTCCTCTTAGCACACTTTCAAACAGATCCCTCGTCATAAAAATTGTGTATTACATCACTAATTTTGATGCACCGCAAAGAAGTCTTTCTTCCTGTGATACCAATGTACGTATGCTCCACTGCATTTAATAGACTGCAGAGCAGCATCAATAGCACATAGAAAACTAATCTTTATAGGAAAAATTAAATTAAGAAATTTAGAAATTTAGAATCCTAATGCTTTCTTATATTCAGCATAATTTTCATTTTGGAACAGACTTACCACAAAAGCTAAAATAATCAAACTGGGAAAAAACATTTTGGTTTTATGATAAAACTGTTTACTTGTGATAAAAAATATTAGATTTAGCATATGACTTTTTTCCAATACTTAAGTGGCAGTTTTGCATCCTTCATAAACTCATGCTTTTAAAAGGACAGATAATCACAGACAAAAATACAGAAAACAATGTTATAGAAGGTTTATTTTTCATTTAATGCAATTCTTACCATTATCAAGACAATTTTTTTTACAAATTGGTTAAATTAAGTTAAATATCAAGATCTTCTGAAAGGTGATTGAAAATCTAAGAAAAATTACTTATTATCAGTTACAAATTCCCACTACTATTTTTATTATAAAAACAAAGTATAGAGGATGCTGATTTTAATTATGAAATTATATCATAAAATTATGTTTCATGTAAGTTTTCCCACAATATAATAACAAACAAGCACCTCAGAATATCAGTAATGAAAGATGCAAATAAAACTTTATAACATTATATACAATTCTAAACCGTTACTGATGCAGTTATCTGCAGTGAGTCATGTGGCTAACATGTTTAGTTGCACACAAAATGCTTATTATGGTGGGCAGCTGATCTACCCCGTCAGAATATCTGATAAGAATTTGTATGAGGACTTAAAGATTGGAAAAAAGAGAATTGGTGGATTGCAGTTTTCTTCATCATAATCATCTTTGTCTCATTTCACAACTCCTGACAATACAAATTTTGACAATTATTTTGTGTGTGTGACTCGATTTTGATCAATGTAAACAAATGTTGTGGTTGTGATGTCATTGAGAGATGCATTCTCTTGAGAACTGTGAGTTTTTTATGACACTACATCAAAATGGGGTAGGTTCAAAATAGGGGGTGGGACGATAACACTTCCGCATATTCAGAATCTGCCAAAGTTATATGCTCAACAGAATTTTATGCTGATCAGCAACAAATAATTGTTCCACCACATTTTACAACTACAAAGTCTGCATGCTGGTGAAATAATAGAAATCAACTACAGTCAACAAGGTTGCATGCTTGTTAGTCACGTGTTGTTGAACCACTTCTTTTCACACTGACCCCTGGAACATTTTAGACACCCTTATTTCTTGCATCTCTTGAACATACTGTCAGCTGAATGGTCCTTGCAGTAAAATGTACAGAATATTTCTGAATCAGATCTTACGCTTGATGACTTTTGAAATCCATGTGGAAAAACACATCTCTATGTCCTGTGGCAATTTTGAAACATTTGGTTACAAATATCTGTTACCAAATACTGGCAAGTGTCCACATGGTACACTAGTGTGCTCAGGACAGATTTGTATTCAGAACAATTGCACATTTAAATGAAAAGGTGACATTAGACTCAAATTGTCCATCAGTATCAACACAGGTTTGAGGGGCTGATTTATCGGACTATGAGGAAGCAACCACACTAAAAACCTAACTCATTAAGTAACCAACTCTCTGTCCAATTGATTTGCTTCCTATGGGCAGTAACTCTTTATCCACAAGATACATCAACATACATGCCAATCCCAAGAAAGGCATAAGTATATTTATTACTAAAATAAGGGACAAAAACATATTCTGAGTACAAAAATTGTCATCTATGTATTACATGCCATAATTACAGAACACTGAATGAAAAATGTACATATAATTTTGCTAATAATTTGATCTTCAGTTGGTTAAAATCCTATCATAAAAGGGCAAAATCTTTGTGGATTAGTACCAGAATGCAAACACAGAATTGACTAATTATTTATATACAACATTCGCTTCAACCTGTCTAACTTTTGCTGAACAACCGTAAAGTCAAGTCCACAAATAAGCATAATGATGTGCTCCATCTGTGTACTTGTCTTGTTAAATCACTCTCATATTCTTCTTTTCAAATTGTAAAGTACTTTTGATTTGTCATTTTTCAGAGCTGACATGTTTTGACGTTTAAAACAATCCCTCTGCTCTAACATCTTTTAGTCGCACATACATGAATCACACTGATAAAGCCTGTTTTACTTAATATCTGGCACCATATTTTTAAGGTATAGACTGGTCCACTGCCTAAATATATTATCAATATAAATGAATCTTTGATGCTAAGTTTCATATTAGTGATACCCTTATGTTTTTTTGGAAATGTGTCATATACAGCTCATGTAAATAGAAAAATCAACAACACTTAGGTCTAGAATGGACAAATATACAATTATGCTATTCTTACACAGCAGTCTTCTGTTTACATAGAATATTTTCAAATTTATATGATGGGATTAAATTGTCCATTGTACCTACACTCTTCCACTGTCATCTCGAAAATAAAAACGATGAACACAATATTTTATTGCTTTATATTTTTTATAATTTTTTTTAATGTATCAAAAAAAGTGTAATCCACAGGTGATTGTAAGATGTAATTAGGTGAAAAAACTGCAATGATTACACCAAAAGCATAATGGTTAGCGTGTAAACATCAAGAAACATAAGATGAAAAATTATTAAGGTGAAAAAGAAGTGTAATGATTATGTCAAGAGTTTAATGGTTGGCATGTATGCATGTATGCATCAAGAAACAGATTTTTGTCACTTTGGGGTTCAAAATAAAGACTATATTTAGACTAGATGTAACAGGGTAAAAGATACATATTAAAAGCAGGTGGATGAAAATACAATCACTCAAGCATGAAAATTTGGTAAAAGTGACAGATTTTTTGCAGTGAATTACTCTTGCTGAAATGCATCAAAATATCAGTTTTCAAGAGTGTAGGTCCAAGAGTGTAGGTACAAGAGTGTAAGTCCAAGAGTGTAGGTACAAGAGTGTAGGTCCAAGAGTGTAGGTCGAAGAGTGTAGGTCGAAGAGTGTTGGTCCAAGAGTGTAGGCCCAAGCGTGTAGGTACAAGAGTGTAGGTACAAGAGTGTAGGTCCAAGAGTGTTGGTCCAAGAGTGTAGGCCCAAGAGTGCAGGTACAAGAGTGTAGGTCCAATAGTGTTGGTCCAAGATAATCAAGCATGACTATTTAGGTTGCAATGGCAGTGTTACTATTTTTAAGATGCATCCACAAACCAACTTTAAGAGTGTAACTAAGTTATATCCAAAATATGAAGGATGTAATGAACACATTGCTAAAAATACAGTAGTCAATCAACCATGAAAAACAGATCACAGTGATCTGTTGGTCTGAAAGAGTTAGTTACTCTCCACAAGATGCATCTACACGCTAAGTTTCACGAGACATGATATAAGATCAAAGATATGTATAGTAAAACAACTGAACAGCTGAAAAATGAAACATCACTTAAGTTTAAAACAAAGCGGTCTAAGTGACCTAAATATGGGGTGGTTGCCTCACTCTCCCTGAAATGCATCCACATACCAGGAGTGTATAAGTTCAAGATATTTAGGACTAAGATCTGTGCCTTCATGAGCATTAACAGACTAAGATCTGTGCCTTCATGAGCATTAACAGACTAAGATCTGTGCCTTCATGAGCATTAAAAGACTAAGATCTGTGCCTTCATGAGCATTAACAGACTAAGATCTGTGCCTTCATGAGCATTAACAGACTAAGATCTGTGCCTTCATGAGTATTAACAGACTAAGATCTGTGCCTTCATGAGCATTAACAGACAGATCTGTGCCTTCATGAGCATTAACAGACTAAGATCTGTGCCTTCATGAGCATTAACAGACTAAGATCTGTGCCTTCATGAGCATTAACAGACTAAGATCTGTGCCTTCATGAGCATTAACAGACTAAGATCTGTGCCTTCATGAGCATTAACAGACTAAGATCTGTGCCTTCATGAGCATTAACAGACTAAGATCTGTGCCTTCATGAGCATTAACAGACTAAGATCTGTGCCTTCATGAGCATTAACAGACTAAGATCTGTGCCTTCATGAGCATTAACAGACTAAGATCTGTGCCTTCATGAGCATTAACAGACTAAGATCTGTGCCTTCATGAGCATTAACAGACTAAGATCTGTGCCTTCATGAGCATTAACAGACTAAGATCTGTGCCTTCATGAGCATTAACAGACTAAGATCTGTGCCTTCATGAGCATTAACAGACTAAGATCTGTGCCTTCATGAGCATTAAAAGACTAAGATCTGTGCCTTCATGAGCATTAACAGACTAAGATCTGTGCCTTCATGAGCATTAACAGACTAAGATCTGTGCCTTCATGAGCATTAACAGACTAAGATCTGTGCCTTCATGAGCATTCTTATGAGGCTGTTAGATTTGTGAAATCAAAGTAAGTTATGATTGATTTCTCTGTGAAGAACTGGCATTAGCTCTAAATACTAAATAGCAATTTATAACTATGGTACAAATATTTGATGCCTGTCTACATAATGATCAATACCAAAGACAATATCTGGCACACACTGTTACATTTAAATTATTTTAGTAACTTTTTTTAACATGGTTAATCACTAATATTTCTGCAAATATAGTGAAAGTTAACATAAAATAAATATGCCAAAAAAACTTTACTTTTTCAGTTTCTAAGCCACAAGTTTCTAAAGTTCCAAATGTTCTGATCAATAGATATCATAGTGTCAGTTATTTTTGTGAGTCACAATTTTCATGGTTTGGGGAGAAGAAAAAATACATTTTTGTGGGTAATAAAATTCATGGTTTGGCCTGTCAAAATTTTCATCTTTGAAGGTAAATTAAATTTCATGAAGAAGAAAAAAGAGTTTAAAAAAACAAAACTATTTAAACAGACAACACATACTTCAATGGTTAAAATCATATTAATTACTACCTGTGTGTGCAAAAATCAAACACGTCTAACTCAACATCAAAGGAATCAATGCATCCAACAACATTAAATAGGTTTTTAAAGTACATGTGTATGTTCTCTTCTTTAATAGACTGTTAATAAAACTGCACCATCCATTACCGCTGACAAACTATGGCATTAACACAGTGACATAAGAATGGTAAAATTCAACTTGGTTGGATTCCCGATGGTTTGGATAATGTAATCATTCCACATATGAAATAAACACATGACTGATTGATCCTTGTTCCATGATGTGGATTTATCTTTATTCTCTCTAGAAATGAAACGCAGTAGGAAAATGGGGTGCGTCTTATCATATGTGGCTACTTTTTCATTGGTCTTTAAATTTTTGGTTTGAAGCAACAATGAAATCCATGAAAAATGTATTGACACTACAGTATACAAAGATCATTTTAAGACCTGATCCATCTAAAAGGAGAGTTAATAATAAAATTAATCACAGAGGATTGATCTTACTGTCAGGAAATAAAGAGGAATAAACAAAATCATGCGAGTCTTCTTACAGTTTTTGTTAGTTGAATGAAACAATCCTCTTACCCTTCATCAAATTAGGTCAAATAGGCATTAGTTATGCTGACGCCAATAAAATAATATATAATACTTACAGGTTGACTTACAGACTTAAAATCTCTGAAGGGAACAAACTGTACAATATCACGCTGAACTGGAGTCCCATTGGGAGCTCTCAATACACCATCATCCCCATCGAGGATTCGCATATCCGCAAAATCTGCCAGTCCCACTCCGACAATAATAATGGACATGGGGAGTGAAGAGGCATGCACAATGGCTTGTCGGGTGTTGTCCATATCTGTGATGACACCATCAGTCAAGAGCAACAATACAAAGTAACTCTGAAAACATAAGATTGTAATTTTTGTCAAGTCCTAAGAACAAATGGATAAAAATAATACATTACACGAACAAAGTTATCACAAAAAAAAGATTTTTTTAACCAAAGAGTAAGTTTGATGAGTAACAAAATGCCATAACATTTTCATCTCAACATAAAAGCCATACTTTCAATCTTTCTGATAACTGAAACCAGTTCCTATGTATAAAGTCTAAGACAAGCAGATGCATGAAGTCTAGACAGTGAGATTTTTTTCTTCTTTCTGTTACTATATTCACTATATCTGTGTTTGTAGCCTTTATTATATTTTTTACTTCTGGGCTATCAGAGCAGGCTGGAAAAAAGGAATCTGGCAATCGTGACAGGTAAGTAATACATCATTAAAATTAGACACTCCACCTGCAATTAATTTAAATGTCTGTAATATGTTACTTGTCACTATTGCATAGCAGAATTTGCCTGTGCAGGTGAAGGTTGATGGAATCAAAAGCTGGTAAAAAAAAAGGATACACTCAACCATTTGGTAGAAATGTCAACTACTGTTAAGTTGGTATCCACTTGGACCACTTTTTGTGCATGACAAAAGGCACTTAGGTAAATGCCACTGATCTGGTGATCCTAAGAATGAAGGCAGAAGGAGAAGTGTGTGGCCATCTTCTAAAGACAAATAAATTAGATAGGTCCATGACTTGAGCCTCAAGGGTTTTAATTTTCATGAATGAATGGTCCCTCTCAGTAAGGGACTGATAAACCTTCATGGCTGTTAGGATGATACACCTAGAAATAGCTTATGTCGAAATATCAGCAGAGATCTTTATAGGAAGGAAAATACACTACATACCCTTCCTTCTACCTTTAGACAAATAGAACTGTAAAGAACTAAATGGGCATAAGAGTTGATCTTTATCCTTTCCGTTATGAATATGACTAAGAATGGGTATCTCTATAAAGAGTGGAGCTACCAAAGATGCCTTTTTTTCTCTGAGAAAAACAAACTGGTTCTGAAAAGAGTGTGTGTGTGTGATTTGGATTGTTAACGTAACTTTAATCATTTTTCAATCATATCACTACAATGTCTACAGTGTGGAAGTTTATAATGATGCCTAGCACTGGGGCATCATGCTGCAAACACGTAGCAAGAGGTTCCACCAAATTAAATTATCCTGACTCCAGGCTGACCAGTCCTAACACTAACCTCTTAATGCTGAGCGCCTAGTGAGGCAGCTGTTAGTACCATTTTTTAAAGTCTTTGGTATGACTAAGTCAGGGATCGAACCAGCGATCTCCCACATCCAAGGCAGATGCTATAACACCACCAAAGTGGTCCACTTTTGAAAAGAGAACAATCAACTTGTAAACTAAAGCCGAAGCATGAACAGCCTTTTTCTACAGACTGGATATTAAGGTTGCTCCTTCATCTTGCAGAAACAAATGATAGCAGGAAAACAGACTTAAAGGGCTTTGTTGAACACCATAGCATGCGTTAGAGTGTGTGTGTGTGTGATTAGGATTTTTAACGTAGCTTTTACAATTTTTCATATCGCTATGACATCTGCAGTGTGGCAGTTTATAGTGATGTCTAGCACTGAGGCATCAAGCCTCAGACATGTAGCATGATGTCCCACCCAATCACATTATCCTGACACCAGGCCAACCAGTCCTAACACTAACCTCTTAATGTTGAGCGCCAAGTGAGGTAGCTGTTAGCACCATTTTAGTAAGTCTTTGGTATGACTCGGCCTGGGTTTGAAACCAGCATGTTTTAAAGATTCCATCTGGGCATTAGTGAGTGAGACATCAATTTCTGCAGCTCAAAATACCTAACAAGGTCAGGAATATGAGAATCAAAACCAATGGTCATCCCTGCTGGTCTAAAAATATTTCCCTCATTCCCAAATTGTTTATGTATAAGGTAGATTTGCTGACTTATTCATCTTCAAGTGGTGAACATAATATTTACCATGTTTTATGACAATCCGTCAAAAATTGGTATAATAAATAAACATAGTCTCTTGCTCATAGGTGATGTCATCCAAGATCTTGATATAATCGAATTTACATAGTTTTACAGAAATTGTTCTAATCTTTACATTTAGCCAGGTAACAAGGTCTGTCAATCAGATGCAATGTATCTCTGTGCTGATATCACTTACTTTAGGACCTGTATATGACAATGATAATATAAGTTTTGATATAAGATTACTTTTATTAATATCTGTATATGACAATGATAATATGAATTTTGATATAAGATTACCTCATTAATATCTGTATATGACCATGATAATATAAATTTTGATATAAGATTACCTCATTAATATCTGTAACGTTTGCTCTTAATTAAACTCATCCAAATCCTGACTATTTAACCAGTTTAATCAAAATCTGATCAGAAATGTAGTTGCAACACTGATGACAAACTCGTCAAACCAGAAGTCATTAAAATATTATGCATGAATTTCATCCATAATCATTTCAACCTAGATCTTGATGACAGGCCTCTTTACAAAGTAGTATCAAAATCCTATCAAAACCACTGGAGTGGTTAAAACACATCAGATACAAGGCCACTTCATAAATATATACACAGATCTTGGTCATAATGAAAATCACCAAACACCCTAACAATGTTAACCGATTTACCAATTATGCTTAAACTTGGGTCATAAATGAAGTCTCTCAAATTGTGTGCAAAATTACCTCATTTATATGCATTGATCTTACCCATAATATTTGCTGCATATATCTTGATGATAAAAGCCAAAATCAGATCATAATTGTGACATCCAGAGTGGTAATAAACTGGGCCAATCGGATGCAAAATCATTTCATTAATATGCATGGATCTTGGATCATTATTGGAACTCTCCAAGATCTTGAAGATAGAAGCATATATTCTAAATCTGTTCCAAACTGGGACACAAACATAACTTCCAGAGTGATAACAAGCTCAGCATGATTACAATATTAATATTCATGGATCATGCTGTTTGTCAAATGTATTCAAGATCTTGATGATACAAGCCCACACTTCAAGTTTGATCAAAACTAAATTAAAAAAAATGGAAACCAGCGTGTCAACAAGATCGGATAGATGACCATCATAATGACCTTACTGATTTAATATCATTTTAATTCAGCACTAACTAGACATCTTAAGAGGTCTTTTGGCGAAAACCCTGCATCAATGGGAGCATCCATTCAGGTGGAGTAGTGACAAGATTTTCAAGATGGCTGCCATGGTTTTCATGATGGCAGTCAGATTGGAACTATTTTCATTGGAAACAACAAACATTTTTGTTATTAGTCTTTTGGTTAATATGACTTTCTATTTATGAGGTAATAGTAATAACAAGATTTTCAAGCTGGCCACCATAACAGTCATGTTGGAGGTCAGATAATTACCTTTTTCATTTAGAACCAACTAGACAACATCAAATATTCTGCTAAATGCTCAATGCTGAAATGACTTTCCCAATCAGGAGAAGTAGCAATAACAATATTTTCAAGATGATTTATAACTAAACTTTGCAAGGCATGTTGGATGTAGGGTCAAACTATAAGCTCACTTGACTTTACAATATTTTCTGCTGTTCATTAACAGCTGGACAGTGGCTATCACAGCACATAATTCTTGAACAATATCATGAATGGTATCAAGTTTTGATCGTTGACAACAAGCACCACAAGTTTGGAAGTAATTTATCTCAAATCTCTCTTAGTCTATGGCAGAGTGAAGACAAGAGACCACTGTAAAGTAGTCTTGTTGTTTCATTATTGTGAACAAATATAATATTAACATCTGATCGCTGCACTAACCTATACCATCCATGGGCCTGTTGTACTAATCCAAAATGGACTGCAATTATCTGGATAGTCAATTGGAAGGTTCTTGGTTTCAATTCTTATAGTGTATCACTGATGAAAGTCCTTTACTATGTGTCACTTCCACAAAACACCACAGTTGAGCTCATGCATTCTTATAAAAAAAGTTTGGAAGTCATTTGATGTTTTCTTATCAAATAAACTTTATATAGAGAATCTATACTTATTGAGTGATCCACCCTTTTATTGTTATTTTTATCTGCAAGAATGAAGAACGAGTGATCTACATGATTGTGGTGGCCATATTTGATGTTAAATAGGTACCATTTTCACTAAGAACCAAGTAGACATCATAAGAAGTCTTTAAGTGAAATGCCATACTGATATGACCATCTGTTCTGCAGCAATAATGATAACAAAAGTTTTTCAAGAAGGCCACTGTGGTGGCCATATTGGATATCCAAGTAGCATCATTTTCATTTAGCACTAAACTAGGCTCTAGAATGAATGTGTGTTTAATGTTTTATGGCAATCCTCCAAGTATTTTACAGGAAGTAGCTATAATAACCTTGTGCTCCTGGAAAGAAGGACAATGGACAACCAGTCATCCCGTAAGTTCTTCTGGATCATCAATTCATGACCAGTATAGCCAAAATCTGGGGGAGCAAAGTGACTTGTTGATAAGCATGTCTTCAAATGATGACCATGTTATGTACAAAGCTTTTTACTGATTCATTGAAAACTGAGACATTAGCTCAAATGTTGTTGTTGTTATGGGTTTTAATGTAATTTTCAGCACATGACAAGGTATACATGGTGGCCAGTACATCTGGTGGAGAAAGAACTTTCAAAAACCTTGGGAAGAACCACCGAACCATGGAAAGCTATTGACAAGCTTTCCCACATACCCAAATTGGTTGAACCCAAGACTTAACACCTGGTCAGCAGTGAGATGTCAGTCAACTGTAAAGGCAAGTGCCTCAGACAACTCTGCCACCTGGGGCCCCCTAGTTCAAATGCATTTGTCAAACACTACATCTGGATCAGCATCGAAAAAGGCAAATACAACTCAAATAAATGTGCACACTGCCTGAGTCTTTTGGTAATCCAATGAAATCCATTAGCCTAGCTGTGTTACTGCATTCAATTACAAGTCAAAAAGGATTATAACAAAGAGTACTGTGAATGGCACATGTCCAAACTGTACTTAACAGTCCAATTTGTAGGAGCCAATAAGGCATGGTTTACTTTGGAGATTACCGACCTAAGGATTTGTTGTTGTGATAGGGTTTAACACCATCTTCCAGCATAAGATAGGCTATACATGGCAGCCAGTATTAATGGTGGAGGAAGAACCCGGGAAAGCCCCGGAAAGAACCACTGACCCACGAAAAGCTACTGGCAAGCTTTCTCTCATACCCACATTGGCTGAATCAGAGACTCGAACCCATGCAGACAGAGGTGAGATGGCAGTGATCTGTAATGGAGAGTGCTTTAGACCACTACGGGCCCCCTAAGGATCTCAATGACCAGAACATTTAATCAAGAAATGTGATCAGGAACTGAAGTTACTGTACAGAAGCCATTTGTTTTCTTATTAGCCAAACCATAACCATGCCTCCTACCTTTACGACCCAGAATCAATTGGTTTCTTTATTATCAAAACTATGACCTTAACCTCTGACCTTTTAACCACAAAATCAATAGGCTTCTTTCTCACCCAAGTCATCCACAAACTCTGATGAAGGTACATTATCAACCAACTTTAGCATCCAGAAACCAATTGTCTTCTCACACTCATAACAATCTTTGACCTGTTTAATCTCAAATCAACAGGCTTCAATTAACTTAAGAGTAAGCTATCCACAAAAGGTTAGTCCTGTTCCATTATGCAGAACTAATGTTGTTGTGCAGAAACCAATTTTCTTCTTTCAGTTACAGTGACCTTGACCACTACACATTAAAATTGTTATGGAAGTACAAGTCATCCACAAACTTTGGTCCAGGTCTGCAATGTAGAACTAACGTTTTTGTGCAGAAACCAGTTTTGCTTCCTTCAGTCACAGTGACCTTACCCTTGAACTTTGGACCCTAAAACTGATGGTCTTCTTCCCTACCATTAGCACAAAGCTATCCACAAAGTTTAGTAAAGGTAGATGCTGTAGAACTGAAGTTTTTGCATGTAAAAGGAAAAGCTGATCGATGAATGGATGGATAAGATAATAGCATATTACATTCTGTGAAAAGGCAGGCATTGAAAAATTGTTTGGGCAAAGAAATTTGTCAATATGTACTTCTTCTGGTGATGACCGTATGATTAACAAGTTACAAGACAATCAACAAGAACTGATGGACTAGTGCTATTGAGATTATGTAATGGATGGAAGGATGGATGGACTGATGGATGGAGACCAGGATTCCTATATACCCAGCATTAGTGTGGGTATAAAAACATGTGCAAGAAAATTGTTTGATTTTAAACAAAGTCAGCATCTCCATCATCAGTTTTTAATTATCTCCTATATCCTCTTTACATGATTATCTAGGTTTACAAGAATACTAAATAATGGTTCAAAGCCATGGTCCACTACTTAAGGTAAAAACAATCTAACAAAACATGAATTTGAACAAATCATACCGCTGCCCCCTTGGCTGCCTCCTGTTTCTGTGCTTCAGCTGCAAATCTGGCCACATGGTAGATGATTGGGGCAACATTAGTAGGGCCATACAATTTGACCTGTCTAATACAGTTTTGATAGGCCTGCAGAATACCATCAACACCTGCAAAATTCAATTGAAATTATTGATTCAGAGACGATCCCAGGATTTGTATCATAAGGAAGGATTTTACCTTTTGGCACCAAAATAAGGGAAGAGTAGAAAAAAAGGGGAGGAGGAAATGGATATAATTAGATATTTATATAACACTTAAATAGCCATCTCTCTTTCTTTCTGCTCCACTCTGTTTGGGTTCTATCAAAGTAAAAAAATCTTCAAACAGTCCCCTCAAGCTGTATAAGTATTATGGTGTTTATTTTTCTGAGCTTAAACTGTTCCTAAGCTGTGTGTAAATATTGATCTGTGCTGAGAACTACCATTCAAAGTCTGCTATGTATTGCTAGCTTAGCCAGTTTCAACAAGTTTGGTGATTGTTCTTTGCAAAAACAATCACCTCCATAGAAATGCTCCCATCTTTAAGAAAATGATATAACAAACAATAGAAGACCCTGCTGTTGCATTTACTTCTTTCATTTCAATGGTTACTAAGAAACAATGTTTCTACATCTGAAATGTCACTGAGAACATTGCCATAGACAAAAAGTTTTTTCTACATATATGTCTGGACTTTTATCAATAATTATTGTCACAAATTCACTTTCTTGAAGGTCTTTCTTGGTCTATGTAAGCCTGTATAACCTCAGGGCACACCTGTACAAATTCTTCTCCAGGCCTACATGACTTGTATGTGGTATTGTTATCGACTTTGAGAGGTGAAAGTGCATCACACCCATTTGCTTGTTGCAATTTCAATAGACAAGGGTGCATTGAAATTTGAAAGTTTTCAAGGCAGTAAAATACAATGTCCTCATCACACATACAACTATATTAGATTTTTCACACTCTATCTTTAAACTGCCAGAGGCAGCGGCTTCTAAGTTGGGCTTGAGTACATTAGCCTTTAATGCCTGTATGTGATCATGCAACTCAGCATGTCTTGTAAACATTTATTCCTAAAATTCACACAGCCAATATCCAATGTAAAAGGTTACTTTTCCCACAACTTCTGCAAATATCGCAGAATATACCTCCCAGCTTGGAGTTCTGTTGTAAACATTTGTACTCTGACAAACAAGATTTCTGAAACTTTGCAGCATATTTTGGTTTCTTTTTGGCAGTACATCTAACTCGGCACCCACATTGTTGTTGAAATATTGTCCTCTGTTTCATAGAAACCCCTCTACTTTCCTCATTCTCCCATTCACTTTCCACATTCCTGCCACCATGGACTCAAGTCCACTTGCCACATTCCTGCCACCATTAACTTGATGTTGACAATAATCATTAATTTTATGTCCCACCATGGTTGATTTCACTTTCCAGAAATAGACTGCAGTTCATGCTTGAGCATATAAAAGGAAAGGTATCAATAGCAGAACCCCTCTAGGTCACACATGTTTTGGTTATAAATAAAAGCTGGATTTCCAAGTATCCTTTTGTATTAAAGTAATCTGCAGACTATGGAATGGAAGAAGTACACCTCTCCCTCGATAACTCGTGCACAACGGGGTCCACAAACATAGACCACACTATAAGCGAGGTGCAAGTTACCGAGGGACCAATCACGTCAATAATAATTTTTAATAATGCACTTTTTCTAATGAAGTTGTTCGTTATTCTGATTAAATAACATTTTTTCCTCAAAATATCCAACATATGAAAGATCGTTCCACCTGGTTTGAACAACCATCAATTGTACGCAAAAAATCTGTGTATTACATCATTGCTTTTTGTTTTCTTGATGAGTCTGGTTCCCAAAGTGGTATTTAATAGTATCTTGCCAAATCAGTAGTCCACAATTTGGGAACTAGACTAACTGTTGATACATCACCAAACAAGATTCCTTTTTTTTCAAAAACGCATGACATTTATTTCGTGACATGTCTACGTCAAAACTCAATTTTTTATTGTTCAATTAGTACAATGTTAATGTCATGATTTCATTGGAAGTAATAATGAAATTTCTTATCATCCCTAAGGATATCTCTAGATGCCAGTTCAAGAATTCTCTGAAACTTGCTTGCCCACAACAGTCCATATCTGTGAAATCAACCTCTTTATTTTATGAAGTATTCTTTTCGCTTTGCTGCCTTGTTATCTTTGATCACAGTTATGAAAGAGTTGGTTAATTTAAGGTAGTTTCTGTTACATACACAATAATTACAGTGTTCGATTGATCAAATGAAGTGAGTTCACCCGACATACGACCGAGGCTGCTAGATTTTAGGTTAGTCCGATTTTTGTGCCTTTAAACTTTTCTTTTATTCCACCTCCTTTTTTTATTCAAAAGACATAATTAACATGATAATATAAAGGAGTCCAGCTTTTAATTCAGTGCAACAATACAACAAATACTTCCGCAAGTCAGTTATCACACCACAGTCGGCACTTAATTAGGTTCTCAGAGAAATGCTCGCAGACATAGCTGTTACAGTAGATTGACACATTTTATGTTTAATTACAAGAGAACACATTGCATTAATGACAATTACACTTAAAAGGAACTAAAAGATGGAACTAGAACACAAATTTCAATTGATGAAAAAATTATTTAATTTGTATTTATTTATTAAAGTACTGCCTCCACTCTGCGTAAGTGACATTTTCATTGATCGAAATTTCCTTACATATAGTTAATTGCGGTGTACTAGGAATGTCGTTTGGAAAGAAAATTATTTTTAAATTTGATATTTCATAGTGTGATTAAAATTTCCAGGTCCTGTCTACCGTTTTCAATGATAAAACGAGCGATACGTCAAAGTTTCCCTTATCAATTTGGATCACGATTTTCTTCAAGTTTAACAAATAGGGATAATATTTGGGGGTATTTTCGGGTTTGAAAAATGGGATCCATGCCTGACACTGCGTTATAAATGGGTTCGCGAGTTATCAGGGCACGAGTTATTGAGGGAGTGGTGTATGGTGATAAAATATAATATCCTTTTGAATTTATTTTTAAATTCTTATTTGTTCCATTTATCATAACAGAAATAAAATTTGTATACTGCTGCACAGAGTACATTTTTATAATGTGACTGTGAACTAATTTACAGTTCTCGCACATCACCGCTTTCCATGTGTGCGAATTTGTACATCTCTGCTGATTGTAATTATGGAATAAGCAAGAACAACACTTTTATGTATCATGAAATGAAACAAATCATAGTAAACAGGAAGCTTTTCATAAGTAAAAGCAATACTTTTATGCATTATAAAAAGAAACAAATCATAAACAGGAAATGTTTCATAACAGAATATTATTATCCATGAAGTAAAGAAAAGTAAATCATAAAAGCATCTTCAGGGAGACATTTAGTTGCAGATTTTCTGAAAATTTTAATGAAGCATAGCTATTGCCATATATATATATATATATATATATATATATATATATATATATATATATATATATATATATATAAAGATGTTGCTAAACCTTAAAAAATGCCAATCTAATTATCATATTCATTTCATCTGTTCTAGAATCCTTGATCCATGTCACTGCCAGAATAATTCCAAATAAAAATGTACAATCATCAAAAAGAGGTTTGATGTGATTCACTGAATAAGTGATTAAGTTTACACTGAAGCTGACACCCTGTAAAAGACATTGTGCTGACATTACAAAGCTTGTTGATAAAAATAGGAATGTGTTGACACAGAAGATTACAATTAACTAACTAATGATATAATAGGCAGGAAACAGAGAGGGATGATAACACTCAGTGCAAGGTGTATAACAGAGAGAGCCAGAAAACATAAAACACTGGCTCAACAATCAAAATAGTATTTAGTGGAGAAAATAAATTATGTAAAATTCAAACAGAAAACAACTGCACTCCTGGAAATCCAATGATACTTATTGGTCTTACAAAGGAAAACACACATACAGACACAAACAAACACACAAGAAAATGACATTTTATTTTTCTTTTTTTAAACCAGATGTTACACACACACACACACATGAAAAATGACATTTTATTTTTCTTTCTTTAAACCAAGATGTTTCAAAAAGTCTGGCTATGGCTCTCCTAAAATCCATGTTGGCATGATTGACTCTTTTCAAACAAGTGATTAAAGGTTTATAAATATAACTATTTTTATATTTTAAATTAATTTGTGAGAAATACAACTATTTTGTATTTAAAAAAACTGTTCAAACATGGAATTATTTTGTCACGAAAAATGAAAATGTTATTAAGAGCAATTAAATTTATAAGATTACTCCAGAAACCCCATACATTCCTTACTATTTGATACTACAGAAGTGAAAAAGAACCATGGTACGTATACTCATAAGAAAATATCACGGATAACTGGTATACTGGTAGTACTATGAATCTCAAGTGTCTAAACCATCTATTCTGTCATTATATGTCAGTAAAGCAACAGTCTGATAAACTGACACTGGATGAATAGTTATGAGCACATATCTAGAATGTAAAATGCATACAGAAAAAATAGTTACATAATAAAATGATGTGTCATCTTAAACTGTTTAAAAAAGAGGATTCAAACATACCTGCACAGAAGGGATTGCTGGGGTTGAAATTGATGGCAAATTCATGGGACACTTCCATCTTGGGAGGAATTCTAGCTCCAAATCCTAAGGCAGGAAACATCTTGTCCCTGATAATCAAATCAATTTCATCTCTCTTTTCAGCAAGAAATATATTGGAAATATCATGAACTACACATTTCATTCATTAAAGAAACATGTACAAATTAAACAGGGGCCTCGAGTGGCCAAGTGGCCTAAAGCACTCTCCATTACAGATCACTGCCATCTCACCTCTGTCTGCGTGGGTTCGAGTCTAGGATTCAGCCAATGTGGGTATGTGAGAAAGCTTGCCAGTAGCTTCTCGTGGGTCGGTGGTTCTTTCTGGGGTTTTCCCCAGGTTCTTCCTCCACCATTAATACTGGCCGCCATATATAGCCTATTGTGTGCTGAAAAATGGCGTTAAACCCTACAACAACAAATTAAACAGTACGTTGTTTCAAGAAAATTCTTACTATATGATGCTTTACTGGCACACAGTTTATTTATTCTATAACCAATCATATCTATTTATCTTGCAATCAATCATGTATATACAATTTTGCAAACAACTGTATTTTGCAGCAGCCTCAATCATAAACAGTTTACAACCAATCATTCATATATATAGAAATGCTGTGCAATTTTTCTTTTAAACATGTGGCAATGGGAGCATGCTATCTTCTTCCCTAACAAGTGGTAGAGTAGCTGACACAAAAAATCCTTGAATACAGAATGTCGGTCTTTCTTTAGTGTGTACACATATATACATTTTAAGAGCAAACCTGTTTACCCTTTCCTGGCTCCATCTAAAAGCAGTCTGTTCATAGTTTTCAACCACTGTCAGTAGTATAGCTATAAAACTATCAGTTCAGCAATATAAAAAAACTTCAAACTAGAAATATATTTATTGGCTTTAATGACAATTATAAGATGCATAATTAATGTTTCTTTTGCCAAGAAAAGAAACATCTTTTCCTAAAACTAGTATCACTCTTCTTTTTTTAACAATATTCTTAAATAGTTTACCTTTGCTGCTGTTATTTTGCTCTCAGTAAAATTTTTCTTTAAATCCCTGTTTAATGAATCAGGTCTGTTCAGTGCAAGTTATGATGTTTTACTACCCAAGATGCACAAGCCCAAGGTATCACTTGTCTTGAGAGTAATTCATTGGTTAACTTGGCTTTCTCAAAAGTTAATTTATAGGTTTAAAATTTCTTTTAAAATTTAAACTTTTACTATAAGCCTGTACAAATATTTTAAGCAGTTTTCCCATGTAAAACGTATTTGCTCTAAAAATTCATATAATTATGGATGATACAGCAATTATAGTGTCATTAAAATCATCCTGTCAAAACGTTGCACCTTGCTGAACAATAATATTACACAATTTGTAACATCAAAGTTGACAGAACTGTATAGATTGTTAAAACTGCCTGCAATGTAATGAAGACAGTGATACTTAAATTGTCACTAAATTGCATGTCTGTCAAGCACTTTTTAGTTACTTCCCTTGAGTCAATCTGCTTGCTATCTTAATACACCAACAACAACCAGTAAATCCATAAATAAGCGTTCAGGATTTTCATTTACTAAGGTAACTTAGTACGTGCAGAAAATTACAAAAGTCTGTCAGTTATGGCAATAGCAATGAATAGTTAGACATAAAACAGAAGGAAAATAACTGCTCTGAGGCTAAATATATATTTTGTTTCCAATCATACACAAATAATTTGTCACCGATCATATATACATATTTTGTGACCTATCATGTATTCATAATTTGTCACTGATCATGTATATATAATTTGTCATTGATCATGTATATATATTTTGTGACCAATTATGTATACATAATTTGTCACTGATCATGTATATATATTTTGTGACCAATCATGTATACATAATTTGTCATTGATCACATATACATATTTTGTTATCATACATATATAATTTGTCACTGATCATGCATATATATATTTTGTGACCAATCATGTATATATAATTTGTCATTGATCATGTATATATATTTTGTTATCAATCATACATGTATAATTTGTCACTAATCATATATACATATTTTGTGACTAATCATGTATTAATAATTTGTAACTGAACATGTATATATAATTTGTCATTGATCACGTACATATATTTTGTTAACAATCATACATATATAATTTGTCACTGATCATGCATATATATTTTGCGACCAATCATGTATATATAATTTGTCATTGATCATGTATATATATTTTGTTATCAATCATACATATATAATTTGTCACTGATCATGTATATATATCTTGTCACTGATCATCTATATATATATATATATATATATATATATATATATATATAGTGATCAATCATGCATATATAATTTGTCACTGATCATGTATATATATATATATATATATATATATATATATATATATATATATATATATATATATATATATATATATTTGTGATCAATCATGTATATATAATTTGTGACCAATCTGACTTCTTGCTCTTATGCTGGTAGGATTTGCATGCTTTTAATTTTTCTATTTATTCCAATCACCTTTATTTCGTTTGATACAAAAGACACAGTTAATGTGATAGTATAAAGCAGGTCTGCTTTTAACTGAGTGTAACAATACAATAAATACTTTTGCAAGTTGGAGATGAAAACCCATTCTACACTTAATAGGTTCTCACAGAAATGTTGCTACCAATAGGCATTAGTGACATCATTAATTTATTGAAATTTCATCAAATACTGTTATTTACAGTGTACCGAGAATGTTGCATGGAAAGGAAATGTAACAAAATATATGAATTCTTATTAAAAGTTGATAATTTCATGATGTTAACTAAAATTTTTGGGCACTAACCACCATCTGTCAAAACAAGCTCGATATCAAAGTTTCATTACCAATTTTGTTCAAAATCTTCAACACTTCAAACAACAGGGCAATGTTTTTTATTTCCTAATTGTAAAAAAGGGGATCCATGCCGGACTCTGCATTACAAACAGGATCATGAGTTATCCAGGTATGAGTCACCAAGGGAATGGTTTAGCTATTTCTTATAAAAATTCATGAATCAGTTGATACCTATATGGTCTTCATTTGCCAATTACATTCATAAGTGTTGCTGTACTAGAAGTATGCTGACATAAAGCTCTTCCTCCCCTTATGACCACCATATACTCATCTTATTGGTAATGGTTGATGTAGTGGAGGAATGTTGCCGACACTACACCTATGTGTCACAGTCCAACATTATGGCTCATACGTCCATTATGACCATCATGCACTTGCAAAGTTGGTAAGAACTGAATCGAAGAATGTTGCATACATACACCTATGTATTCACAGTCCTGACATACAGCTCCTACTTCCTGTATTGCCATCATGTATTCATTAGGTTGCAAAGAACTGATGCAATAAAGGATGCTACTGGCTCTATACCTACGTGTCATAATCCTGACATACAGCTCCTACTTCCTGTATTGCCATCATGTATTCATTAGGTTGCAAAGAACTGATGCAATAAAGGATGCTACTGGCTCTATACCTATGTGTCATAGTCCTGACATACAGCTCCTACTGCCTGTATTGCCATCATGTATTCATTAGGTTGCAGAGAACTGATGCAATAGAGGATGCTACTGGCTCTATACCTACGTGTCATAGTCCTGACATACAGCTCCTACTGCCTGTATTGCCATCATGTATTCATTTGGCTGGTAAGGGTTGATGTAGTGGAGGGATGATGAACCTTCTGGATCACCATTGGATGCTGTGAAATCTATACCGACCTGAAAGCAGTTATGTAGAAAACTTTAAACCTAACAGAAGGTATCTTTACTTGATTTACCTCCCTTTACCCTTTAACTATCTCAACTTACAATTAAAGGAAAAAACTGAAAGCAGTGTTAATTATTTTAATTTATATTTCTTGTATTTACAGAAATTTACTTTGTTAGAGGGTAAAAATGATCTTTTAAAAATAATGATTACCTACAAATATTGCATTGCTTACCTTTTAGGGTGAGGCCACTGAGTGGCCAAGTGGTTTAAAGTGCTCACCGTTCCGGATCACTGCCCTCTCACCTCTGTCTACGTGGATTTGAGTCTAAGGCTCAGATAACGTATGTAAGAAAGCTTGCCAGTAGCTTCTAATGGATCGGTGGTTCTTTCCCGGGTTTTCTAGGGTTCTTCCTATACCAGTTATACTGGCTGCCATGTATAGCCTATCTTGTGCTGAAAAATGGCATTAAACCCTACAACAACAACCTTCTAGGGTGCTATGTCCCATGTCCAAGCTAGATATATACATGGGTTCCTTCCTCCTAATAGGTTGAAAGGTTCTATAACAGAAGAAAAAAATCTGGCCCGGTCTGACATTTGTATCATGGCCCCATATCCTGTTAACTTCCTCTTTCCTTGGACCCAGAGGAAGGGCATCAAAGCATGCTAAGAAGAGGGAATCTTTGCAATATTGACAGGTATGTATTACATTGTTAAATTAGTTTACCCCCCCCCCAACCAGTACATTTTATCTGCAGTAATACAATACCTACCAATACCTGGCAATTAGGTGGAAGGCTGATGGCACCAACCTGTCATCAAAGACTGGAGGATGTGAATTCCTAGAGACCTTATGTGGACTGCATCTACCCCATCACCCTGGTAAAATCTCTGGGAGCAAAAGCAAGTTCAAATTAAAACTCTAAATTAGAATATATTATGGTCCATAGCAGAACTGGAGGTATCTCTCATTTGGCAGGAAGATAGAGGTGTGAAGAAACACATCTGAAGATTGACAGATAATGTTCAGTTGAATGGTCTTAAGCTGTCATCTGCATTTAGAAGAGGTTTTCATGAAGAGAATTATCTAAGGTGGAAAAGTCAATTATGCAGTTGAG
Source organism: Sinohyriopsis cumingii (assembly GCA_028554795.2). Lineage (NCBI taxonomy): Eukaryota > Metazoa > Mollusca > Bivalvia > Unionida > Unionidae > Sinohyriopsis > Sinohyriopsis cumingii. The sequence goes on from JAPYKE020000465.1 coordinate 99,809, forward strand.
ACTTATTGCTTTTCTTAAAAACAGAATATTCCAGGAATAAAAAAGCCTGCTCATTTTTTACCCTCTCTATTACACCCCTCTGCAGAAGGAAGGGTGTGCACCTCTTCACATTAACTGAACCAGTTTGGACAGGTGAAAAAAGATGCAGATCCATCCATGGTAGTGGAGGGTGTTCCCACAACTGAAGTGACAGCCCTGCATCTAGGCACATGAGGCAAGATATTGTACCTGATGCTCAACCCTGGATTTTTCAAATAGGGTTAGATGAGGTGCTTCAGGTATTATGGGGAGAGTCAGGCACAGCCAGAGAGGGAGCAGGTCCAAAGGGATGGACACTATCTCTCCTTTTGGGAAGGGGGACGAGTCCATAAACTTTTTCCCTTGGCCTTTGTTCACCTCTAACGGATGGGCGAGGAGGAAGTTAAATCAAAATTGCTTCAGAGACTACTGTGGTTTTATCATTTTCTGTATGAAAATCTTGTGCGAAAGTTCCATGTGGTGATCTGCGTTAAGTGCTTCTTAGCCAGTTGTGATGGACCAGGTGCTGTAAGGGACCAGAGCTGTTTGGTCCTCTAAATCCTGAGACACCATGGAGGGGATGCATCCCCCATTAGGAGCATTTCCACCTACAACAATGCAAACCTGTGAAGATTCCTGCTATGATCCATTAAGACCTTGGAAGTCTTCAAAAGAACATTTCTGCAGAGAAAAGTAGCCCTACAGGGCATGCTACAGAGACTGATAAGACATGCCAGATAATAATAAACTGTGTTAAATAAGACATGCCAGATAATAATAAACTGTGTTATATAAGACATGATAGATAATAATAAACTGTGTTATATAAGACATGATAGATAATAATAAACTGTGTTATATAAGACATGATAGATAATAATAAACTGTGTTAAATAAGACATGCCAGATAATAATAAACTGTGTTAAATAAGACATGCCAGATAATAATAAACTGTGTTAAATAAGACATGCCAGATAATAATAAACTGTGTTATGACTCCAAGCAACAATGCCTTCCAGGTTTTAACCAGGGAGACAAGCCCCAGTTCTATGTGAAATCCTCCACTTATGACGTCCCGGTATCTAGGGGAAGTGGGTGGTTTGATGAGGCATGTCTACAAAGGAATTTAAAGCTGGCAGTCTAAACCAGCAGTCAAAACAGAGAAGGGGTGGGGGTGGCAACTGTACACCATTTCCACTGTCTAGCAAACTTGTCACCTCTTATATAACTTCTGTGAAAGTCCTTGACCCTCGAGGAATGTAAAAGCAGCAGAGACTCCTTGCATTAATGTGCTCCCAGGAGTTTCTACCACCATAGGTAATCCCCACCACCCCCTTTGTTTTTGGGGGGGGTTGGGGTTGGGTCAAGTCCACTGAGGGAGTGAAAGGGACAGCCCATTTTACAAGCAGACCCTTTTGGAAAAACAAGAACTCTCAAGATACCTAAGTTATCTAAAAGAGGGATGACCTACTGCCATCATTTTTGTTAATCTGCACAGGGAATATTACTTTGATTATTATCTACAGACTAATGATACAGCTCCATTAACTTGTACTAAAACACCTGTGGCCAAAGTCATGTTTAATTATTATGGTATTGTTTAAGATGTTTTAAGGGGAATATTTATGGACAGCTCCTAAATATTTGGTTAAATTCAAGGATAAATGCCAAAAAGTGATTTCTCCCAAAACTAAGAAACCACTGGCATTGAAATACTGCAAGTTCAATAATGCTTTGATTTCAGAATCAAATATTAAAAATATGGATAAAAAAATCCCACCAAAGTATTTTTATGTGTTCTATCAACACATAAGAGAATCCAGCTAGAACCAGTCTACTGACAGCCAAAAATGTTCCACCAATACAATGACTGGTACAAATCATTCACGTGTGGCATTGGATAAGAATTACTCAAGAACACCTGACCTGTACACAACAAGCTGTCAATTGATAACCATGTTGTTGGAATTCAGGGAGATTAAGGTCAAATGTGGCAAGTTTATTAAGGTATTATAAGTAATAAAGAAATATAAGGTGATCATGTCTTCTTAATCTCTGACGAAAATCGGCCAGCTTTTGGAAGAGGGGAGAGATCAGCCATTATGATTTCAGCAGACACACTAGTGTAAGTAGTTTAGTTTCTTCATGCTTAATTGTTATTCTACTGCTCAAGATGTTTAATGATTAATAAATGATTCAGGGGAAAATCTCCACCAGAAAACTATTAAAAGCCTGTGAAGTGTGAAGCTTAATAATCATAGTAGATGTCATCAGTGGTAACCAGACAGTGATCTTTTAAAGAAAATAAGAAATGCTGCTGGACATTTTTTTAAAAACAATGTTGCAGTGGCCATGTATGAACTGTAGTTTGGCCATGTTACTTTGCATCACAGAAGATATGCAATGCAACATGGACTTTGCATCACAGAAGATATGCAATGCAACATGGAACATTGCATCACAGAAAATATCAATTCAATATTGGTAGGTAATGTATTTTTGCTATTAAATTTCAGCTTCTTTTCTATTAACACATTAACCCCTGGAGCTTTTTGTCATTTTTGCCTGAAAATCAAGTAGGAAACACATTTTGAAAGCTATTTCTGAATAGACCTGAAAACACCCAATCCCCGGTGATCTTTCAATAACATACTGCCTAGTTGTGTAAGAAACATCATTTTTCATTGGCCATTTGACTCGCGCATGGGCAGAAGGGTAAAAGTTGGAGTTCTTTTCTTTCTTTTTTTTGCTACACGGAGCCATTATTTTTGTATGGAGACCACTCTTTATTCCAAATGCCCATCTTATCCTACTTTTTACAAAGGCTCATCTGTCTGTTTGCAGTTCATACCAGTTTGCCTTAGATCTGAGACCAAAAAGTCTAAAATCCAGACACAAAATCGGGTCCTAAAAATGAGTTTTTTTATCTGTATTTTGTAGTGCAACTAGATATTCCAAATTATTAAGTATCATTGTAGTGTATCATGCATGACCATGACACTACAGAGCTCAGCAGTAGGCTACTACCTCCTGCTCCGTTAAGTCGTCACTAGGGGTTAATGTGTTAACAGAACAGAGCCTTTGTTAGGCTAACAGCTCAAACATAAAAAATGAGAATAAAATTTCACTAAACTATATATATATATATATATATATATATATATATATATATATATATATATATATATATATATATATATATATATATATATATATATATATATATGTATGTATATATATATATATAGTGTGACCCCACTATAGCGCGCTCCGTTATAACACGATTTTGGATATAACACGGTTGTGGTGTGGCTCCCGAAATTTCATGTATTTTTCTTGTGGACAAGATTGCATATGAATAATACAAGATGATCGTGGCGTGGCTCCTGAAATTTTGTATGTATTTTTCTCGTACATGAAAAATTAGTTTTTTTTCTTAAAAGTACCAAAAACCCCGCATAAAAAGTTTATTCTGGGATCACGTAGGTCTTCGCCAATGTTGCAAACTTGGATTGTTTTTCCTTATTGGCGGCAAAACATACCATGTGGCAATTTTTTTTATATTGGCAACGTTGTTGGCTGTTTAAACTATTATATACAACCATTGGTTTGGAGTGCAGAAATTCAGAGACCCCATGAAAGGAAGCCACAAACTGGATATACAATGCACTGAAATTTATCTATTGTTACATAAACAAATTCTTTGTCCATATTGACAAACCATCTAAACAGTGCGTTGTTATATTATAATCCGCTTATCATTACATCTAGCATGAGTACTGTCTGTTGTGAAATATCTGCTTTTTTGTTGTTGACATTTCTGGTAATGGAGATCAGCCGGACAAGGTATTATCTTGTAATCTATCTTTCATTGGATTTTCGGCCGCTCGCTAGCAATTAATATATTTACAAAGACTGACATTTGTAGGTGGACGGTAAGTAAAATTCCTCTTCTTTTCACTCAGAATTAAATCCTTCAGAACACTCACATTTTCTGTAACAATCCCTGTCATCAAACCAGAACACCTGCGTCTCTATTGTCCGTTGACCCTTTGTTAATTTTTAGACGCATGCGTGGAAGGCAGCATCATATTGCTACCACAAATGTAAAACAAAATTAAAAAATTAAAATTAAAAAATACATCTTACTTATTGGTTTATTCAATAGGCATGGAGGGACAGTAACTAGAGTAGTCTAAACAATGGCCAATTCCTTTTGATAAATGTACCCAGATAAAATAGTTTGCTGAAATTTCAAAGAAAACAGATTACCTTTGAAGCACAGATTGTTATGAAAACGTACTCAGCAAATGGAGAAAACAGAAATCAGTCTCAATCATGCAATACAATTATTTGATGTTGCCACTGCAATAAGATATGGGTATTTGTTTGGTTCTCCAAAGCTGTCCTTTAGCGGTGACTTCAATAACACATGCACCCTTCATCAAAGAAAGCCGAGTACAATCTTTCAATAAAAACAAAGAAATTTTCATCAAAGGAAGTCCGTAATAAACTTAAATAAAAGTGATGGAATCTGATGGATGTTTGCATTTTCCAACGTGACTGGAACACGTTAACTGTGCCGTGAAAGTTTTCCTTTTGAAGGGAAAAAGTTTATGCTTATGAACGCTACCAACAGCGGCTTAAACGCAAACTAACTTTTACCGGCTTGGGACGTACTGAAAAGTAAATGTGCTTCGTCATTCATTAGGTGATTCTGCTATATTTTTCCACTGAATTCAGACCAATATGACCTGTGACAAAGTTATTGAATATTTTAAAGCTGTGTGTGTGCATATTTTCAATGGAATCACATGTATTGTGGATTTAATGTATATGATGAGGTTTGCGGGTGAGTACACGGTGTTCATACTATTCATGCTATACATTAGACATGTATTTATAAACAGTATTCATGTATATGTACCAATTCATGGTTCTCTAAATAAAGTAAACTATTATATATGTGTTCTCTGTTTTCACTACAGGTGTATTTCTCATTTAATATGCATCAATTTAAGATGGTAACTGTGCCAATGAAGCACGTATTTTACCGTCTGCATTTATTACCTACACCCCCTCCCCGCAATTATTTTTTGGGTACATGCATAATTTTCTTCAGCTAACTGACCTGGTTGCTTATAACACAGTTCGGTCAATAACGCGGTCGGGTTCTATGTTCCCAACTACCGTGTTATAGCGGGATCACACACACACACACACTATATATATATATATATATATATATATATATATATATATATATATATATATATATACACACACACACACATACATACATGCACATTTTTTTAATTTTACTGTGATGTTTTTAATGAACAGGAAACCATGAAACCAGATCAAAATATGGCTCCTGTAAAAATTGCTTTTCTTTAAGTACTTAGCATAGAATTCTCCTCAATAGCAAAAAAAAAACAGTGCAATAAATCAAAATGTGAAGAATGATGAATATATGATTTTGCCATATTTAAAATTCTTTTCTCCATCAATCTCCCCATCTACGCATACAAATACAGTACTTATTGTTATGCCACTTTCTCTCTCAGGACATATCAATTAGGAATACTCACGGTAAAGTTTATCTGCATTCCTCCATATATATACTCTAAGAAAGAAGCTTCTTTTGTAATCTGAAGAGAGAGAACATTTTGGGCAAGAGCTGAAAAATACATTTAATATGGCCCTTTTTCAAAGTTGACGAAACTTGAGAATACTGGGATGCTGACAAATTAAGTCACCTTATTGTGATCAGTGATGTGCATGTAAAAATTGCAAAAGCACTGAAATGAAGCTCAGGTTTACCTAATTCCCAACTAGAGTCCCGAGGTATAAAGGGTCATTAATTTTTACTGATACTTTTTTAAACCATTTTTTTCCCCAGAAATGACAACAAATAGATCTAACAATCTTTAGACATTAATAAATATTTAGTACTCACTTTAATCTCTTCAGAAAAAAAATATGCTGTGCTGTATATAGAGAATAAAGCACAAGCATTATCCAATTTAATGTGAGGAGAACCCACTCTTTGCATTAAACTGGATAATGCACATCCCTGTCCTCAATATGGCTTGAATTATGGGTCAGTGAAATTTTCAACCTCCAGCCATCCTTATATTAATAAATGTCTTAATGCCATCCACTATAATGACCAGCTGAACTTTAGGCATGAAATATGTGCTATTTATGTTGATTCCCACACTATCTATGACCAACATCACAGGAAGACATATTCACGTTACAAAAATTTATTCTGCATCATTAAAATGTCAACAACTGAGTTTGATATAACAGACAAAAACATTCATTCTATTATACTTTTTATTCACTCTTTTGGAATTCAAAAGAGTGTCATTTTCAAAAGGATGCAAAAAGTTTCAACACAATTTCATATATGACAAGATACCAAATTTGTTTTATTTTCTAATTAAACTTTAATTACTGACTGCATTTGTCACTGTCACTGTCTCTCTCTCAATGTATTTGTTTTAATCAATTATTACAAAGGTTATGAAATGTGTTTATGATAGCTGAAATACAGCTTTTAAATTAGTGTTCATCTGGATTCTCCCATCCCTCCAGTTTGTCGCTGGACAATGCTACTGTTATGGTTGTCTAAAACAACTTGGTTCTGACCAGGACTTTCACTTAGAATCCAGCATTGTAATCTGAACACCAGTACCATCCAGTCGCTAGTGAGTGTAGTGACACTTGCATTACTTTCAAACCCCCTAATGAGCTATACGAGTCCATAGTGAGTGTAGTGACACTTGCATTACTTTCAAACCCCCTAAAGAGCTATACGAGTCCATAATGAGTGTAGTGATACCTGCATTACTTTCAAACCCACTATATGAGTTGGATAGACCATCTAATTAAGCCTACATTTTGCAATCCAATGGATTTTAAAGACAGAAACTTGGTGTATGTCTTTATTTAACGTTAGCATGGTTGTGATTACATTAGTGCACATATGTATCTGTGTATGGTGATGATATCTGACAATATTAAGTCTAATAACTTTTTTTTTCTTCTTTGTAATAGTACTAAATGCTTTGAACACTCAAATTTGAATTTCCAATCCATTTCTATAGGCACTTTTTTGCACACACACACCCTGATAATATCCCCCCATCCACAGTCTGGGAATATGACATGTATGTATATATATGTAGACATACTAATGTGTCTGTACTTTATGTATACTGAATAAGAACAGGTGATAATAATTAAACAAATATAGCATCAAAGTCAACTATTAGTATGAATTTAATGCAGTAATTTAAAGGAGTTTCATGTACATGTTCATGATGTTTGTGATGTAAGAAGTAAGTAATAAGGAAATAATCAAATAATATGTATCAGGGGGCCTCAAAGGCAAATATTTGCACCTTAATAATTTTAACAAGTCTGATTCATCTCACATATTTATGTCACATTATACAAAATTATTACAAAATCACTGATCTGAATGTAAAATTACTGATCAGTGAATCTACTGAATGTAAAGTTACTGATCAGTGAATCTAATGAATGTAAAATTACTGATCAGTGAATATACTAAATGTAATATTACTGATCAGTGAATATACTAAATGTAATATTACAGATCAGTGAATACACTAAATGTAATATTACTGATCAGTGAATATACTAAATGTAAAATTACTGATCAGTGAATATACTAAATGTAATATTACTGATCAGTGAATATACTAAATGTAATATTACAGATCAGTGAATACACTAAATGTAATATTACTGATCAGTGAATATACTAAATGTAATATTACTGATCAGTGAATACACTAAATGTAATATTACTGATCAGTGAATATACTAAATGTAATATTACTGATCAGTGAATACACTAAATGTAATATTACTGATCAGTGAATATACTATATGTAATATTACTGATCAGTGAATATACTAAATGTAATATTACTGATCAGTGAAGATACTAAATGTAATATTACTGATCAGTGAATACACTAATGTAATATTACTGATCAGTGAAGATACTAAATGTAAAATTACTGATCAGTGAATATACTAAATGTAATATTACTGATCAGTGAATATACTAAATGTAATATTACAGATCAGTGAATACACTAAATGTAATATTACTGATCAGTGAATATACTAAATGTAATATTACTGATCAGTGAATACACTAAATGTAATATTACTGATCAGTGAATATACTAAATGTAATATTACTGATCAGTGAATACACTAAATGTAATATTACTGATCAGTGAATATACTATATGTAATATTACTGATCAGTGAATATACTAAATGTAATATTACTGATCAGTGAAGATACTAAATGTAATATTACTGATCAGTGAATACACTAATGTAATATTACTGATCAGTGAAGATACTAAATGTAAAATTACTGATCAGTGAATATACTAAATGTAATATTACTGATCAGTGAATATACTAAATGTAATATTACAGATCAGTGAATACACTAAATGTAATATTACTGATCAGTGAATATACTAAATGTAAAATTACTGATCAGTGAATATACTAAATGTAATATTACTGATCAGTGAATATACTAAATGTAATATTACAGATCAGTGAATACACTAAATGTAATATTACTGATCAGTGAATATACTAAATGTAATATTACTGATCAGTGAATACACTAAATGTAATATTACTGATCAGTGAATACACTAAATGTAATATTACTGATCAGTGAATATACTAAATGTAATATTACTGATCAGTGAATACACTAAATGTAATATTACTGATCAGTGAATATACTATATGTAATATTACTGATCAGTGAATATACTAAATGTAATATTACTGATCAGTGAAGATACTAAATGTAATATTACTGATCAGTGAATACACTAATGTAATATTACTGATCAGTGAAGATACTAAATGTAAAATTACTGATCAGTGAATATACTAAATGTAATATTACAGATCAGTGAATATATTAAATGTAATATTACACTAAATGTAATATTACTGATCAGTGAATATACTAAATGTAAAATTACTGATCAGTGAATATACTAAATGTAATATTACTGATCAGTGAATATACTAAATGTAATATTACTGATCAGTGAAGATACTAAATGTAATATTACTGATCAGTGAATACACTAATGTAATATTACTGATCAGTGAAGATACTAAATGTAAAATTACTGATCAGTGAATACACTAATGTAATATTACTGATCAGTGAAGATACTAAATGTAAAATTACTGATCAGTGAATATACTAAATGTAATATTACAGATCAGTGAATATATTAAATGTAATATTACTGATCAGTGAATACATTAAATGTAATATTACAGATCAGTGAATACACTAACTGTGATATTACTGATCAGTGAATATACTAAATGTAATATTACTGATCAATGAATATACTATATGTAAAATTACTAATCATTGAATATACTGAATGTAATATTACTGACCAGTGAATATATGAAATGTAAAATTACTGATCAGTGAATATACTGAATGTATACAGTGAATACAATTAGTGCAAAATTACTGACCAGCAAATGAATTTAAAATTACTGACAGTGAATATAGTGGAGTAAAAGTTAACTGACAAGTAAATATAAATATAATAAAGGTAAAAGTAATGACTAGTGAATATACTGATTTTATAATTAATGACCAGTGAATATGATAACCAGTGAATATAGTGAATGTAAAATTACTGCATCATCATATGTGTCTTTAGCTTGAGTATATTAAAAATTTCACTGACTTACTACATGCTTTAATATCAAATTCTGACACTGTAAATTAACTAGCGTTATTGGAATTTTTTTGATATAACTGTGGTTGATGCCAAAAATGGATTTAATAATACAACAAGGAATGGTTCATTTGTAGAAACAATACAAGAACAGGACCCATTGAAGAATCCCCCTCCTCCTATAATTTAAATACCACAGAACATTTGATTTTGTGCAAGAACACGCAAAATTCACACCAAGATCACAGACACTGAAATGAAGAATTATGCCAAGTAGCAAGAGCAAAATCCTGCCACCGAATAATTCTGTCACCATCATATACCAGGTGAATAAAGATTTCCATAATAATTTTGCTAGTTTTAATTTTCAGCACAAATTCCTTAAGATAGAATTTCCATTCTATGTATTACCTTGAAACTATCCAGAAACACCATGCCTGAATTTGTGTAGCTCTTCTTTGACTGCTTCTTTGGGTTAATACAAGGAAAGGATAGCTGAAAGAAAAGACTCAGTGTTAAAACTGCTGTTCAAGCTTGTAGCCATCAAGCCACCATAGTTGTTAGACACCCAACCTTCAACAGCAAACTATCTTACCATGCTAGTGTCTGATTAAGAAAATCCCAAACTGCAGTACTCCATCAGTATAACAATGCCCAATGGAGAAATAGAGTATATTAAGCCCAGCTTATAATAAAGGACATGACACATATAAAGTACTCCTTCACTATAATGCCATCTATAGGATCCAGTGTATGCTGCCGTATAGTGAGTCTACCTTATAATGATGTACATGATACAATAAAGTACTCCCTCATTCTGATGCTGTCCGTGTGATCTATACAGTATACTGCCTTATAGTGAGATCTTAAAATTAAGGATTCACTACTTCTAAAGTACTAAATCATTGTAAGATTGTCCATGAAGACCACTGAGTATTACAACTTATCGTGAGATAACCTTATATGAAGGGCATGATACATATACAGTACTCTTTGGTTATAACACTGTCCTTGGTAGCCATAGGGTATACCACCTTACAATGAGAATACCTTATAAGAGGACAAGATACATATCATTTTACTATCAGCTAATTAAATGTGAGTGACAACCATATTTGCAATATGATAGAAACAACATTATAATGAAGGATCTTACAGTGAAGGAGTGCTTTATCATTTCCAGATAAACAGATACCCCTACTGAACATCTTTCATTTTATACAACCAGTTTTTTTACCAGTCCTAGAAGTGGCCAATGAAAACATAACTGTTATATTAGTTTCTTTTTAAGGAAGCTTTAGAAGCTTAGTTAGTAAAAATTCAGATTCAACTCAAGGGTTGCAGGTTGTAAACCTGCCCAAGACAACCCAGTCTGGCTGTCTCAGTGTCTAATTGAAAATGGCAGTTAACTTTAGTTTTAAGGGTATGGTGTTGCCAATAGTTTTTCAATGTGCTGTTCAAACCAAGCAAAACTAAAACAACATTATTTTCATTTTGTCAACTGTGAAACAGCAGTATAAACAATTTTTTTCACAAAACACTGAACATGCAAATAAACTAATGAACACACCCTATGGTCCAGCACTCTCAACTTTTATACTACTAAGTTTAGTATCCATGGTATTATGCTTGATGCTACTTGTCCCCATTGTTAAAAAAAGTTTAAAAAAAACTTGCTCCATATCTGTACCAAGTATGGTAGAAATATCTTGAATGGTTTGTGAGTTATGCTTGTGAAATGAAAAGGTTTACAGAAAGAGATAAATACAGCAATAATTATATCAACCTGTATTATTATCAGGGGATTATATAAAAAAATTCATCTACATCCTCAGCTCCACCAAAATTTCAGCATGGGGACAAAGATTTCATACATAGAAAGTTTGTCAGATATTTCATATACATAAAGTTTGTATGAGCAAGTCATACAGGGAAGTGATGGGCATAAAGAAATTTGGTCCATCCATTATGGATGAATGATGAAAAGACAAATGGACAAAAACAGTAAAAATGGTGAAACATAAGAATTGAGAACAGCAGAAAGGAAATCTGCACCAGAAGTCCAATCTGTGTACTAGGTTTCAAATGGTTACCTTGAACAGTCTGAAAATTATGCTCAGTAAATGATAATGTTGATGGATATAGACATATGGATTATGAAAAGACATAAAAATACATATAGTGATAACTATATCCCCTCCCCCAATTATATACTGTAGACAGCAATACATGACAGCAAAGAAACTCCACGGAATAATTAACATGCCTGAGAGCATGAAGGAACTCGCTGTTCACTCTACACACTCATGACTTTCGTGATCTTGTGTACTTTTAAATTATTCAACATAACTGCAATACAAGTGAGCCTTATCCTCTATGTAATTTCAAAGAAAAAGTAAATGTATACATCATGCCTAATAGATATATCATTTGAAAAATTTAGCTGAGTAGCATTTGGACTTATTAAAATAGGGGCCATCCATTTAGTACATACACAAAAATGTGGCAAAGCTTGCCCCCTCCCCACCCATACCCATATGTACTTTTTTACAACCCCCCCACCTGTGTATGTACACTTGATCCCTCCAAATTCTATAGAATGTCCTATATTTAATCCATGCAGAAATGATCAAGGATTAATAATATTAATGTGTTTAATAAAACATAGTCCACCAACGGTGAATATCTGGCTGCATCAAAGAAATAAGCTGCATAACTTTAAAATGTTTGTACTAGTGTCAGCTAAAATTCAAACGCCCACTAAACCCAGTCAAATAGGTTTCATATTAGACAAATTATTATCGAGGTTTCACACACATACCCATTTCCTATGTGTACATGCATTTTGTGATGAAAGTTCCATTGCATATGGTGAGTATTAGATTTCATCTGTTGAATTTGACGGCACTGAGAAGTAGCACCCTTCTTTAAAAATAACCAAGTCTGTTCACAAAAGTGACCTCTAGCAAAGAAATTCACACTAATTCTCGACCTGTGAATGGTAACTTTCAAGCTGTAATGCATGAAATGTAATGACACCTCATAATTGAATACATGAATGATGTATCTTAATACACATGTACTCAATATTATTTCGAATTGTTAAAGTGGACATTGTGTAATGTCACTTTTAACACTAACACATCATTTCACCAGATAAAAATAGCAGTTCTGACAAGCGCAATAAAATGTCCAACCACTGCAGTGTAATTCCACAGATACAATCTAAAAACTCAACACAAGAAATGGAACTTTCAGCACAATCAATATGATTCAACATGTTAAAATGAAAGTCTCGACATATGACAACCGTCGTGTAATTCAGAAGATACAATCTAAAAACTCAACATTGGACATCAAATTTTCAACCAGCGCTTTGTAATTGAACAGATGAAATCTAAATACTCAACACATGAAATGGAACTTTCTACATAAACTCTTTGAACCAATAGGTAAATTAGGTCCTCTCGATGTATGACTTTGAAATTTATTTATGAAATGCCACAAACTCCTACTACTTATGGTACTCCCCTATTATCTAGGTACACTATTTAATAGTAGTTATGTCTACAACAGTACTGACTGTGATGTCTAGGTACATTATTTAATAGTAGTTATGTCTACAACAGTACTGACTGTGATGTCTAGGTACATTATTTAATAGTAGTTATGTCTACAACAGTACTGACTGTGATGTCTAGGTACATTATTTAGTAGTTGCTATATGTCTACAACAGTACTGACTGTGATGTCTAGGTACATTATTTAATAGTAACTATATGTATACAACAGTACTGACTGTGATGTCTAGGTACATTATTTAATAGTAGTTATGTCTACAACAGTACTGACTGTGATGTCTAGGTACATTATTTAGTAGTTGCTATATGTCTACAATAGTACTGACTGTGATGTCTAGGTACATTATTTAATAGTAGTTACATGTCTACAACAGTACTGACTGTGATGTCTAGGTACATTATTTAATAGTAGTTATATGTCTATAATAGTAATGAATGTGATGTCTAGGTACATTATTTAATAGTAGTTACATGTCTACAATAGTACTGACTGATGTCTAGGTACATTATTTAATAGTAGTTACATGTCTACAACAGTACTGACTGATGTCTAGGTACATTATTTAATAGTAACTATATGTATACAACAGTACTGACTGTGATGTCTAGGTACATTATTTAATAGTAGTTATGTCTACAACAGTACTGACTGTGACGTCTAGGTACATTATTTAATAGTTGCTATATGTCTACAATAGTACTGACTGTGATGTCTAGGTACATTATTTAGTAGTTGCTATATGTCTACAATAGTACTGACTGTGATGTCTAGGTACATTATTTAACAGTAGTTACATGTCTACAACAGTACTGACTGTGATGTCTAGGTACATTATTTAATAGTAGTTATATGTCTACAACAGTACTGACTGTGATGTCTAGGTACATTATTTAATAGTAGCTATATGTCTACAACAGTACTGACTGATGTCTAGATGTATTATTTAACAGTAGTTACATGTCTATAGCAGTACAGACTGAGCTATGTACATTATGTAATTGTAGTCCCTTAGTAAGGTGCATACTAATGAGATTGTTGTGCAACATGTTATAATCATAGAGTATTCTGAAAACAAGGGCAGAGAAACTGGTCATGGCTTGCATCAGTAGTTCATCTTAAAAACTGTCAGAATGTCAAAATCAGCAATCTGATCATCAACATTATAAAGCATTCTGTTATCATAGGAATATTTTCAGAAGCTGGCAGAAAACCCAGGAGCAACCATATAAAAAATATTTGTCTTTATGGTTATAAAATAATAATGTTATCGCTAGAAAAGGGTCATGAAACATGTTTGGACAGGGCTGCGGTTCTGTTTCCAACTAGAGATTGAAAACACCTAAACTATTCACTTTACTTTTCCAATCTGACAGCTAAGTCTTCTATTGCTACCTCTACCAGTTCCTGGGCTGCATCCAGAGTAGGATGCCATCATAGTCAGCCATTCATAAAACTTCAGATATTTGTACATGGCATAATCACAATCTTTTTATCACTGAGGATCAATAAAATAAAATAAATATAAAAAGTTATTTTAAAGTAATGATATTATTTTTGTTATTATTGCTATTTAAAACAATGATACATTTTTTATTCCTTTAATCGCTGACTTACTTCAACATTTTAAATGACACAATATTGACTGTACTTGTATACAGGTCAATTGAAATGGCAAACAACATAGACCCTAATCTTCTATTGCATAATACACTGGTCAATCATAGTCAAAGTTGTTTGTTCTACTGATTACTCCTAATAAACTGCACAGACCCTGATCTGCTGGTGCATAATGTGAGGCAGATCTGGATCCATGCAGTTTGCAGCTGAACCTAACTTATAAGTGAGCATATGCTGTTGTTACGTGTTTAGGCTCTTATAAAACGTAACAAGAAAAAAATGACAGTAAGCTTTGTAAAATTTAGCAAAAAATTTATTTCCCTAGAAAAACAAGGCATAAATGAGAAAAAGAACTTATGGTTCTATGAGTCAAATCCAAAAATAATCCAAGAATAATCCAAGAATTAAAAAAATAGAAGTCCTCATAAAACAAAGTCCTAATGAAAGTGAGTTTGAATCCCAATGAAATCAAAAATGGAAGGTTATGACATCTGCTGTGGTCAGCATCTTACTGATGTGTCAACAGTTCTTTGTTGAATCAAAGAAAATATTCTAGTGTTTGAATTCTGTGTAAATTTTGATAACTGTCTTTGTCCAAGAATTAATTTAGAGCACTAGAATTTCCAGGGAAAAGAATCACTTTTCTTTAAAATAAAATAAAATAATTAGCCCCAAAACTGGTTACAACATAAAATACATTAACTTCTCAAGTGTTAAAGCACTATATAATGACTATTCTTTCTCAAATCATCAATAATAAATCTTGCTACAACACAAAACAGATGCCTGGATGTGGGTCAATCCTTTGGAAAAACCTAATTGATACATGTTATTTGTCACATACTCTAAGTATGGCCTCGATTCCACTTTATGAATCTTCCTGAGAAAGAATTAAAAATATTAAAAAAGTTGTTAACTACAACTCTTCTCTAACTGGTTATGAATCAAGGTCAGGAACTAGGTCAGCATTAGATACAATGTCTCTATAAATTTGTTCATGACAAAAATATAAAAAAAAACATTCAGACCTGAACAATATCAAATCCAGTAAATAAAGTTACATTAAAATAGCATGTAATAGAATTTAAAAAATTAAAACTAACAAACAAACAATTAAACTAAATCAAATATAAATTAAATCAAATATACATAACACTGTACCTAACTTTCTACCTGATTTACATGCCCAAAATGAGTTATCTATGATGTGTAAATAGCATTACTTTGAAATACACAGAGTTATCAAAAGAACTTGTATGTAATTTGGTACACTGAAATAAAAAGTTGTGAAAACTTTACAGAAATGTATTACGCTATTATATTTCCCTGTGAATGTCATAGTTTCCGTGTGAATGAAGACACTTCATACTTTGTGACCTCCAACTATGCTGAATACTACAGATCTCAGATTACGTTTTCATACTTTTTTTTTTGATAGACCAAAGTCTGTAGTTATGGAGACTACAACAATATTGTATAAAGTCTGTAGTTACAGAGAATACAACAATGTTGTATATAGTAATTTTTTCTGACTTCCTTCTAATGAAATATGGGTAAAGTTGTGGTAGAAGTAGAAAGAAATGTTGTAACAAACAAGTACAAAGGATGCTGTGGAGGCCCTTTCAGAAAGTCCATTGTGAAGGGGAAAATATTTTCCTTAATTAACCTTTTAACCCAATTTTTTTCCACTCAGTTCTTGTTTCAGTAAACAGCATAAAAAAATTTTTAAAAGCAAATCACACTATTAAATATCTTGCATTAAATTAAATTTATTCAACATATAATTCAACCATAAAAACTGTTAACAACAATTCCCATACTTCAACCTTAATGCATAAATTTCAGAAATAGACAAAAATGAGCAAAAAAATATGACAATATTAAAAATAACCAAATAAGATACAACTATAATTTTTAATAATACAAATTAAAATATATTTTTAATAATGATCATTAATAATTTACCATACTCAGAGCATAAGGCAATTATCTTATGAGTTTCAAATTTTTGGCAATATTATACTGCCTTCATTGGCAACTAATGTTGATCATTATAATGGTCAGGTGATACGAGGAGACTGGTGTAGATGGGTGGTAGTTTAAGCCCCTGCTCCCTGTTTAGTGTGGACCTCTGCTGTCGTATTACAATCGCCTCTTTCACCTTCCTTCAAAGTGATGTCCTCTGATGTGATGACTTTGGTCTGATTGGGAATTATGAAATGTCCCATATTGCTACAATGTACATGACTGATGACCCCCTCTACCGATACCTTCAATAATCCTAGTTTCTAACACTCTGCTCGTTTCCCCAATGAAGTCATTCTGAATCACCTCATTTGATATACTAAACTGCACATTTTTTTTCAAATTTTGTTTTGTCCTTCACATGTGTAAGTTATCCTAAAGAGTTGTGTGGTTTGTGATATATGTTGATCCTTTATTGTTTGAATACTCTAGCGGGAACTTCTGATATACCATGGATAGATGGCATACCGATGCTTGATTCTATCTGGGGCACTTCTCGGTTTGTTTCGTGCTTTTTTCCTCTTTTCTGGAAGTCTGGTTTAAGCCATTTACCCTTAGTACAGTTTCACATGCTCTACTTGTTCTATTCAGTGACTATGGATGTTAGCTTGTGAATTAAAGATCTCACTAGTGACCTCTTGTGTTCCAGATGGTGACTGGAAAAAAAGTTGAGGTACTGGTTGGTTTTCTATACTGTGACCTTGGTTAATCCATCATCATTTACATGTATACTCTTGTCCAAGAATGACAGTTTGCCATCTTCTTCTTGTTCTGACCTGAACATAACATGTGTGTCAATGGAGTTCAGGTGATCAGATAACTCATAAACATGGTACTTGCTTAGTTCAGTCAAGGTATCGTTAAAATATCTGAACTACACAGCTAGTGGGTTCTTGGCTGATTCCAAGGTCTTTTTTAAAAAATAACTACTGGGGGACTGGAGACCCATTGCAGCTCCCTGTTTCTGTTGGTAAAATTGAAATTATAGACAAAATATGTGCTGTCCAAACAGTTTCAATGAGTTACAGATCTGTTCAATAAGGTCACATCTAGATTTCAGAGCACTGTCGCTTCTAATTTCTCTCTGATTACACTCAAGCTTTATCCACTGGTATCATGTTATCAACATTAGTCACTGATGAAGGCAGTGTAATATTGCTGAAAAATTTGAACTTTCAAGATATTTATGCCCTGATATGGGAAATTACTAATGATCATGAATTATCTAGAGCAAGGAAGCAACCTTTTAATATACCTTCAGTATACTTTTAGTATTTGAAAATTACTGAGATATAATTACTATGCCTCCCCTAAAAAATTTAGTTTTTTTCTCTATCTTTAACTGCTTCAATTACATTTTCAATCATGTAATTATGCTTAATTATGCTTAAAGTGATTAGCTACGGAATTGTTCCTTTGATCCTTGTTGGATTTCCGAGAGCATAGAACTCAAATGTGACTTGTTTATTACCCGCATTTATTTAATGAGCGGAGAAAATACAAAATTGCTAAATTTTATTTCAACCTCCCTTCACAAAAATAAATGCAAAGCAAGTTATCACAAAGAAACACGTTACCTAAATGATGATAACATCCGATAAATTGTAACTCCCATATTTATCAATAAAATGGCTGTGTGTGAAAGAGATCGAGCATCCCCTTGCAACACAGCAACTGAGCCCTAGTCCACTGGGTAGGTACACTGCTGTTGTTGTTTGGGATTTTAATGCCATTTCTGGATGCAAGGTAGGCTATATATGGTAGTCAATATAAATGGTGGAGGAAGAAACTGGGAAAGTCCTGGTAAGAACCACCGATCCACAGGAAGCTAGTGACAATCTTTCTCACATACACATATTGGCTGAGATCAAGACTCAAAACCATATGGACAGTGGTGAGATGACATTGATTTGTAAAGGTAACCACTTTAGACCACTTAGCCACCCGAGGCCAATCAGTAGGTACATGTATGCCCACAGTAATAGGATACCATTTATTTCATGGTAAAGGGTTCAATGACAAAACAAGTTTTGTTTTAAATTTCAGAATTATGTTATGTGCTTTAAGGAGTTTTACTATTGGTTTGCTATTAATCACTGGCAAATTTAGCACTTGTAACGAGATGCAACGGCTAGAACATTCAAAAATCACATTTTCCACAACTACATCCCATTTTGTGAGTTTGTGTTAAATATGAGCCATGCAACAACACTAACCTTTGACCTTTATACCTCATAGTCCACAGGTTACTTTCTTAACCCAAGTGCAAGCCAAAATTAAAGCAGACCTCAACCCAATTGTAATAAAACCTTTTCAGCTAGGCAGTCAATATTTTTGGCATGTCAGACCAATTTTGAGTATGGTGTAGTGCAATACGATGTACTGCTATTGTCAATGAGGAAGATATGTATTTCAAATATTCAGAAGTGTGATCTGATGCAGTGAAGGGTAACAGTATGTTTAACCAAAACAAGTTTGTGAAACACACTAATAACCTTCAATACAGTTTTTGTTGTTGTAGGGTTTAACGCCATTTTTCAGCACAAGATAGGCTATACATGGCGGCCAGTATAATTGGTGGAGGAAGAACCCTGGAATACCCCGGGAAGAACCACCGACCCACGAGAAGCTACTGGCAGGCTTTCTCACGTACCAATGTTAGCCGAGGCTGAGACTCGAACTCACGCAGACAGAGGTGAGATGGCAGTGATCCGTAACGGCGAGCGCTTTAGACCACTCGGGGCCCCTTTCAATACAGTTTCAGAAACTGCAGTTCCAAACCCATGTATGCCAGATCTCTCAACTAGAAGCAGTCTTCTTTTATTAAAATTGTATATGGTGGTGGCTGCAATTTTCTTTACCATTGAGAGAAATATTCAAATCAATATGACATCATATCCAAGAAATGTAATTTTCAACTCTGGCTTTTCCCCAATTTGAATATTTCTTTTTAAAGTTCTTTGCTGAGTGTTTTAACTTTTTAAGATGATGATTAACTCTTTCAAATTCATTTCTAGATATTGCTAAAATGTAAAAGCAAAAACTTGATGAAGTTAAGGCAATATTATGTTCAACCCAAAAAGTTATAAAACATGCTGATAACTTAATAGGGTGAAACGATACATCTGTGCTGCATATCGATACTATTCATAATACACACCCTACAATATGAGACATTATCGATGCACATAAAAACTTGAAGGTCTTTCCGTCTTTAGAAGTTCTCTCTGTACTAGGTGGTGCCCTTTTATGTGATTTATGTGATGTGATTTCCAGTGCACAGATTACAGACAGACATAATGTAATGTGTTGAATTTTGAATAAGTATTGAACATTAAAACTGAATACAATGAACATTAAAATTTTAGTAGTCAAGCCAGCAAGGTTTTATGTCAGTTGGGATATTTCGTTGGGGAGGAGGAGGCCAGCATCTATGGCTAATTTAGAATTGACCTGGGCATCACAAAGCTGTCTGGGGTAAGTAAACATTAAGATGCTGACCATATCCACTTAATGGGACGTCATGTCAAATAGTCATTTAATAAAAGGAAGTTGGTATGTGTCGTATTTCTCAGATTCGCCAAGCTGTCAAAATCTGATGGAAGAGGTAATTATCTTGGGGAAAAAATTAGGAATAGCTGATTACGATTGGTCAGTTTCACTTAAGGCGTATACCCTAGAAGAAATATTGAATTTAAAGTAACGACTTTTGGCAAATTTCCTCAGTTTGAGATTTTTCCTGCAAGAGGAGCAAGACTTGGTTGACTACTGGGAAAACTAAAAAGTAGTTCTTCCTCGTTAAGACAAGTAAGGGGACCAGGTGGCCATCTTGTAGGCAAAGACAGGCCTTTAGTGCTAGGATGCACATTTTCTTGGTAAGAACAGCATACCGGCACACAATTTGAATTTTTCATGCAATTTTCTGTTTTGTTTGTTTTGTTTTATGTAAATGTGTTTGATATGCCTAGGATCCATAATATGCATAGTTTATTTGATTTCATGAAAATCTGTTGATATGCTAGAGTTGTTTATGCAATTTATTTCTTCAATTTTATAGTTACTAGTTTATTGATAGAACTGACCGATTGCATGCGATCAAAATTTTCAGATGAGTATGATTTCATAAGTTTATAGAATTAATTTCATTCGTCTGTTAGGACAATATTGATTTAACGTGAGCTAACAATAATTGCATCTTCATATCTGATATTTTAATGCTTAAAGAATCTTGTAGGTTATGGATTGCCGTGAGCTAGAAGTTAGTGAGTCTTATGCAATAATAATCAATAGCATGTATCTTATTGAGTGGAACTGACTAGGTTGGATGTCTATGGTAGCATATACAGAGAGATACGGGAATGTTTGTCTATATGCACCGCTCACAATTTAATTTATGGTCAGCTGCTGAGAAGTGAGGGTGATGGCCTATCGAATTAGGTGTTGTTTGTAACTAGAGATAATGATTGTACCTTACTTAAAATACAGTCTAAATTTGTAAGGAACATTAACCATTAAGGTCATCTTATACAGTGTTTAGATAGCTATTTTATGCTTTCTGAGTAACGAAAGTGAGAGAATTTTATATACATATAGAAGGTGATACAAACTGAGACTGAGTGGTAATCTTGTCATTCGAAAGACGGAAGTCCAGCTAAGAGATCATGTAGTTAGGATAGAAGGTCAAGAAAGATCAAACGTATACATGTGAAGGTGGGAAGATGTGGGATACATGCAGATGAAGATGGGAAGCAACGCTAGGTGATGCAAATCAGGCATGGACATTGTGCTCATTTCACCACTCTCATTCTCATTATCATGATGAAATGAATCAATAATAGAACACTGCTATTGAAATTTTTTAACGTAAATTTGTTTGAATTGAACCTGACACTATTAGTTTATGTCAGTGATTAAACTGTTATTCTCTTGTCTAAAGGGGGCTCATATTGTCTCATTTGTTGTCAATAGTTATGCTTAGTTCTCTGTAGATGTTCTATCTATCCACTCACATCAGGCAATAAAATCACGGGAGGTCATCCTTTAGATAATGACAACTAAATCGAATTACCCCCCCCCCCACCACTCCCAAGAGGGAACATCATTACACATATAATTAGCACCTATTTATATGCCAATCTCATCCATGACTAGACAATACAAACAGGCTACCTGTCAGTGATTTGTATTCAACATTTTAGGCCATATAAGGCTGCTCCATCTGATCAGATGCAGGACTCACTTTAGCCACCAGACAGGTATTTTGATCAAAATATCTTTACTTTTAATTTCATTTTTCATTCTTATTTATTCAGTTTATCTTAACCCTGATTTTAAAATACAATTTTGTAGCACATGCTCATATTCTATCGATACGTATTTCATTACAACAAAAGAATCGATGTATCAATGAACTATTTTGCCCCTTTAATTTAATTTAATTCAGGTCACTTACTTGTTATTATTCAATAAAATACAATAGTATTTACAGGGTCTGAGACACCTGCTATGGTTACAAAATTTTATTATGTCATATGCAAATCTCAGTGAAGAAGCAAGTTCTAAAGTTTTCAATTCTAAGCCAAAAGACTTCACACCTGTTAACTCTGCAAAAAAAAAGAACCTCAAATAACGAAAAATGAATATGCAGTAGATCTTTACATGCACAGCAAAACACTTTTGATTCCCCAATACACAGAGACTGTCAGTCTGAGATCAGTCAACTACATGACACAATTAGTGAAATAAAAAGCCATTTCAAAATGCTCAATCCTCAACTAAGCATTATGCAGGAACAAAAGGGAAACTGGAAGGATACCTGTGTACAATGCCCAATACACATTCCACTGAGTCACAAAGAACACAATTCTTGCAATAAGGAAGAAAAAAAAAAAGAAAACACTGATGTAGAAACAAAAAACCAGTGCATGCTCCATAAACAATTAATGTATCTCCACTCAGGAGAAAAAAAGAGCAATTGCAGTCTAGTGTTTGGTTCAAGTCATAAACATGGAACGCAGTATTCAGAAAAGACACATCCTCACCATGATCAAACTGAAGGTGGAGGTATGCAATTCAGTAAACTCACCTCAGAGCAACAGGTTATATCCAAACCCCAAACCCCACATTACCGAAGAGGCAGAAGGTCACTAATGGCAGAAAGAATCTGCTTAATGGTTCATCACAACTAAAAGGAATTAAAAAAAAACTTGTGGTTTAAAAGACACTCAATACATGTTCGTATTCACAAAGGAGACAAAAATTAGAACAATTATGGTGGCTTTGACAAACACGGATTTAACTCCAGACGAAAAGGTGATAAAGACTGTCAGTGGCAATGATTACAGCTTTGGACACTCCAGTCTTACGGCAACCATGACACAAATCTGGTTTTTTCTGGACTACCACCTCATAGATATGCTGATTTTGGATATAGTCAATTCGCTTCTGCATACCATGTGCAAAAATATTGGGCTACTCAACATTAATCATAATACATGCAATGCCTTTCTCAACCTTGATGGTTCTCAACCTTGATGTTTGTGTACAATATGAGTACTAACACAGAGATCACATGGATCTAATCAGAAGGGTAATGCAGCTTTTTTCAAAGGCACTGGCAGTTACATTAATATTAAAAAAACACCAACTTAATGTTACTACTTCTGCTGTGGGGAAGAAGGATACAACACTCATGTCTGTAGGTATGGGAAAAGAATACAGAGCAACTGGTGTATCTGGTATGGCCATTAAAAAAATCAGTGCTTAATGTACATGAACTGATGACACAGCATCAAAGAAACTGCCTCCGATTTTGCTATTACAAGCTGTAATTCTGCATCTTATGTATGTTGTAATAGAATTCCTTTTTCTGTCATGAAGAGAGCACATTCCACCTGTAATGACTATCCATGTCATTATCATCCCTACACAAACTCATATGCACCAAATGAACATGGTTTTGTAGTCAGGACAAAACATTGGTAAATCTTATAACATACCAGAAGATGCAAAATTATTCTAGTGTAGTAATTAATTATTAAGATAGTAAAAGTATATAGTGTATCTACAGAGGCCAAATATATAGATGATGTATCGCTGGCAAAAGATGAGCATGCCTGTATTATGTCAAATAATGAGGTACAAATGGATTGGCTTGCGTTGTAATTGATGTTCGAATCAAGTTGACTCTGCTGACACTAGTAATACTGAAACTCTTGTGCCCGAGACCAATGGTCCATCCCATATACAGGTAGTGTGATTTTAGAAATGAATCCTCTATACCAACTGATACAAGAATATAACTTAAGTTCTGGTCAAGAAAAGACTTTACATGGCAAGTCTTAGTATTAGACACATCTTGCCAAAAAAAACACGTGTTAGGCTTATGTGAAACTTTTCTCTATATAGATGTACAAAATAATGAACTTGACATAGAGAGATATGAAACTGAGAAAAAAGACAAAATAAATTAATGACAAAGAGGGGGGATGTATATATAAATAGTCAGGTTTCTTATGAATGAAGAAAAGACCTGGAGATCAGTCAGCTCAAGACTATATGGATACAAATCTGTCTTGCTTCATCCAAGTCACTACCAGTATGTTATGTCTACAGGCGGGGCCCCGAGTGGCCGAGTGGTCTAAAGCGCTCTTCGTTACGGATCACTGCCATCTCACCTCTGTCTGCGGCGGTTTGAGTCTAAGATTCAGCCAATGTGGGCATGTGAGAAAGCTTGCCAGTAGCTTCTCGTGGGTCGGTGGTTCTTTCCGGGGTTTTCCGGGTTCTTCTTCCACCATTAATACTGGCCGCCATGTATAGCCTATCGTGCTGAAAAATGGCGTTAAACCCCACAACAACAACAACAACAACAATGTCTACAGGCCATCTGATTCACCTGTCTCTAAGGGAGAAAATTATGAAACTGTAGTCCATGATTACTGTGATTGGGAATTTCAAACTAGACTACTCAGGCTGTAAGAATGTAAGATGGCTAAGCATGATTGAATCTTTTGAGTTATCTCAACTTGTTACCTCACTTATAAGTTTCACTTAAATGTAGCCAAATTGATCATGTTTATAGTTGTTGTTGTTGTTGTAGGGTTTAATGCAATTTTTCAGCACGAGATATGCTATACATGGCGGCCAGTATTAATGGTGGAGGAAGAACCCAGGAAAACCCGGGGAAGAACTACGGACCCATGAGAAGCTACTGGCAAGCTTTCTCACATACCCACATCAGCCGAGCCTGAGACTGGAACCCACACACGTAGAGGTGAGATGGCAGTGATCTGGAATGGTGAGTGCTTTTAGACCACTTGGCCACTCTGGGCCCCCATGTTTATAGTAATAAATCAGAGAATATTATTTAAGTAAATTTTCCCTTATTTATCTGTAAGTGACCATCATCCAATCTGTATTACATGCAATGAAAAAAGGATGGATATATATGATGCAAATCATAATGTTATCTCCTACTGATGCTTTAAAAAATTTAAGTGTTGACAACTTTTCATCTGACTTAGCAAAAACCTTCCTATTTTGTGTAAAAAAGATAGAAGTCCCCACTGAAGCACTTGAAACCTGGTACAAGATTATTACCTCAGTTATAGATCAACATACCCCTTTAAAAACAAAATGAGTGAAACACTCAGAAACATACAAGACTCGACACAACATTTGCATCAGTCTAAAATAATAAAGTCAAGGATTGGCATAATTACAAACTATTGTGAAACAGATGTACTGCTATAATTCTTTCTGCTAAAAGACATTTTCTTGTATAAAACATCTGTTGAAAATGCAGAGGGTTGAACAGAAATGTGTAACATTTTGATTTTTTTTAAAACTCCAAATAGAAACAGTAAGATCCCAAATCAATTAATAATTGATGAGACATGAACTTTGATGATGTGCACTGTATTGTTAACAGATTCAATGTGCACTTCATTAATATAACAAGTTCCAATACATCAAATACTAATGCAAAAAATACAAACTTAGAATACTTTATTAATTCTAAAATCCCAGAAAATGTACAGTTCATTAGTCAACTTATGTCATGTGTAGATGTAGTATGTAAACTAAAACGTTAAATTCATAGAAATCAACTGAAGAGGATTAAAAATAGGTCCATTCATTTTTAATAATGTGCTGATAGTATTGCTCCATCTCTTACACAGCTATGCAAAGCATTACTAATTGAATCTGCCCATCTCAAATGAATCATCCACCATTATACCTGTTTATAAAAAGGGTTCAAACTCAAATCCATATCATAATACATATTTATGTATATTTATATCTATTCTACCAACCTTATCCAAACTGTTTCCAAACATTTCAATGTACTAATTAATCCACCCACCCCAATCAAGATTTACACTGAACCATCCATGTCAGTCTGTGTTAACTTCTTTTTACTTCTTTTTTTTAACACCATTTTTCAGCACACGATTGGCTATACATGGCGGCCAGTATTAACGGTGGAGGAAGAACCTGGGAAATCCCCAGAAAGAACCACTGACCCTCGAGAAGCTACTGGCAAGCTTTCTCACATACCCACATTGGCCGAATCCTAGACTTGAACCCACGCAGACAGAGGTGAGATGGCAATGATCCGTAACGGAGAGCGCTTTAGACCACTCGGCCACTCGGGGCCCCATCTGTGTTAACAAAACTTATTACTGACTGTTTGCTTACTATGGACACTGGTTTCCTTTTATTGTTGGTACTATGTATCTTGATTTGAAGAAGGCTGTTGATTTACTGGACTATAAATATACTTTTAAAAAAATCATACCTGTCCAACAGAGTCCAACAAGTTGTTATTAATACATAAAATCAGAGCTGATGTCAATTAACAAAGGAGTTCCACAAGGTTCTATTTTAAGGCCTGTATTATTCACATTATTTATAAATGACATGTTGTTGAATGTACATTTTAAAAAACTGAATTATATAATAATGTTATATGATTGCATAAATCCGATTATAATGTTTAAACAGTAATCAATTTGGTGAAGATTATATCAATTGGAATATTGGTGATCACTAAATAACATGTTGATGCCCTAGAAAACAATGCAGTTTTGATTGGAAGTAGGCAAAGATTATCAGTCCATCCAAATCTGTACATTGAAAATGTCAACAATAACTAATTTTTGGGACTTCATGCTGATAAGAATCTAGACTGGTGCAAGCAAGTGAAACACATTTACTCTGTAGTAGGCTCAAGAATGTATCTCTCAGAGAGGATGAAAACTTGTCTACCTCTCAACTATTGGAAATTATTTTACCATGCAATCATTCCTCCTCTTCTGGAATATTACTACACAATTTGGGAAAATACAACTGCTAGAAATATTGAAACAATCAACAAACTTCAAAAAAGGGCAGCAAAAATTTCCCTAAATGTACTGCTTGATACACCATCCAAAATTCTATTCTCTGGACTGAAGTGACTGAAATCTGAATACAGATTCACCTACCACAAGTCATTATTGATATTCAAAGTTAGGAATGAACATTGCCCTCAATATATGCAAGGTATGTTTCATTTCAAGTCAGAAGACCACCAAGGATTTCATGTAATTATTCATACATGAAAAAATATGTATTAATTTCAGTGTACAAAAAATTATATGTAAGATAAATAATTATCATTTTGTGGTACTGGCCATGTACAAAAAATAAAGGGATCTTTCTAACAAGTTCTACAAACACATGCTACTTGACCACCTAATGGTACAAATGTACAAAGTAAACATATAATTTCTGTCTCATTCGGCTCTCAACTCAAGAATATAATTACAATAAAAATAAAAGTACTCAAAAAGATTGTTGTTGTTATTACTAGAGAAAGAGAGAGAGAGAGGATTACGTCTCAGTGTGCAAGCTTATCTGCATTTAGAGTATATGTAGCTGTTATGTTGTGTAATGTTGGCAAAATGATTAAGATGGTTTGAACATGTATTTCATTATGGGTATTATTTATTGTTTGTTGTTGTTGTAGGGTTTAACACCATTTTTCAGCACATGATACATGGCAGCCAGTATAAATGGTGGAGGAAGAACCCGGGAAAACCCTGGAAAGAACCACCACCCCACAAAAAGCTACTGGCAAGCTTTCTCACATACCCAAATTGGCAGAGTCTGAGACTTGAACCCTCGCAGACAGAGGTGAGATGGCAATGATTTGTAATAGTGAGAGCATTAGACCACTCGGCCACTCTGGGCCCCTTATTTATTGGTAAATTATATGCAACTATACAAGTCCACATTGTCAAGAAATTAAGTGCAACTTGTATTTTTACAGCAACAATACTCTAATTATCAAATTGCAATAAAAAACATAAAGAACTTGAAATCACGTTTTAGTTAATGTGTGTGTGCAAGAGAGAAATGAAACAAAATTTTGTCAGTGTATTTATTCAGGACAGTTTTTATTTGTAGCTTTTGCAAAAAGAAAAATTAATATTTTCAGTTACCTGACGATTGTGATAATCCTCATGTATTACGACCATACAATATTCCATTATCAATAAACACCACTAAATCAACAATTCATTCTTGGTTTTCATTACGATATACATTGTCACAACAACCACATGGCTATGCAGTGTTATTTACATGGTAATTAAACATGCTTAGTGCTTTAGTTAATTATTTCCAAGTCAAAACAGAACAGGCACTTAAAAGATAGTATATGTATATATACAAATTGATTTAATGGAGTTTCAAATTTACAATAGAAAATGACAAGGTTTTTATATTTTATGTTTGTGTGACTATAATAAAACAATAAGACTAAGCTGACCAATGGTCTGTGGTCTTCACTTTAGCATGTACTGAGATGTAATTCTCTTTGGAAAAGAAAATATTAAAGGGTTTCTGAACTCAGTTGAAAATGCACATGGTGAATTGTTACAGTGATGGACTTAATAAGGAGAATCAATGATAATATTTAAAGGTATGTTCTGTGAAGTCCTGTGTCCATTTGCTAATATACATCAGTAGATATTGTAATGACAATAAGAGAACTTGTGCATCAATCATTGTATTTTCTCACCAACAATTAATTATTAATTTTTATAAAAACAATATGGCAATATGGTATTTTCGAACGTAAATCTTCTTAGAAGAAATTTTATGTCTGATAATTTAATGGATTTTTTCAAAGATACAAAGTGATATGCATGTAAAATTATGATACATTTAAATAATTATTATTTTGATGACTGGATTGTGTACGGAAAATTAAAGGGTACGAAAAAATACATGAAGTACGGTACAAATGATAAGTGCAGAATATAATTTATAAAAACAAACACTTTATGAAAATCATTTGCTTACTCTGGTAGATCGAAATGAGTTCAAAACAAAATTGTTTAGCTGTTACCTTGAAGGGTAGTTGTCATTTTAAATATTGAACTACATGCTCTCTAATTACCTGTTACTGCATATTATATTATACACTTTGTGCTTTTATTCTTAATGTATCCTGAGGGCCTTAGGGGAGAATATGTTATACAGATACTTAGTTTTCCTCAGAAAATAAAGTTATTATTATTATTATTATTATTATTATTATTCGTATTATTATTATTATTCTTCATGAAAAACATTAGATTCAAGTGTCTGAGGCACTCCCATAGTTATTTTGGTTCCCTGAACCAAATATGAACACATGCATCTGGAGCAAACCCAGAAGAGCCAATAAGTGGATCTGAGTCAGATAAGCCAATAAGCGGATCTGAGATAAGCTAATAAGTGGATCTGACTGAGTTAAACCAACAAACACATCTGACTGTGGCTCAAATAAGCCAATATGCAAATCTGACTGAGATAAGCCAATAAGCACATCTGACTGAGATAAGCCAATAAGTGGATCTGACTGAGTTAAACCAACAAGCACATCTGACAGAGATAAGCCATTATGCAAATCTGACTGAGATAAGCCAATAAGAAGGTGCTCACCAGTTATTATGTACTTTTGAGAGAGTGACAAATGTAAGGTGAAGTTGTTTGCATTTAAAACATGCACAATGGAGAGAATGTTGGCATACCTCTATGCTACATTAATGTAATGTGGATGATATTTCTTTGGATATTGTACTTTTGGAAACTGTATATGACCTTAGCACACTGCTAACTAAAATGACTGTTCCCTTGTGCTAAAAAAAATCAACCTGAATTAAGTACACTATCCGTAGCAGCTATTAAAATAGGGAAAATGAATTTTGCCAGATTTGACAATACCAGCTTCTGAAAGTGCAATGAATGAACTACTAAATATATAAAATGTAAAAAAAGGTTATTGGCTCTTTTTTATACAATTTACCACTGAAGTTCAGGAAGTGAAAATGACCAAGTGGAGCTAGCACTTTTTTGAAAGGTGCACATCTAGAGTAAGGCCAAGCTGTATACTCTATAACCCATATTACACCCATCAATCATACACCAAAATAATGGGAATTAAAGGTTCTTCAAACTATACCTAAGATATACAAGATCTTTTTTCTATAGCCAGTATAACCAGTGAAGAAAGCCGTGGAAATTCTTTTTCTTTAAAATTCTAACCCTATGCAAATTACGAAACTGTAGAGCACCACCTAAGCGCATCTGACTGAGATTAACCATTAAGCGCATCTGACTGCACTGATTGTCTTTTTAATGCTATTAATATATTCAAGTCCATAATTTAAGATTCATTTTTGTAATACTTATGGTCTAATCATACGGGTTGGCATGTATGATAAAGTCTGGTCCAGGTATGTGTATGTATAAATATATATATTCTACGTGTTGGTGTTGTTTATTTTATTATATATATATATATATATATATATATATATATATATATATATATATATATATATATATGTATTTATGTATGTATTAGTGTTCAACAGCACCTCAGCACAGTAATAGCTACATGGTACCAATTAAAACTTGACTTCCAAAAATAAAAAATAAAAAGTTCCAAAAATAAATTGTACTCAAACTTTAGGAAGATAACTCCTTCCAAATAAATATTAACATGAAATACTACTGGGTAAAATATAAAAATGAAAAATGTAACAATTTTGCAAAATAAAGAATAATGCAAAATATTTGTTATTCAAACTGCATTCCCTAAAAAATCTAATATTTAGTTTGGTACACTTTTATAACTGAATTCACATTAAAAAGGTTTCTGTCTAACACGGTGCAAGTCAAAACAATGGTGCTTGTACTTTTTACCTCTGTGAAACATCACACGCAGTGATATCAGTTTCTAAAAATAGACATTTGGACATGGCGAACTGGCATAATGGTGTTCAGTGTTCTTTTCTGTGTTATTGTTTTCATTATTGTTCTTACTGAAAACCATGTACCAGGCAATAAATTTGTTCATCTGAATATAGCATAATAAATTTAGTACCGTTGCTTAGCTCAAGCATTTGACTTTGTATGCCTGTCCAAAGTTTGGTTACTATCATACCTTTAATGAATCCCTGAACATTTTCCCATGCTTCCACTTGTCATTGCCATGACCGCGCACACTTAATATGCAGGTGCAATTGGCTGAATGGAATACTGCCTCTCATTGTCCAAAGGAAAATGATGTACTAAATCTATTTACAACCTGTTTTTGTAATATTGTATAGTACATATGTGACTGACAGTTAAAGTGGAAACAATGATACAAGCTACAGCGTTCATCATTAAACCTCTGTCAACTTTCCCTTTTTTTATTTATAGTATCTACATGAAACAGTCCCAAGAAAACAGATGGGTTTCTTGAGTGTGAAACCACATGTCACAGATTCATTCTATTTTGATACAACTCACTTAGCAGACCAGTCTAAACTGAAAATAAATAGCACCACATATTGTAATAAATGGGTTTCTGGATGTTATATGACTGATAAATGTTAGTGGAGAGAAAATTTGTTAAACATAAAAACATGTTGCATCTGGAAAAGGACAAATCAACAGCACTTTAAAAATTTTGAAATTATAATTCGACAGTAATGTAATACAAGTCTTCATTTGTGAACTTTCAGACTATTCATGAAAGTTACTGTAGACTAGTTAAAGTGAGCGTTATGCATAAATAATTTATCAATTTCTTTTGTGTCTATACTTTCAAACTAACTGCTAATCTCCATGGATTTAGCTGATCTGTCATTAACGTAAGAAGTAAAATAAAATGTATGTTTTCATACAGTTTTCTGTAATTATGGCATGTGATATATAAATTGCTCTTCCTATGCTCCGATTACGGTTTTTTGCCACTTATATTAGTAATAACTACACTTATACCTCTTTTGGGAGTTGACATGTGTGAACCTACAGCAAAGCAGTTCAATTTCACATGTAATACGATTTCCCTTTGACTGGGTACCTCGGTAACCAATCGTTAGGATTGACGCATACTCGGTAGAAATTTCCTTAAATTTTTACATCTCATGTATGTATGTAAGTACCCATAGGAAATTTTCCATATGGACTGGATATGGAATCCATACGTACTTTTACAGAAATATCCATATGGACTATAGATGAACCACTCTTATGGATTTCAGTGTATCCATTTGGAAATGTTATGGATTCCTTATGTACTTCTTATGGAAAATCCCATGGATTATGCAAATTAGTCCATGAGATCTGTTGATTGTCCATGTGGAATAAAATTAAAATTCCATATAGAATTTGTGAATAATCCATAAGGAATTTGTGAATAATCCACATGGAATCTGGCAATAGTCCATATGGAATTTGAGAATAGTCAATATGGAATTTGGAAATGGTACATATAGAATTTGTAAATAGTTCAATAGTCCATCCCATACGAAATTTTCCAGGTAGACTTAAGGTGGATTTCAGATGGGTTTTTATAAGTACTTTCTGCCTAAACCATAAAAAATCTGCTTTAGATTTCTACTAAACTGCCTAATGATTCTTATACATTATTGGGAATCAATGATAAATATTCACAATAATTTTTCAAATGGATCATACAGTGTTTCCCTTTACCCTCATTTGTACTTCAGAGACCCCAAATTTTTTATATGATCCCCAGTTCTGATACCAAAGTTTGTTTTTTACTCAGTCTGACCCCCAGTTTTGACACCAAGGAGAGTTTTGACTCTTAGTCTTGCACCCCTAGGGGAAACACTAATCATAAATTTTATTTTGATAAACATTATCAAATAAATTTAGCTTTTTCTTGTCATAATTTTCTTTCTTGCATACAAAACCTAATCCATGATGGCCCAGTGTATCCCCTAGGGGTGCAAGACTGAGAGTCAAAAACCTGATTGGTGTAAAAACTGGGGGTCAGACTGAGTAAATAACAAACTTTGGTATCAAAGCTGGGGGTCAAATTAAAAATTTGGGGGTCTCTGAAGCGCAAATGAGGGTAAAGGGAAACACTGATGGCATTACTTAAGTCTTTTTCATTTCACTGAAAGTTTGGTGAGATTCAATCACAAATATTTCAACCAAAGCATTCATTGAAACTGTGGTGAGATCTCACTAAAATTTCACTGAAATATTTGTGATGTTTCATAAAAATTTTGGATAAAACTTTCACTTAAATTTTGGCAAGATCTCTAAAATTTCCTTGAAAGTTTTGTGAAAGTTTACTTAAACTTTCGTGAGATTTCACTAAAATTGTGATTATATAGTATTTTACTGAAATTTCAGTAGTTTTTCAGACATTTCAAATGGTTTCAAATAAATAATGGATATGAATTAAACAGGACTTTATTAACCAATTATACAGATGTTGTAATTATATAACATCAAAGGCAAGAGATATGGGAGTTAATAATAATAATAATAATAATAATAATAATAATAATGTTGTTGTTGTAGGGTTTAACGCCATTTTTCAGCACACGATAGGCTATTCATGGCAGCCAGTATTAATGGTGGAGCAAGAACCCGGGAAAACCCCGGAAAGAACCACCGACCCACGAGAAGCTACTGGCAAGCTTTCTCACTTACCCACATTGGCTGAATCCGAGACTTGAACCCAAGCAGACAGAGGTGAGATGGCAGTGATCCGTAACGGACAGCGCTTTAGACCACTCGGCCACTCGGGGCCCCTTAATAATAGTAATACTAAAGACTATTCAGAGAAGGTAACTTAATTAGTTACAGAACTAATCTACCTTGAGGACTTCTTTCTGTGATGTACAGGTTATACAACATGATGTGAAGAATTTGGCCTAACACTAAATAATTAAGTGATTTTAAAAATCAAAGTATCAAGCCTGGAACATATATACAGGCATCTGTGAACACATAAACATATATAAAATATAAAATATCATCCTGCATGGAAAAATTCAACTGTGAAAATGATGCAAAATGAGAGAAAAGCATCAATTTCAGACACTGATTATGAAAATAAGAAATGCTAGGAGCCTGCCTGATGGCAGTGTTGTACTGCAGACTTGATTTTTGATTAATGTACAAACTATGATGATGTTGTGGTCTCTTGAACTAGTCCTTGTTCCATAAGCAGCCGTGACAAGCATTTATAATAATATAATTACTATTGTTTTACAATGAATTCTAACAAACCTAGAATATTTTGATATAATACACAATAATACCACTCACAATATTAAAGGATGATTCTACCTGCGGGTCAAGAAAACTCTGTAAAGATATGACTATCTTTGATAGACATTGGTATCTGGCAACAATTCCCACCAGTGATTTATACGTTTTCCCTCCTTAAATTCTGATAGTTAACCAGTTTGCCGTTATATAACTTTGAAATCATCCTGGTTCAATTCAATGTCATATTTTTTAGCATGTTAGCCACTACTGTAAAGCTCTTTATGGCACAAAAAGCAAAATGCTAGTCCTGGCGTTCAGTTTTCATACAGCTTGACCAATTACGTTCCCATCAAATTTGCATTCAAGCTTTTCTCATTGGTGCAAATTTTTCAAATGGTTATTCAAACTCGTATCCCACTCGAAAATTCGAATCGCCATGTTTACGTGATGATTCATTGGGCAAGTACAAAATTTTGACCAATCAGAAAGCACTTTACAGCGATCATGTGTTAAATAATATACGAAACATATACATATTAAAAAGCTCATTGTGGAATGGGACCGTTTTGAGCATTATTAAAAAATTAAGTTTCGGAGACGATATTTAAAAAAGGATCTGTATCGAGGAAAATCCTATTCAGATCATGAGAAAATAGAAATTCTGTTTTAAAACGGAAAACAAGAAAACTTGTTTGAGGGCAGTTAAATCCAAATGAAGTTAAACAAAAATACAACAACAACAAAAATTAGAGAAAGAAATATAACAAGGAAAGATGTGGAAAGAAGTTATTGTGCCCAAAATGAACAATAAAATTACAGCTATCAGAAACAGGAAATATAAATGTTGATGAAAATCATTTAAATTGTACAAGAAACAAAAAATAAATTTTATTATTTTATTATATCTTATTTATATTTTTTATTGAAATGTCGGTGATATTACAATCTCAAAATATCACTATATTTTCAGAAATTTTTACAAACTCTCAGTGAAATTTCAATCACAAATTCTCACTGATATTTTCAAAAATGTTGGCAGAGTCAATGATATTTCAATCACAAAATTTCACTGATATTTTCAGAAAGTTTGGTAAAATCTATTAAAATAAAATAATTTTTGTGTGAAAAAAAGGACATCTGAGTAAATGTAAAAAAAAATTCACTGTGATTTTGCTGAAATTTCAGTCACATTTTCACTAGGGTATGATTTTTGATCAAGCCCAAAATCCACCTTGCACCAAATTTTGAGTCCAAAAATTCATCTATGCTTGTACTACCAGATATTAATATTTTGATCATGTTTACATTTTCTCTACTTTTTTTGGCCATGTCTTTGCCTGTTTTTAAACATCTGTGGCAATAAATTAAAGAAAACTGATATGCACGTGTTTCTTCAAATTTATGAGTATATATTCATCCTTCCACATCAGCGACACTGACATACACAACTACTCAAACTCCCACCAATCTATTTGAATCAGATAGTTTAGGTCCTTAATTCTTCAGAGAGTATTTTCCATGATACTTTAACACAATTGAGCCTGCTTTCCATATGGAAAAAGTGCTTATGGATTAAAGTTGCAACTTTATTCCATATGGAATTTTTACTTGATATGAAATACTTATGGCATTTATACGGAATAAATTGTCTGATTCCATAAGTTTTACAGTCCATATCTCTTCCATACGGATTCCTGAAGTATTCCATATTTAATCCATGAGAAATTTCTGTCTATCTGTCTGTCTGTCTGTATGTATGTATGTATGCATGCATGCATGGAGCACAAATTGCCCTCCCCCATGAGGTCATACACAACACCACTGCTTGCACAAACTGATCAGAAGTTCAGTCTTATTTTTAAATGTCAGATGTGTTGATGTAACTATTCAGCTTTTTACTTATAGATCAATCCTAACTAAAGTTAATAGCATTAGATCTGCTGGCTAAAGCATTAAACTTTTAACACTTATATTTTCCTTAGCGTTTGACAAATTCTTTCTTAAGCAAGGTTTACATTTTTTAAAAAAAAATACTATCTGTGATTTTCTATCAATGTCATTAAATGAACTGTAATGCAAGGTAACTGACTGTGAAGAGTATAGTGACAGCACTGTCAAATGAACCTACAGCTCTATGGTAAATCACAATTTCAGAAATAAACTGTAATAGCAGAGTGAGCTACTGACAAAATAAAACTTGAGTTGACTTACCAAAACTAATGAAAAGCATGTAAAATTGAGACTAAAAGGTAGAGAAAATAAGGCCATGTTGGAAAAAGAATGGAAATAAAGAGTGTCAGATGAAAGGCAGGAAAAGCAGGACAAAATATGTCTGCTACCACCGAGAAATCTTAAAGGATTTTGGAGTTTTACTAAGGAAATGAAAGTGTACATATTGGAGGATGGATGGATGAATAAAACTAATGAAACTGAAGAAAATGAAAATAGCAAAAGGTACATCTAGACCATATGTCTAATAAGTAAACAAATTTTAAACTGATATCTTCAATGGCATGGGTATTAATCTCAAGATATCAAAAAGAGTAATGGATGGATCGATGAACAAATTAAAAGTAAAGAAATAATATTAAATAAATATGAACTGAAAAACTGTGAATAGCAAAAGGCACGTGTACGCCATTAGTTTAATATACTGTATATGCTTACATACACATCAGATGCAACTGTAAACTGCATAGACCCTGATCTGCCACTATATAATGTGCAAACAGATCTGGGAATCTGCCTGTGCATTATGCACAGATCAGTCAGACCCAACTTATAGGCAAGTACATACAGTAAATACCAAATTTAAAAGGAAAATATCATAAACAGTGATTTGATACAGTGCAAATGTGCATACAATATGGTCTTTCATAACAGGTTTTTTAAACAGCAGTCTTCATAACAGGTGTTTTTCCAAAGAGTGATCTTTATGACAACTGGTCTATCACAAGAAAGGTTATAATACATTATGTGCATCACATGTTTAAGGTTTAGGGTTTAAGGTTTATGGGAAAAATGCAACCACAGGGGAACTGATACAATATTTGCATGTATTTCGATATTTAAGAGAGACCACAGTTATGAGTCCAATGTTGATTGCTATTAACCGTCTCATTTATTGTAGTATTGTACAATTAATGTTTTACTATAATCTGGAACTCATGAGCTGAATGGTAAAGTCTTACATCCACAGCCAATAAGAGTGTGTATGGATTGTTGATTTGCTGTATCCCTCTTGCCAATATTTATTATAATACTTCAGTCAAACTGGTGGCTAACTAGTAGAACAATTTCATCAATTTCTGTTTTAAAAAAAAGCAAATTATTACCTACTCAGACTAGCCCTGGTTAGCCTCCTCAGTGTGTTCTTGGGAAAGACACCTGAGTTCCATTTCTTTAGCAAGATACATCCAATAATGTATTAAAAGTGCCACTAAAACCATTAACAGAAACAGCTTGCTCACAACATTGGTTTTTTTCTGTTTGCTTAATTTCCAATGTCAAAAATGTTTAAAATTATTACAAATCCAGTGCTCATTCCAGATGTGAAGAAAGTGTCAAAAGATGCATTCATTTAGAAACAAACAAGGGATGCAAATACCTGTATCTTGTTCTTATTTATTCAAGAAATTCAAATGCATATCATTATCACAGACACTTGCATCATGGATTTATTCATTTCTGCAAGAAATATTTACTTTTGCAGTATCTGATACATTTGTTGTTGTTAAATAAAAACACATCTGTCTGCAATTTCCTTGATGGATGAAATAACTGTCCATTGGTCATTTTTAACTAACAAGGAAACCAGCAAACTGAGCACCAGTATGACTCAACAGTGTCTGATTTCAAAGTAAAAAATGCTGGAAAAGTGAACATTTATTGCAGAAATTGATAAACGCATGATTAAGTGCCAGTGATTATTATCAGCCTAACCTCTCTCAAGTCTACAGTTTTCCCTTCCTGTACACAATTAAGGATCATGTGGTCTTAATTGGTGCCCATGTTTATCAAAATCAGCAACACATTTCTGTTAGCAAATGAAACTATCTTGTTTCCGTGGCAATGTGCACACTATGCTCAATTTATTTTAATGTAACAATCTGTAATCCTTATTTTCTTGGGGTGTACCAATTGGGCATCATGGAGGGAATTTTCTTGCACCAAATATGATGGAAGCTAGCACCTAAAATGAACCCTGCAAATCAACAAACAAGGAGCAAAAAGAGCCTGCTTACCCATTCACTACAACACTATATGGATCAATGGACAAGAAACACCCACCTCACATTTTCTGTCCCAAATAAATGCAATACAAGTTCTAAGATGGTATTTCCACAAACCATCTTATCTACTTTACATCTAAACCAGATCACATAACAATTTTTACAGCATGAAGTAACACTATAAAGACAGGACCTGTGTCCAGACAATATAGATGCTCTCAAATATATGTCACTGTTGAAGAAACCTTGGTTAAAGAAGTAAGGGTAAATTTATAAGCATGGCAGAAAGTAATAATTTAAGAATTTATTCAAACAGGGGCCACAACTAAGTCCAATGGTATATATAGCTTGTTGCAAGTACATGTATTGCTGCATGTATTATTCAAACAGTGTCAAAAATGTGTCTAATAAACATAAATCAAAAATTCTTTTTTTTTATCACATAACTAGAATGAGTTTTCCAAACTTGATAATCTTTTGAATGTGACATTGCAATTATGTTCAAAGTATGTCTTGCAATTTTATGGCATCAAGACTTGTGCAATAAATTATGGTAAAACAACTTATATAAATTAAAATTGTATATGTACTATGTGCAAGTAATATAAATCAAAGTCAAATGTTATGTCATAAAGACACCAAGTGCTCTTGATCAACCCACACTGATAAGAAATCTCACCCAACATACATACACTTATCCTATGGCCGTTGCTAAGTAAGATCATTTCATTTCATCACACAAACCAACACCTAGATATTTTATCTTCACTGCAAAGATATAGCCATAAAGATATCTAAAGTGTGCAGATAACTGGATGCCAGGTGATGACAACAAATGTTTATAGTCCCTTTTAGTGTCCCTGGCAATCAATATGGTGCAGCCAATTAGGAGCCTTGTTAGTGTAGCATACCAAAGATGAGTCGATAAGATGGACATGGAACAAACTGCTGACCAGATCACTCAAATGTCAGTCAAAGACAAAGACTATATCTAATGCCAATGACCATGAAGCCTGACCCGACCCAAGTATTCCGCAAAGATATCTGTCTTAATCAAACAGACATAGCCTGAAAATAAAATAACAACATACTAATAGCTTCATCCAAAAAACTAGGAAAATAAATCAAACATAAAGATAGATTAGCAAGTACTTAGCCCAACCCTAAACCCACACAAACAGAAACAAATAAACTGCAATAACCCGTAATCTAAATTTTTATATAAAACAAATTTCTTTTCTTGTATTTTTTCTTTCTTTAAACAAAATTTTAATTTATTATTTTTCTAGGGTATCACAATCCTACAAAATGAAATAAAGGACACTAACATCTTTTCCTACCGCAAAGTGACTGCAGATTATATGTAGTACAACAAACGCAACTGCACTAAGGCACAGTCTCTCCTTGAGGCACTAAAAACAATTAGAACGCATAGGTAAGACCCAAAAACTAGAATATATATAGTGGTCTAAAAAGACCAAGCCCATCAGGCCCCACTGCACAAGGCGGCAAAGTCTATCAAGGAAGGAAAACTTACTATAACTCCAAAATTAATACCTATAAGGTTGTCAAAACCCCAAGGACTATCAAGCCTGACTGCACAATGTTCCAACCAAATACCTAGCGACACTAGTTAGGACCCTAAACTTAAGAATATATAAGGTGATCTAAACCGCAAGGACCATCAGGCCCAGCTGCACAAAGCGATGCACCATTAACTCATTCAGCCCCAGACCCGTTATCAGTATCACTGCTGCTATGCCCCAGCAGCGCTAAGCTGCGTCTAGCTGCGTGTGCCCCAGAGTTTTTACCTGTTTGAAAAATTTTGTAAACATCGTGCACATGCATTCACTCTTACCTTAATTTCTCTGCTTATATCCAATTAAAATCCAAGAAAGTTTCACCATTTATCGCAAATGAATTTGTCTACACAGTGATGTATTTTTTTTCCTATTTGTCCAAGTCTTTCACGACTTATTTATACAGAATTTACAAAATTATGTGCAACGTTTATCCGCAAGAACTCGATCATCATCGCTGTCAGCATCCTCATCTTTGGACGATTCAATCTCAGAAACTTCTATGTCCGAATCAAAATCTCACAAAATATCCAACTGCCGAACATATCTTTCCTCAGCTTGCTCAGTATTTTAAAGATCAAACCTGAGAAACTCCTCATTTTTGCTCTCATCAAAAATCACTCTTACGTCCGCCATCATTTACGATTTTTCATGACCAGAACACGTGTAGTTAAACCGCTTTCAAAACAGGAGCCCTTAGCTTCTGAACAATTAAAATTTCCGCAAATGAAAGTAAAATCATTTCTGATTGGTTTAATAGTTGTTAGTTCTTGGAATAAACCCATTTCTAACCAATCAGAGACGTTGAATCTAACACACATTCATCACG
This sequence comes from Sinohyriopsis cumingii, assembly GCA_028554795.2. Lineage (NCBI taxonomy): Eukaryota > Metazoa > Mollusca > Bivalvia > Unionida > Unionidae > Sinohyriopsis > Sinohyriopsis cumingii. Next base: position 141,049 of record JAPYKE020000465.1, read on the forward strand.
CTTGGAGACGGGATCAGCCATTGAATGCAGTAAAAAAATCACGACTACAGGCGGGATCGGCCATTGAATGCAGAAACCGGATCACGCCTACGGACGGGATCGGGGCTTAAAGGGTTAAGCCTAGGAAAGTTTAAATAACCATACACAAAAGGGTGAACCCAAACCAAGAACAACCCCACCCAAATCAGACTCAATAGATAAAGTTTAAATAACCCTACAGACTATCACTAAGCGGTCACTGGTGCAGTGCTATCTTTTTAAAAAAAAAACGCCACAGAATATATCTCCAAATATCTGTCAAGATGACAATTCATTAACCTTTCGGCAAGGGAGTCAAAAACTGTTTACCCTGGATAAACCAAGGTGCCTTCCTAGTGAGCAGGCTCCTCCCTGACTGAACCTTCCTGCTTGCCACCACCGGACATTAAATTAATAAACGTGCATAGCACATATTAAATACATGAAGGGGATAGGCACTTTTTCCTCTCTTCATGAACAATTAATTAACCCTCCACATGGGAATAAAAACCTAGGTGTCCCGATGTGACGTCATAGTAGCGACCAATTGCTACTGGCATCACATACTGCTTGGTTGATACCTAGCACAGCTAATGCAGACTGAATTGCTACCTTTAACTCGAGTGTGTGCTGGGTCTATCCCCACTTGAGTATAGCCTTACATTCAGGTCGCTAGGGTCTATGAAGCCAGTCATATTGACCCAAGACCTGAAGGCTCCATTAAATAGTGCCTTTTATGCACAGTAATGCCTGGGGGATGAGGCTCTAATTCCTTCCCCTGGTATCAATTAAATAGTCCGCTTATGGACATTAACCAGATGTACATGCCTGTATGGGTGGAAACAAATATAATTTAAATGATGATGATGATGATGAAGCCTGACCTGTGAGTCATTATGTTGTTGTTGTTGTTGTTGTAGGGTTTAACGTCATTTTTCAGCACACGATAGGCTATACATGGTGGCCAGTATTAAGAGGAAGAACCCGGGAAATCCCCGGAAAGAACCACCTACCCTCGAGAAGCTACTGGCAAGCTTTCTCACATACCCACATTGGCCGATTCCGAGACTCGAACTCACGCAAACAGAGGTGAGATGGCAGTGATCGGTAATGGAGAGCGCTTTAGACCACTTGGCCACTTGGGTCCCCGAGTCATTATGTGATGGCACTGAAGAATGGTGCAAGGTTCAGGCCAGAAGGTCTTACACTCAACACACCATATATTACATACAAATTCTGAATGGTCCTCATTGCAATATTTCTCAGCTAATTTAACAAAATATTCAAAACAGGCACAAGATTAACTTTAAAAATCCAACACACACACACAACATATTTCACTAAAAGTCACAATAACCTTAACCTTTGACCCTTTGAATCCCAACTCAATAGGTCTGTACCTTATTCCATCTGCAAAACCATCCATAAAGTTTAGTCAAGGTTGCAATGTGGAGCTAAAGTTATAAAGTTGAAAGAATTCTTTCTTCTTTTCAGTCACAGTGCTCTTGACTGTTGACCTCTTGACCCCCAAATCAAAAAATTTCTTTCTTACCACAAATATAAGCCATTCACAATGTTTGGCCCAGGTCTGGATGTAAAACTATAGCATGGAAATCATTCCTCCTCTTTCAGTCAGTTACCTTAATTTTGAACATTTGACCCCAAAATCAATAGGTTTCTTCCTTGCCACATATGCAAGACGTTTTTTTAAAAACCATGTTGTAAATTGTGAAGAACCAAATTCATTGTGCAGAAATGAATTAGGGAACAGGCAGACAGAAGGAAGGATGTTATTATATTATTATATAACTAAACATACAGCAGGCATATAAAAGTTTAGGATTGTCTTATCATCATGCATGAGCTTATCGTCAGAGAAATATGATATTTGCTGACAGAAAATTGCCCCAGGTTACAAGGTAAGGCAATTATTTCTGGTATTCATCTTTGCATCCTATAAATACCCAGGTTCATCCAGTAAACAGTAAGAAATGTGAAATCAACATTGGAAAATGTATATTAAGGGAAATATTAAAAAAACTGAATACTGTGTTTACATTGCTCATTCTTTGATTCTGCTGAGTAAATAATTCCTCAAACTTTTGCAGCAGCTATATTTTAAGACAGTTCTTTCCAATTTACTAGCCATCATCAATCAAATGGTTACCTCCCCCAACAGAGCCTCAACTATAGCCCCAATAAATTATTCTACAAGAGTTCTACTCCTTGACTAGCAACCCTAACAACAATCCCAGCTGAAACTCAATATTTACTCCAGCCCCCATGGTGATGCTCACATAGTAATCTCCATACCTAATACAGACTGCAATTTGCTTTAGTTTGCTGACAGTACATTTTCACTAGCTAGGATCAACTTAGCATAAACCAGCTGAAAAGTCATATGAAAAGGAAGCCAAGCCAAAGGTTTAAACAAACAGCAGGAAAAGAGTGACCACTTTACTGGTCATTCAGCTTGTATTTGCCTTAGTAAATCCTGTGCTATTTCCATCTGTGATATACATCAGTTAGGGTTAACTGCTGAAAATAAAGGTTCATTCAACCCAACTCAGTACTGCAGTATATGAATCAATATACACCTGTGGTGTTGGCATTGGATTCAGAGTGAAAGCTGATGATATTTACTGCTTACCTAAGAAGGTACCTTGGCTGCATACCAATCAGGTGAGTGTCAATTTCACAATAAAGCTCTAATATCAATAATTTGTTAGCATCAGATGTTAAAATCAATTGAAATCTTCGATTTCTATCTTTTTTGCCTGTGTGCTTCTTAAAAAGTATTTATGCAGTGATAAAATGAATGTAAATACTTTATAAATCAACAGGAAGTGACAGTTATTGCTCACCAGTCATATAATTCATAAAAATGCACAACAGACAAACGTTGGTGAATATAAGCTGTTAAATAAGAGTAGATGCAAGAATAAAAATGAAAGTAAAAATGAACAATAAGTTAAGTTAAGAAAAGACAGAAATAGGAGAATTGCAAATATATGAATTTATGCACAAATGAGAATAAACAAAAGGATAATAAATGAAGACCACATTTCACAAAATGGACTTTATAATTGTACTGAAACCAGGGATGCAGACAAATGCCCACAATGAATGGATGTCACTATAGAATGGACTTTATAATTGTACTGAAACCAGGGATGCAGACAAATGCCCACAATGAATGGATGTCACTATAGAATGGACTTTATAATTGTACTGAAACCAGGGATGCAGACAAATGCCCACAATGAATGGATGTCACTATAGAATGGACTTTATAACTGTACTGAAACCAGGGATGCAGACAAATGCCCACAATGAATGGATGTCACTACAGAATGGACTGTATAATTGTACTGAAACCAGGGATGCAGACAAATGCCCACAATGAATGAATGTCACTATAGAATGGACTTTCTTATTTAATGCTTTATTTCTAATGAACAAAAAAAAACAAGTATCTTCTTGGCTGGTAATTCACTATTCTCACCAAAACAGAAACCTTTGAGACTATAAACAAGTCCTTATTTGTTGTACCTACGAAATTGTTTATATTTTTATTTCTGAGTTTTATTTTTGTACACACTGACATTAGAAAAGCAACAGAGTTCACATAATACAAGTCACAGTTCAGTGTAAGCATGATATTGTGTACTCTCCAATTTTGTTTTGTCTGTCAGTAAGAAATCTGGCAGTGGTCTTCTGGGCAAAGGACAGTTTAAATTTCAGCAAGCTCAAACAAATTCATTTATGGCAGCATATGTAAAGCAATACTTTAAAATATTACATTTCATCACCATTAAATTTCAATAAATTTTGCAAAGGTGCCATATGTCTGATATCAAATTTTTTACTGAATAAAATGATGGACATTATCTGAAATCATCAAATTTTACAAGTTTACAAATTACTTTTAAATTTCCAAAAATTTTGAATTTGCAAATTTGTTTGTCATATACAGAATTTGGAAACTGAATTAATAAAACTTCCCTATCTGAGGTGGAATAAACTTGAAAACAGAATAAATGGTTAAATACAAGCCTTACTGACACAAAATGGCTCTAAACAAATCTAATTGTTACAAAAACATCGGTACTTTTAACAGCAGGTAATGGTTACCTGATGCCAATTTCAATTTCTCCTCAAATTGAGATTTTGTATCATCTTGCTTACAATGGTTCAGAAAATATCAATAATTATGTCATAGGCCGAGATAATGTGAAAGATGCAAAAACAAATTGTTTTAAAATATATCATCTTTGGTGCAAGAAAACCGCCTCTATAGTACCCAGTGGGTGTATCAAAATTACTCCCCAAAAACACAAAGATTAAAAAAATCATTAAGACAGCCACAAGCTTACAGTACACTTATTGCCACACAAGCACAAGATGATCAATTTTATTTGCAGACAGAAATGTCTTACTGATTATAATAAGCATGGATGCAAATTGCATGATTACTGATATGGATAGAAAAATGAAAGCTTCAACAATAAAACTGCTGCATTTATTTCCAAAGTAAGCATACAAGGATAAAAAAATGTAGATGAAAGTGTCCCAAATCTTTTTTAAGCGTAACAGGTACTCAAGCATGAGAATTCAAATCATGATATGGAAGTGGCATGCCTCACACAGTAGGGGAGGCTGATACTCAAACATGAGGAATTCAAATCATGATATGGAAGTGGCATGGCTCACACAGTAGGGGAGGCTGATAAAGATGTGTTTGAATTTTCTTGAAAAAACAAAAAACTGGCATAGGTATTTGCTACCTGGTGTTTGTATACACTGACATGTCTTGGGGATACAGATTTTATTCCTTTTCTAGAATGACCACTGATTTAACACACAGAAACATTATTATTCTTGAAAAAAGAGCTTAGGAAGTTGTTAACATTTCCTCTGAGCAGGACTCCATTTGAGAAAATTAAACATCAAAAATCCCTATATTTAAAGCTCTCAATATTCAGCAAAAAGTAAGGTTTATATATGTACCTGATCTCACTCACCTGGCTAATATATATGTGATGTAACAGTGGACAATTTCACTCACCAGGTTTCTGTAGTAAAAACAACTATATCATCTCTCAAAATGATTTTACCTATTTTACTATATCCTGACAAAAATTCTTTGTAATGATAATGGTAATATCAATCTGAATAGTCTCATGTTCATAATCAAAGTCATCCAAGATCTTGACAATATAAACCCATTATGATCAGAAATTACATTAAACGTTTGACAATCTCAGCCAAAACAGATGCAATATCGTGTCATTAATATGTATGGAACCTGGTTACAACTGTACTCATACCTGACTTTGCTGAGTTAATAGCCTCTAGAGTTGCAGCAAGAGTACTTACTTCACAAATACCATCTGTACTCACTTAAAAGTCAAGTCAAACTGCAAACAACAAAGATCCTGATCTGCCATCATATGATGCATCAGCAGATTAGGGTCTATGTTGTTTGTTTTACTGATTACTCCGAACAAACTGCACAGACCTTGATCTGCCAGCACATTATGCAATGGTAGATCAAGGTCTACCATCACAAAATGGTAGACCTTGATCTACCATCAAGGTCTACCACTGAATTTCTAGATATTAGGTGATATCTAGAAATTCTTTTGATTTCTAGATATCACAAGAAAATTTCTGATTAAAATCTTCAGTGCTCAAAAAGTCTGATAGTCCGCATAATGCCAAGAGCCTGTGTTGATGTAAATGACTTTCTCATCAGAAGAAACAGTAATTTCCTGCAATGGGCTTAACATAAGTTTGTCTAGAGTAGTTGGAAGTTAAAATGTTCGTATGAATGTAGGCAATTTTGTGGCTCAGGAATTTTGCACTGGCATCAATATAAAGATCATAGCTCTGAACCAGCTGCCATGCAGTATTTCTCCCATAATAATACCTAATACATTTTTAAGAAACCAAGAGATAGGCTTATTATCAGGCATATATCTTTATTAAATATTTGCCACAATATTTTTGAAAAATGGGCTTGCGTGGGTTGAGCTGGTATTATGATCCAGTTTATAATAATAATAATAATAATAATAATGATGACTTTATTTAAAGAGGGTTACACAATTAATTGCATGGAACTAATCCTTCTTGTGGCCCTCTGCATATTTTCATAGAAACTACATGTACACAGCTGCACAAACAATAAAGAAAAATAATTTTAAAAAGCATTCATAATAAACTACATTTATATATGGTCATAATAAACAGAACATTTTTAAAGAACATGCTCCAACAACGTACATTGTGTATTTAGGGCTAAGAATTTATACTTTGAGTAGTAATATATTTGTCAAATCTAAAAGGTTCCACTCTTTGTCTATTGAATTAATTTATAATTATCTTTTTATTTCATATCTGTACTTTTTCCTTTATGATTCTGTTCCAAAATTAGCAACCCTGAATAATTAAAATGTTTCTTAAAGAGTTCTTTATTTGGTTTTGGAATGGAGGTGTTTAGCTAAAAATGATCTTACACTGGGAGTGTTGCCTTGTTTTATATCATGAAATAGTTCATCGGGACATAATGGGACTATATTGTTTTGAAACTGTGCACAAGTCTAGTCTGTCTTAAAATATTTGTTCACTTACTAATAGTTTAATATCATTCATTGCATTTGGGATGTTTTCAGCATCATCTAGGATGTCTGCATGCTTTTATTTGTGAGCAGAATAATGTGCAAATATTCCTGTCAGTAGTGCTTCCCCCAGATAACATTATAGTAGTCTATTTTCTAATATATTAACCTCTGTTCACTTGATAGATATGGCCTTATCTGGCTAGATAACCACAGGCATGAATTGACTTTGTGACATGACTTGAATATGTTCATTTCATCGCAAGTAACCATTTGTAGACAAATTTTATTTTGATTTAAGATCCAGAGTGCTATTTTCCAATTTTGCTCTCTTTTGTTAGGTCTTAATCATTAATGCTTTAGGCTTGCCTGTGATAACTTTCATATCATCAGATAAATAATGTAATAATGTACCTGTGAAACTATCACTTTGACAGCGTTCATATCAAATTCAGAGTTCACTGATTCTTAATATAAAGTTATAGAATTAAAGGTAGGTCTTTACCAATCATGCAGAAAAAAATGTAAAACTTTAGAATATATATGCAGCACAGCTCCAGGATCAAATACAACACTATTTAAATACCTGAGGACAACACTGATCTAATTTGGCTGTAACTGTATAGGCTGGCCAAACCTCTGGATATTGAAGTGTAATGGTAATAGTACTCAAACAGTACTTCCAAAACAACTTTAGCCTCTTGAAGACATAGGATAAAAGTTATCCAGAGGTAAGTTATACATACAATGTCATTTAATTCACAATGATTAGTATAATCATAAAACTTTGGACAAAGATTACCAGTAAATGTGATACACTGTTATTTATGTATATCTGTGGATACATATACCATTCAGGGTCTGTGCATAGAAAATGACACAAAGTGTGTCAATAATTAAATGTTGTTACCTGCCACAGAAAATATGACACCTATAGAAGGAAGACTGGGTAATGAACACCACCTACATGTATGATTTGTACTTTAGAAGATATCTTGTACATATTTAAAAAAGAAGTGTAAAATCAATTGCAAATAAGCGGAAACTTAAAGACAAATTTTTATTGTTCCACTTGCTAGCAGAATGAGATTATCAAAGTTAAAATCTCCAATTACAATATCTCCCTACCATATATACTTGTTTATAAATTTCGTCCAACAACAAAGACCCTTATCTGTCACTGCATTATGTGCTGGCAGATCAGGGTCTATTTGTTTGTTCTATTGATTACATTAAAAAAAAACTGCATAGACCCAGATCTGCCAGTGCATTATGAAACAGTTTTCAGCTGAATCTGACTTACATATGAGTATATACAGCAATTTGCACATTGTGAAAATTATTTATATTTATTTTTACAGTTATGAGCTGATAATGACAAGAATGTTTTTTCACCATCTTTTCTATCAAGATACCATAAAATTATCATTCATACCTGAAACCCCCACGCTCCATTATATTATATGCTCATTTTTTTTTTCTCTGCTGACTTTACAGTGTCAGAATCATGAAGTATTTTTCCATACTACACAGCTTCATACTGCATGACATGCAAACAAAGTCAAAGGTATGCTAACTCATAACAACCTAGTAGCATGGTGGGATGGTGGTTTTACAAGACAAAGTCACAAACGGTGACAAAGTCTCTCAAAAATTGAAGAAAATTGTAAAATAATGGATTCAACCTGCAGTAGAACAATAAATCAGCAAAATAAATCCAAAATGAACATTGGATGGGCCCATAGGAACACAAAAACAGCTGGATTGTTGGAGGATTAATTGTCGAATGTGTGGTCTGTACAACAGCAAAGCTAAAAACTAGCAACACCTGGTGGTGCCAAGGGGCAGTGATGGGCAAAAGTTATTGCCCTTTGTCTATTGATACAGATTTGGGAAAATGATTTTTCATCTTTTAGTAAGGCTGGATTTGCAGGGTAGCAGGCTAATATTCCTAATGTAATGTGACTGGGGAACATATTCGAAATAGAAACAATGTTACACTAGTGACAGAAGCCATAAAGGTCATAGCTGGGGTCCCTCTGACAAAAAACAATCAAGTGACAGTGCATAGACATATGTCTTCTTTAGCTGGTAATAAGAATGGCAATACACATACTTACATTTATGCATCGTTATATTCATCAGAATGTACTTTCTTAGTTCTGTAAAACTGAGTGACATGGTCCATGTCATTTGTTCCAAAACTTGATACACACTGTGAACTTTTACTGTAATTTCGACCAAATATCAGACTGAAATCACATTGTCCTTACTGCACTCAAAATGAAATGAATGTAATATTCTATGGCATCTTTTTGATAATTTCCTTAAAAGAATATGTTTCACACATTATGAATCCAAACAATCAATGATAAAACAGAAACAGAGGTGTGGTTGATTTCTGAACAAATACCATTATTATTATTATTATTATTATTATTATAAGATTGTTTCATTTGCACTGTTCAACACAATCATAATTATGGGTATACGTTGTTCTCTCCAAAATTTATGTTCCACACAAGATTGCTGTATCCTGATGACTTTAATTCATCCTATAAATGAAATCATCATTAACTATAAAATATACACTGCTGTTAGATTGTTCACATTATATAAACAATATCTGGATTAGTCAGTTGCTCAATTTGCCATGATCAAAAGACATTTTGTGAGAAACCTGTGATAAACAGAAAATCAAAAGAACATATGACTATTTGGCATGACCCATGAACTGAAACTTCACCTGCCTTTATAGACATGTTTTGAATATTGAATGACCATTGACACTAAAGAAAAGGAATGTAACTCATATCTCTTCTCAAAGACAAACTTTTTCTTCAGAGACAGCTTTAATTCACAAGCAAATAGATATCTAACTATACCTGTCACAATGCTGAAAAAAAATGGCTTCCATTTCTACTGTGATAACACGACAACTTTTCCCACCATCCAGCAAATGAATTGCTTCAACCCTCTACCCTAATTATAAAATGTGTCGTCTTCAAATTTGACATAATGACACCTCTGATTTGTACATCTACATGTTAAAAGTACTAGCAAGACATGAAATGTTGGCACATTGATTCACATTACATTCTTGTATTGAAACAATGCCTTCCTCATGAAGCAAAATTTCAGTTTGCATAGAATGAACAGTCAATGTAGATACACTTTTGTGACTACTTAAGTCAGTGAGAAATCACTGTTTCATTAGGAAACATCTGGCCACTGAACAATGAAGACAGATGACTTTTACATACAGGATTTTTATACAGAAAATTTTGCTGGGATGGATGAGTTTACAATTGCTATTGTGAACTTGAGATGGATGAATTAAGATGACTGTCACGACAGGTTTTGCTATAATTTGTTTTGTTTATTCACCCTTGTCCATACATGAAAATTCCATCCTCCCATGAGATGGAACATTCCAGAAGTTCTAAACCAGAAAGAAGGATGATTCAGTCTGTCTTCTCCACCTCACAATCACATGCTCAGTATCTGTCCTCTTTCTTAATGACACAGACTGATTGTGGGGCATCAGTGCAGGGTGAGATAAAGGAATCTGGCAATTGTGACAAGATCATTAAAATTAGTTCCCCCCCCCCCCCAAAAGAAGACCACATTTAATATTAGGAATACATTCCCATCACTACTGTGTTGCTGAATTTGCCAGTGTCGTGGGAGAAGGATGGCGGCCTCAAAAACTGGTATAAAGAAGGATATGCTCACCCTTACAGTAGGAATTTCCACTACTGAAATATCCACACGACCCTTAAGAGGAAGGAAAAGATGTTTTCCACCCTTCTTTTTCCCTTTCAAAGTGGACATGGAAAACCAAGAAGCCCTAACTGGGTATAAGAGTCAATTCTGATTATCCCCAGCACAGATACAACCAAGACTGGAGATCTCCATAGTGAATGGAGCTACTTAACAGAGCTCATTTTTTTCCTTTAAAAAACCCGGTTGACAAAGGAAAGAAACAGATTCATAATCGCCACTGAACTGCAAACAACATTTACTATTGAACAGGCATGAATCTTGGTCCTTATGTTAAGGAGATCTGGAAAACAGTTTTAGGAGTAAGGTTCTCTCAAGAAGTTTCACCTAATGATTTATATGGGAGTCTTGATAAAGGACATGACATGCACAAAAGATTCAATCTTGGAATTAGTGAGCAAGACCCTGGTCTCTGCAGTTCAGAATACCTAATAAGAATGGAAATATGAGGATCCAAATAAATTGGTATTCCTTTTGTAAACTAAAGCCTATTGGACTGAGCTGCCCTGTAGCCCATAAGTAGTGGAAACTCAGCATTCCGTCTCTTCAAACAGGTCAAGAAGTTTGTTGAGGCCACAAAGAGATTTTCAAAATGAGCTGAGCAGTGAAAATTCTTACTTTATGGAGGATTTGCAGAATCATTCTGAATTGTAGAAATGCATCAGAAAACAGAATCCCACTTAGACTGAAGTTGTCCACTGTCCAGGTCCTCTGATCATGGACTGGGGAGACAATTGCTGTTCAGTTTCATCACAAACATGTCCACCACAGTTTGAACAGTCTCAGTTATGGATTGGTCATAAGGCCATTCCATGATGACCACCTTCCTTCTCCTGGATAGACTATCCACCAAAATATTCTTCTTGCCAGGAAAAAGAACCTGTAGGGTAATCCCTTCCATAGGCAGCCCAGCAAAAGGGGTTCCAAACCTCCACACAGAGAGAAGGAGGATGTAGACCTCCTTGTCACCTGAGGCACATTACCCCAATATGTTGTTAGAGTAGACCATCACACAGCGACTCCTTACTCACACCCCTGTAAGGTTAAAAAGAGTCCTCATTTTCAGACTGTTCATGTTGTGGTGTGTTCCAGGGACCACAAACCATTAAGATTTAGCTCTTTTGGTCTCAATGTAAGCATCCCATCCTAAATCTGATGAGTCCATAGATAGATATGAGTGGCATTTGGGGCCTTGCATTGGGACTCCACTCATAAACTTCCCGATTTGCCAACCAACTCAAGTGGTGGTGAAATTCTGATCATAGAGAAATCTAAGGTATCTGGGGATCCCTGTACAGTTTCCAGTTTGCCTGAAAGAGAAAATGGAGGAGGTACAAGTGCAGTATTCCAAGGGAAAGCATGCTTGCCATGGAGTGCCTCTTCCTGAACCTACACCAGATTTGACTGGTGGAAAAAGAGAGTCCTTGCCAGAGGAGGATATTACCAGAACTGAAACTGGTATCCTTCTTTTATTATGGAGACGAACATCAACTTCTCTGTTAAACATAGCCAGGCTTTTGAAAAGAGGGCAAGTCAAGTACACACTGAAATCATTGGGAGTGGGATGCATAGCATGATAAGGAGTGTATCCTAAGGCTGCCTCCCACCTCTTTAGGAAAGGAAAAGGGCCTGCCAATTTCCTCCATCAGCCTCTTCAGCAACCACATCTAGCTCCAAAAGGGTGAGAGGAAGGCTTAAATGGAGATGTTTGCTGGACTAGATCTGCATCCCTTTAAAAGACTTTGCTTTAAGGACGTAAGCCATGATCAGGCTGGACACACTACCTGGCTGGTTTTGAAACGTCAGAAGCAAAAATAAGGGACAACGTGGTTTGTCCTTCAGATCCTGGGATGCAATGGAGGGGATAAGACCTCTGAAGATGGTTCCTGACTTCAAGGAAGCAGCCTTAATGTTTTTACTGTTTCCAGTAAGACTTCCTAAGTGTAAGGGACAACATCCCAACAGAGGATGAGGTGAGGGAATATTTATACACATGATTAGAATTGAAGGGATTGATCAGAACATGCCCTAATGCCTAAAAACAGTGAGACCAGTGCCTTCAGATAACTTTACCTCCTGAGAAGAGAGAGGTAAACAGGTAACTAACGTGGATTAATGATACAGAACAAGGAGGTACCAGCACTGACTATTACCCAAAGCCAATATCAGGGTTTAAACAGTTAAATGGCTTGGAATGTTATGAGAAACCAAACACCAACTCATCATTATAATCAAAGAGAGATGCTGAAACTGCTTGTTAAGAATGAATATGGGGAATATGTTGACATCTACAGTTTACTTTGAACTGAAAGGCAAAACTAAAATCTGATTGTTGATGATCTACAAGTAGTCCATTACTATCCCAAATTTTAATCTATATTATCGGCATTCTTTAGTGAATTCATACATAATAATTATGTGCTTAATCTACAGTATTTTATAGATATTCATCAAACAATATTATGGATTATGCCCCTTTTGTGGGATCAGTTATATCAATAAGATGTACCAGTAACATGCATGCCAACCCTTCAAGAGGTATAGGTGTATTTATTACTAAAATAAATGTTATTTGAACATAGAAAGTGTAATTTATACCGGAGATGCCATAGTTACAATAAACTGTGTGAAAAAATGAACATTTAGTGTTTCTCCTAACCTGATCTACAGCTGGTTAAAACTTTTGTCACAAATGGGCAAAACCCATGTGGATTAGTACCAGAGTATAACCAAAAATCATACTGACAAATTATTTATATACAATACTCACTTTAACTGGACTATATGTCTAACTTCCACTGAATGGCTTCAAGTCCACAAATTCTGCAATGAGCCTGATGTATCTTTTTAAATTTGTAAAGCAATACTGGTTTTTTCCTCTTACTGACCTGACATATTTTTAAGTTCAAAAGGATTCCTCAAACTTTTTCAGTCATAAAACATCCATGAGTCACATCAATAAAACCTGCTTTGCTTTACAGTTGGTGCCTTTTTTAAAAGTTCAGATTAGCTGCATCTCATTAATATAGCCTATATCTGTAACTTACTAAAATTAGATTAAAAAATAGCTTCAACAGTAGCGATGCGTAAACAAATTTATCAAAATATAATGGGTCTGTGAGACAAGCTTTCATTGAAGATGCTAGATGGGAGGGATGTTTCAAACACAACAGCTAGAAAAATAAAATAAGAAAAGTAATGCAAGTTTATGATGAACAAATGTAATATCCTATTCTTACACAGCAGTCATCTTTTTCAGAATATTTTCAAATTTGCAATGAATGGGATTAAACAGATGATAATTAAAATGACAAACACAACCTTTTATTACTTCATTTTTTTTCATGTACCAAAAAAGTGTAATCCATATATATGCAAGCAAAGATGTAATTAGGTGAGAAAAAAAAACAATGATTGCTCAAAAAGTGTCATAGCTGGCATATATGAAGTAATTACATGAGTGCAAATAAAGCAAATTCTGTTCATTTTCTTTTGTAGGAACAAATGATATGCTTTGCATAAATACACCACATTACAGAGCATAGACCATTTATACTAAGTGCCCCATGAATAGTGAATTCTTGTTTTATTTCATGTTGGTGAAATCAGAAATTACAAGCACATACAAATGCATACAAAATAATTCAAAAATATTAAATTCAGAAGTAGTCATATCAGTCTATTACAATTTACAGAAATGGTAATTGAACTAGAAATGATAAAGCTATATTACCCATTTTCAATTTTGCTGATTAGATCTCAAAATCATGACAATACTGGTATTTAAAGCAATTTCAATGACATAATACACATAAAATGAATTTGGAGTATAAGACAATGCCAAGACTTTCTGATCAAAAAGTAAAAACCAGTAATTATTATTTAGTCTATGGTTCATAATTAAATTCATCCAGGATCTTGATGATCTCAACCCATGTACTAAGTTTATGAAAAGTATATTAGAAATGTAAGTCTCTAGGTCTTGAGAGGTCAGCCAATCTGCTATATCACATCTCATTAATATAGCCTATATTTAAAGCTTAATCAAAATTTTATACAAAGAATTGTGGCTTCAATAGTGGCAAATACAAAGAATAGTGGCTTCAATGGCAAATACAAAGAATAGTGGCTTCAATAGTGGCAAATACAAAGAATAGTGGCTTCAAATGTGGCAAACACCTCAGCCAATGAGATGCAAGATAAGTTCAATAAAATACACAGATCCTGTTAACTAATGATATCGTCTAAGATCTTGATGAAATAAGTGTCATATTCTAATTCTGATCAAAATCAGATGTCTGGTTTTTTAATTGTAATGTACATATCCAGCAATAAAAGTAAATAATTTATAATCTGTAATAAAGCTGATGGTAATTTACAACTCAAAATCTGACTATCTAAATTAATTTCAAAATATATTCAGACCTCTACAATCAATATCTGAGTACTTTCTGTATATAAAGAATCATGATGCAAATGTTCGTGTCACTTTAGGATTTTATATTCTATTGAGAGAAAAAATCTAAAACTGCATAGCCTAAATAAAAACTTGGGGAAAAAGCCCCAATCTAATTTGCCAAGGAGATCTTTTAGGACTAAGACTCCCATTATATAAAATGAACCAAAATTATACTGATCTGGTTAACTGCCTACTGTTAGAAAAAATCCGACCATATATATGCAACTCTAATATCAGCTGACGCATCCATATTTGAGTGAGTCATTTTACTCCAATCTCAATAAAGTCATTATTTGTCTGCAAAAATATAATTTGTCCAAAATGTATAAAATATATAAAAGTGTAAAGTCAGATTTTGATGTCATATTTACAGACACTGAAAGTCAATTCTGGATTGCATGCTATTTGAAAATGGCTTTAAAGAGATCAGGCAGTTATGCAGATCCAGAAAAGGGGAGTACCAAAATAAGCAGTGAAGTAATCTTATAAACAGAACTGAAACTTTAATTTCTTAAAGAAACAATGATCCTATTTGGGATTAAATTTTTGCTGTCAGGGTCAACACATGTCAAAACTGTTCTAATCATTAGTATGTGAGGGCTGTTCCATTAAAACATACATGGGACCCAGGGAAGGCACTTTTAAAGTGGGGTACTCATCCATAGATGCAATTTAGAATTTTCATATCATTTTAATATGAACTTTATGAAATCAAAGTACCCTGGCATATATTTTTAAGAAACTGCCTTCCCTGGGTACCATGTATGTTTAAATGAAACAGCCCTAATGTATGAGCTAAAGAATGAGCCAGATTAATGGAGGCCATATTAACAAGAATCCCCTGCAGTTTTCATAATCTATTAAAGTGAATAAGCTCATCATTTATATAAAAAATTCCCAATGTGTGAATTTTAAGTGATCCTACAGAAAACAAGGGTATTAGTGACTGGCAAAATTGAGCAGTGATTTGAGAGTTTTAAAATTTAAAAAAAAAAACTGTAATTTAGGCTGATGCTCCTTTGTTTTCCTTTTCAGGAAGTAAAAACAGCAGAGTATCATGGGATTGGGTGAAGGTCAAGGTCAAGGCAGTGGGCAAGGTGGACTGTGTCCAGGATTACTATGGGCCATACTCTGGTTCCTGATTCTAATTTTCTTGGGCTGGCCAATAGCTTTCTTTGTAGCCTGGTGGTATATTTTCCTGCTTCCCTTCAGTGCATGTATAAGCCCCTTAAAGGGAGTTTGTGAAGCCCTCTTAAAAGTGGTACAGTTGCCACTCACATGTGCTGAGAATATGGTTGGAATGAAGCCGCTCTGTGGATAGCATCAATGTTAGCTTATAAACTAATTTGTGCTTAGAAAATGTAAAAATTGAACGTTTGATAGCATATAACAGAACATTATATTTTACACATAGTATGTGCCTGAGTATACCATATTACAACTTCACAAGCATCTTGCCACAATATTTATTATTATCTTTAATTCAACTATTTATTAATGATTCTTTGTTACTGTACGAACTATACTCTGGGGCTCACTAACCCTTATAACTTTATCATTTCATAATTTAAAACTATGTTCAAACACTCTGATGAAATATCTACTGTTTGTTTGTTTGTCTAGCATATGCAAGTTTGAATACAAAAGTTTAAGCTCTCAAAAGATTCTATGAAAAACTGTTATTAATGAAATTGAGTATAGTACATAGAAATACCTCTAAAAAAAACTTAACAAGCTCTGGATGTTAATTTTTTTTTTTTAAAAACTTTGTCAAACTCAGAGATCTTATGGATTAAATCAACATCATTACCAATATATACGTTTATCCATTTTTCATTTTTGAAATTTTGTCAAATGCAATTTTCATCTTGGATTTTACATCAATGAATTTATAAAGATGTAGCTTATTATTTGGGATCTTGGTTTACTCTTCCAAAGCTCTCAACTTAGCAATTTGCAAATGAGATGTCAAATTAGTAAATCAAGATCTCATATTAGCAACATGACAACTTGGATTACTAAACAAAACTGGATGGATTAGCAGATCAGGATCTCAGCTTAGTAAACCAAGATGTTTAATTAGTAAACAGATATCTCTGACTGGAAATGTATGTGAAGTGTTCTTTCTGGACTTATGTAATTCCCAGGTATCATGCTTCCATTATAACTCACTAACTTCCTTTAACAGGATTACTCCTTCCCTGAGGTGGCTGGTAACAAAAAAGTTGTATTTTATTTCATTGACAATGACCACAACAAATCTCAAATACATTACAACTTATTTCTTGAAGTGCTGATTTTCAGTCCAATCCCCATAATGAGTCAAACAGATTTAATTACAAAGCATTACATGCATTAGGATCTAATTTTAACCCTTAAAGTAGCAGATAGACAGACAGCCAACAGTTTTCATTGTATTAGTTCCAAGAGGTTCCACTCTATTAAGTATAAGAAGTTCCAATGTATTAGTGCTAAATTGGTGGCTACAATAATAAAGTTGGTAGAACACTGGGCTCACAATTCAAGGGATTGCAGATTCAATATCCCACCCATCCAAGACCAGGTCAGCTGATTGGTGTGTCCCTTGGAAAGGTTCTTAGCTTCCAGTTCCTCAGCATGTCATAGTTAATAATGTATAAAATGTGCTGCTATAACCAACAAAACAAAGATATTCAAGACAGCTGCTGTGGTGGCCATATTGGACATTAGACTGACACCATTTTCATTAATGACCAAACAGAAATTATAAGAAATTTTATAGCAAATACTTCATAATGAAATGACCATCCATTCAGTAGGTGTAGCAATAACAAAGATTTTCAGAATGAATGATGTGACGTCCATATTGGACATCAGATTGGCACCATTTTCATGTAGGACCAACAAGACATCATGGAAGTTTTTTTAAAGTGAAATCCTCAAGTTGAAATGACCCTACATTTAGGTGGAGTGGTAATAGCATGATTTTCAAGATGGCCATTGTGTGGTGGCTATATTAGATGTGACAACAGCATAATTTTCATTTAAAATCAACTTGTGATCAGCATAGGTCATTTTGTGCAAACCCAATGTCAATATGACATTCTGTTCAGGATGAGTTACAGTAAAAAGATTTATTTTCAAGCTGGCCATTGTGAGGTAGCTATATCTGATGTCACATCCGAATAATTTTCATTTAAAATCAACTGGTCATCATATATAGTCTTTTGGTGGCAACATGATGACAATATGATTTTCTGTTCAGGATGAGTTACTGTAACAAGATTTTCAAAATGGCTGCCTTGGCACTCATACTAGCTATCAGAAGGGTACTATTTAAATTTAGGATCAACTAGACACCACAAGAAGTCATTTAATGAAAACACTATGCTGATATAACCAGCAATGTAGGAGTTGTAGTGATTTTCAAGATGGCCACTGCAATGACCATATTAGATGCCAGATTGATATTATTTTCATTCATGACCAACAAGACATCATAAGAAGTCTTTTAGTGAAACTCCATGTTGATATGGCAACCACCCAATCAGGAAGAATAGTGATTACAAATTTTTAACATGGCTGCCATGGCAGCCATGATGATGTCCAAGCAGCACCATTTTAATTTAGGACCAACTTGATTGTGGGATGAATATGCATGGACAATGGATTAAAGACCATCTATGGGTGGTCCAATACCTGCAACACCATGGGCCACATGGATCAAAAATGTAAAGTTTATGTGCCATATATGATAATTTTATCTTTTACAATACTATAATTATAGAACTGACTTTTGTATGAGTGTGGGCTACAAAAAATGCCCATGGGCAAAATGTGGTCCACAGGCATGTACCTCTCTGCCATAAGCCATTTTGATCTATGGCCAGCAGAGTTAAAATGTAAAACAAAAAATGTTGAAATGGTTCAGCATTTATGTGAAATTAGACATAACAAAAGACCCTCAAAAGGTCTGGCCAAGACAATTTCCATAATCCGAATAAAACGCATTCCTTCTGTTCTTTAATTCCTCAATAGTTCTGAGAAAGTCCAACATTCCAAATTTGGTATCAAAAATATTTTCTTATATGTCAAAGTTAATATGTTCACATTAAATATGTTCATATCTGAAAATGCACAAACCCATTCTTTATCTTGGCCTTTGTCCTTCAACTAATATCATGATTAGAAAATCACCGACTTAGTCTCATTGTCAAAAAAAAGCCAGAAGCATGGCTTCACAAAAATCTATAAAAAGTATGATATGGAAACAAATAATGAAGTTATTTTAAGTGGTATCATTCAAGGTAGTCTTCTAATGTGTGATAAAAATATGTTCATACTTGTTTTGTGTCACGTTCACAAGCCTATAAAACAAACAACCTGA
Source organism: Sinohyriopsis cumingii (assembly GCA_028554795.2). Lineage (NCBI taxonomy): Eukaryota > Metazoa > Mollusca > Bivalvia > Unionida > Unionidae > Sinohyriopsis > Sinohyriopsis cumingii. Next base: position 160,298 of record JAPYKE020000465.1, read on the forward strand.
GTCAATGACCTTTGACCTCAAGATCAATGTCAGAGAGTGATGACTATCAACTTGATCACTGGAAAGCGACTAAATAAAATGTCAAGTAAATATTCACATGTCACTTTGCTCATAAACTCACTGAAGTATAAAAATGCAAGCAATGACCTATGACTTGACCTTGAAAGGTCCAACAGACATGGTGTTCAAAACCTTTCATATAAGGTTGGATATGTTGGTGGTTAGATCTGCAAAATTTTCATTGAGAACCAATGACTGGAGGTGTTGCAACAAAAAAAAAAAAGAATGTCAATGCCACTATTCATGCAAATGAATTAGTGACAATATCATTTTTGAGATGTTACTATGATACTATATTGGGAGTCAGGTAAAATACTCTTTTCATGCAGCCCAGGGTAACCAAGTGGTTGGGTTCTGCCAATGTGAGAAAGCTAACCTGTGAGTTTGCAGAAATGTTTCCAGGATTTTATCATAAGGGGGTTATTTCCCTCCTTATCACAAATATAAGGGAAGAGCAGAACAAAAATGTGAGAGAGAAGGAAATGGCCCTAGTCCAATATTTACACTACACCTGAATATCCATCTCTCATCATGATCCACTCTGTAAGACCCCTATTGAAATCAAAATCTTTAAAACATGTTGCCTCTACTTGTATAAGCATTAATCTGTTGATTGTTTCTGAGCTTAATCTTTCCTTATCTGTGTATGAATATTGTTCTGCTCTGAGAACCCCCTTTCACAGTATGCTGTCTGAAGCAACATATATATATAGCTGGCTTAGCCAGATGGAACAAGGTTGAATACTTTTCTTAATGGCGGGTGTGTACAATTTTCCACAGTTCACAGGAATTGTCTTTTGGATACTTCTGCTCCAAAATTAAGATTTTTCACCAACATAAGCTCTGCCAAAGTTTGACTTTCTTGAATTAGCACTCTACAGACTACTATGCAAGATTTACATTTCAATAATGCTGTTTAAGGATTTTAAGTCCATTAATGCTATAGTTTACTTTTTTTAATGTTTTTTTATGTTATAGGTGTTGTCTAATGTTGTAAAGCGCTTAGAGCTATATAAAGCTATAGAGCTAAAGATTAGGCGCTATACAAAGTACTTATTATTATTATTATTACTTGTTCAAACAGAAGTATTTTGATCAAATAAATAGTGTTAGTTCTTAATTTCATTTTTAGATTCTTATTTATTAGATTTATCATAACCTTTCTGCTAGGGTTTTGTAGCAGATGATCCCACAGGACTAGATTGTGATGAGAAAAGAAACAAAAAGTGAAATCTACCTTTAAATTGTCTATATTTTACTTTGGCTTGTTATTCTGCCTTTTTACATTTAATTTTAAAATACCTCTGAAATGTGGAGTTGACCATCATGCCATGTGTTTTTGTTCATCCAGCATGTACACTGGACTTGTATTTAATGCCATTTGTTCTGGTTCAAAATCACTCAGTGGTATGTCCGTTTTCACTTCCCAGCACCAATAAAATTTGATACACTTCTGTACTTTAAAAATAAGTTGCCTTCATCATTATGATCAGATAGTATTTGCCAAACAAATTCATCATCTAAAGATGAACCACAACTGGACTCGCCTATATTATAAATGCTCATTTGCAAAACTTTCTTTATGCAAGGTTCAAACTATGATAGAATGCTTGTTACAGGGCCCAATGTTCCTATCATGATGCAAGGTTCAATCTATGATAGAATGCTTGTTACAGGGCCCAATGTTCCTATCATGATGCAAGGTTCAAACTATGATAGAATGCTTGTTACAGGGCCCAATGTTTCAGTCAACTTTAGTTTAACAACCATTCATGTAAGGCCAAAGAAACAAGATGTATACAGTTACAAAAAAATACATGTCGTGACAAGTGCTACAATATTTCTACCAGCTGGCTTTTGTTGCAACAAACAATTTAAGGGTAAATGGCTAAATAAAATTGTATACTGTGCAGAGTACAATTTTATATGCTTGACTTGAAACAAATTTGTAAGAATTCTCATGGATAACCACTTTCCAAGTGCGTGATTCATATAAATTTTGTACAAGTCACACGATCATGTGCACTGGGAGCATCTCTGGGTTGTTGGTTCTTCCGGGGGTTTTCCCAGAGTTCTTCCTCTAACAAATATACTGGATGCCATGAATAACCTATCATGTGCTGAAAAATGGTGTTAAGCCAACAACAAGAACAACAACTATTTTTATCCTCAGTGTTTTGGTGATGTCATATTGTTCATCTTTATATAGCCCAAAGTCGTGCAGTGAAAAGTGTTTTAGTAAAAACTTCATTATACTATGACCATTTCCTTCAAAAGGACTAGAGATAACAAGACTTTCACAATGGCACCATGTTCAATGTCTGACACAAACTATCTTCATTCAACTGAGCTACTGCAGGCCCATACTTGGCAATGGATGGACAAAGAGGTCATCACATACAATGGTTGGAGTCATGACCAGCAGAGCTAATTAAATGGAAAATGTCTTCTTGGACCTACCATATCTTTTATACTTGCATAAAAGTCAAGTCCAACATCAAACTGCACAGACCCAGATTTGCTGCCACATTATATTACAGCAGATCAGGGTCTATGTTTTTTGTGGCTGGATCCAACTTTATATGTGAATCCAAAGACTGAAGAATGTAAGTTCACTGCCTACTAAAATGATTTTTGGCCCAGTGCATCAAAAATTAGTATAGACATGTGATATTCATCATATTGCCAGAACAATATGTTGATGAAAACATCAAATAAAACAACTAAATTCACACATGTACCACCATTCAAACAATACAAAAACCTTCTGATATTCTCAAGCAAAACTACTAAATGTGAGGGAGCTACAGGGCAATGCCATTACGATACTGCTGTGGTGATATTATTGAACAAAGAAGTCTCAGATATCTGAATTCTATACATATATTTCAGAATCCAATGATTATTTCTCTGAAAAAAATTCCTCCATGTTTATTTTTGGAAGATATTTATTAATCTGGATTTCCCATTTATCTGAACAAAAGATGTGTGAACAACAATGTTTGAATTAATACAGTTTCACTATATACACCATTATCTAAAAGTGAATGGTGGTACAACATATGTATTGTGTCTTACCTCCTTTCCAGCTCCTTCCAACAACTGTGTCAAACTGGTTGTGAATCCACCAATTAAATCATGTGATCCATCATTGTCCCAGTCATACACATCGAACTGAAATTGCATATAAACAAACACTGTACAAATGCTAAGATTTGGAATTGCAATGACAAGCTGTTAAAGAATAAATATCTATATCCTTTTATAATACATAAAAATTATGTTTTGATTGCTATAAACTAACATCAGTGAAAGATTTTGTGGATAAAAGCTAAATACCTTAATTTTTAAAACAAATTAAGACAATATATCAGATACAATGACAACATGGAATCTGTGGAATAATGTGTTTTGCCTACAAGTGGTGACATGATATTTTTTGCTAAGGCAGACAGTGATCCATGCATTCAGTAACAGGACATCAGTAACATCCCAAAGCTACAGCTGAACACAGCAACTTTTGTAAAGTAATATGACTTTCAAAAAGGAAAGTACTAAACACTTATTCAATAACGTTGGGAATTACTTCTGCTACCTACAAATCCAGTCCTCTTGCAGACTTGAAAAGACTGCTGATATTTTGTATAGACAAAGGGAATTAAGTCTTACAGACTATTTCCACTTACCTCATTAGGTGGCACTCTGTTCACCAAATATTGTCAGTCTTAACTCGAGCAATGTCTGAAACAGGATGCTCCCAATAAGTGGAGGGTTGTGAGTGATTTGTGGCAATGTGATTGAGTAAGTGATTTTATAGCAATGAGATTGGGTAAGTGTGTTAGGTATTTAAAGCAATGTGACTGGGTAAGTGTGTAAGTATTTAGAGCAAAGTAATTTGGTAAGTACTTTAGCAATGTGATTGCATAAGTAATTATAGTAATGTGATTGGCTAAGTATTTAATGCAATGTGATTGGGTAAGTATTTAATGCAATGTGATTGAGTAAGTATTTAAATTAATGTGACTGGATAAGTATTTACAGTGATGTGACTGGGTAAGTATTTATAGCAATTTAACTGGGTATGTGATGCGATTAGAATTTTGAATGTAGCTTTAACAATTTTTCAGTCATATCACTATGATGTCTGCAGTGGGGCAGTTTATAGTGATGTCTAGCACTGGGGCATCATGCCACAGACATGTAGCATGATGTCCCACCCAGCCACATTATCCTGACACCAGGCCGACCAATCCTAACATTAACCTCTTAATGCTGAAAACCTAGCAAGGCAGCTGTTAGTACCATTTTTGTAAGTCTTTCGTATGACTCGGCCTGAATGATCGAACCCATGACATCCCGCTTCCGAGGTGGATGCTCTAACCACAAGGCCACCGGAGCAGTTATGTAATTGGGTAAGTATTTTTTATGACTGTATAAGTGATTGGGGAAGTATCTGTAGTAATGTGACTGGGGGAGTATTTTCAGAGAAAACATAATTTACCATGAAGTTTCCTATCTTCACCAATTACATTAAAGGTAATACCATGTTACTTCTGTACTTGAAAATTAATTACAAAGAAAGGTTTTCTTGGGCAAATCCAGTGAAAGTTGATAGGTCCTATCTGAGGATGCAGTTGTGTCAGGACTGGTGTGGTCTGGTGACAGTAGACAAAGGCTTGATCTTCGAACGAATCTGAGACATGTCAAGACCCATGACAGATTCCACTTCAGGAACAAGGTCAGTGACTGAGGTCAGATAGATCAAAGTTGGTTAGTGAGTCTGAGATATCTTTGTTGTGACTAATGTCAAGTCATCCATGATTTCTAGATGTATTAGAAATCATGGAGCAATATCCCTAAATTGTTAGCAATGACAGCTTCTTGCTTTCAAAGGGCAAACAAAAGATGTCAGCCAGCTGGGGAATGGTGGCTGACCATTGAGTTACATCATTCACATGACACCAGTTAAAAACCACACCATTTCCCATTGTATATTTTTAGACCAGATTGCTGATGAGATCCTCTCCACACTAAAGTCTAAGTTTTTCTTTTGCAATGAATGCCAGACAAGAGCCAAGCATGAAAGAGATGTTTCTCCTGACATGGGTGACAGATTTGCAACATCAGCTGTTTGAAAAAGTCTGGGGTTGGCAGGATTTTTCTGGGAATGTCTGTTGCCAAGTTGAACATAAACTGGTGACTTATGACTGGTCCAATCAGAGATGGTCATTCAGAATTATCTTGTAATCTGTGCCCCTCATTTTCTGGATTAACTTTGGGATCAGAACTGCTGGTAGAAGGTATCTGCACAGATTCCCTCCCTTTCAATTGAAAGTGTGTCAACAGCCCATGCATTTAGTTCTGGAATCGGGAGATGAAGATGTGCAGCTTGTTGTTCCACCTTGCTGCAAGCAGGTCTATCATCAGTTAACCCAACAAGTTGTATACTCAATGGTTAAGTATTTATAGCAATGTGTTTGGGCAAGTATTTATAATAATATGATTGGGTAAATATTTATAGAATGGATGGAGGGACACTATGTGGTGCAGTTGTCCCCTCCTTGACAGATAATCAACCAGCCGATGTATTAAAAAAAAGTGAAAAAAAAGTGACTCAAGGTGTAGAATTAAGATTTAAAGCAAGGTGGTATGAGTGTGGTGAAAAAATCTAAATATTTCCTTAACCATGAAAAGAGAAATTACATAAACAAAACAATACAAGAGTTAATAATGGAAGATGGAGCATGGGTAACAGGTCAAAGAAATCACCAGAAAGATTTTTATAAAAAATTGTACAAAAGCAGAAACAAAAATAATTTACAAATTTGTAATCACTTTTTAGATCATGATACAAAAACTCTGAGATTTTGAAAGATGCTTGTATGAAGGTAAGCTAACTTTTGAGGAATGTGTTTTAGCAATGAAACAAATGAAAAATGGAACTAGCCCCGGTTCCCGTGGATTTACTGTTAAATTCTACAAATTCTTTTGGAAAGATCTAGGTGGCTTTGTCTTTAGGTCTCTAAATGCTGGATATGATATGCAACATTTTTCAGAATTTCAGTCTCAGGGAATTATTAATCGCATTCCAAGAAAGATAAAGACAAAAAATTCATTAAAAATTGGAGACCAATTTCACTACTTAATGTAGATTACAAGATTGCTTCTGCATCAATTGCTTCTAGGGTCAAGAAAGCCCCCCTGCCCTCATTATTATTAGTGACAGTCTAATTGCTTTATGAAATGGGAATTCACTGTTGAAAGTGCAAGAATTTTTTATGACCTAATGCAGTATCCTGATGAAAAAAATGAATCTTGTCTTCTCTCACCGAGAGACTTTGAAAAAGCTTTTGACTCAGTCGAAACGGACTTTCTGCAGAATGTCCTAAATTATTCTAACTTTGGGAATCTATTTGTCAGTGGTAAAGAGAATTTTGCAACAAATAAAAAAATTCATGTCATTAATAATGGACATTTATCGCCATTTTTCAATTTAAAGAGAGGCTGTCACCAGAGAGACCCTTTAGCATCCTACTCATTTATAAAAGGAATTGAATTTCTTGCAAAAGAACTAAAAAAGAACACAAATAGTACAGGCATTTTCTATGTTTGAATTAGGGCAGTATGCAGATGACATGTTTTTATTATTAGACAGTTCTCCTTTGCCCTTAAAAACAACCATGCAAGTTTTAAACGACCGTCTTGGCATCAGGTATGCATTTCAATGTCTTTAAATCAATAGCTACACCACTCCCTCGATAACTCGTGCAATGATAACTTGCAAACCCGTTTATAACACGGGGTCAGGCATGGATCCCACTTTTTAAAACCAGAAAATATCCCCCCAAAAATTGATCCCTATTTCTTGAACTTGAAAAAATTTGTGATCAAAATTGGTAACTAAAACGTTGATATATCGCTCGTTTAACAGTCGAAAACAGTAGATATGACATGGAAATTTTAATCAATATTATGAAATTATTTTGAAGTCAAATAGTTGGTTACATTTTCTTTCCAAACGACATTCTTAGTACACCATAATCCAAGATATTTAAGAAAATTTCAATCAATGAAAATGTCATTTACGTCGAGTGAAGGCAGTACAGTAATATTTAAATGCCAATTAAATAATTTTGATTAAGTGAAATTTGTGTTTTAATTCTATCTTTTAGTTCCTCTTAAGTATAATCATCATAAATGCAATGTGTATTTAAACATAAAATGTGTCAATCTACCATAACAGCCATGTCCGCAAGCATTTCTCTGAGAACCTAATTAAGTGCCAACTGTGTTTTGATAGCTGACTTGTGGAAGTATGTTTCATTGTAGCACTGAATTAAAAGCTGGCCTCCTTTGTATTATCACGTTAATTATGTCTTGAATCAATTAAACGAGGTGGAATATAAAAAGAAAAGTTAAAAAGCATGCAAATCCTACACACTTGAAATCTAGCGAACCCAGTCATGTCAGGTTAATGCACTTCAGTTGATCAATTGAACACTGTTATAAACGTTACTGTGTATGCAACATAAACTACCTTAAATTAACTAACTCATTCATAACTAAGATCAAAGATAGTAAAGCAACCAAGGAAAACGAATACTTCATAAAATAAAGAGCTTGGTTTCACCAATACGGACCATTGTGGGCAAGTAATTTTCTGAGAATTCCTGAACTAGCACTTAGAGATATCCTCAAGAATGATAAGAAGTTTCACTATTACTTTCAGTGAAATCACAACATCAATACTGTACTAATTGAACAATATAAAAATTGAGTTTCGACGTAGAAGATTGTCTCAAGAAGTAAATGTTTCTAAGTTTTTAAAAAAAGGAATCTTGTTTGGTGGTGTCTCAACAGTTAGTCTAGTTTTTTATAAAGATAATGAATAACTTCATTAGAAAAAGTGCATTATTAAAAATTATTATCAACGTGATTGTAAACCGATGATTCAGTCATTAAAGAGCCCAGTTCCTGCCCCCACCCCTTGCAGTTTTCTTGATGTATAAGCGGATTAGTTTCAATTTTTGGAGGTCCTTAGGTAGCTTGCGCCCTAACTTAAAGTGCGGTCTATGTTTGTGGACCTCGCTGTGTGCAAGTTATTGAGGGGGAGGTGTATTTGGATTGGCAATAAAAAAAATTATAATCAAAAGATGTCCTGAAATTGATATTAACTAGCCAATCACCAATTTTAGATTACTGGGAGAAGATTTCTCTTTGAATCTGGAGGACATGGTTAAACTTAATTATTTGATAAAGATGACAGAAGTATAGAAACTGCTTGGCTGGTAGAGAAGAAATTTGTCCCTTATTGGAAAAATTACTTTCATTAAAAAAACTTGATTTTGCCAAAATTTATTCATCATTTTGCCTCTCTACCAAGTCCTCCAACCCATATAGAAAATGAACTGAACACATTATTTTTCAACTTTAGTTGTGGTGGAAGAACATTGAGAGTAAAAAGAGATACTCTTATAGCTTCAATTAAGGAAGAGGAATTAAATATGATTCACTTGCACTCATTTATGTGTTTTATAAAACTTTCTTGGACTATGCACCTTATACTGAATGAAGATGGTTTATGGCAAAAACTGGTTTCCAAACAAATATTTGGAAAATTTGGAGGTATACTATTACGAAAATTAGGAAAAATCAAATTGAAAGAAATCTCTAAAACAATTAAACATATCTTTTGGAATGATGTTATTTATGCTTTATCTCAAAGAAAAATTAACCATCAATGTTCAGGAGTACTATTCTCAAGATATTGTTAATTTAGTAACTATAGACAATTTTAAATACACCAGGTCAAGAACAAACTGTGTTGTACTTACTATTAAACTCCTTTTGATGCAACAAGATGTCTTATAAGTTTTGATGAAATAAAACAAACGACACAAACTAATAATTTTATATAGTACTTTTCTCGTATCTCAAAGATATCAGTAAAGTGAAAAAAGAAAATTAGAATTTTTTAGGAAAGTGAAAACATTTTCTGTGTAATACTCGACAAAACTTTGCTCCTTAGGGTAAGAACAAAGAATAAATTTATTTATAGAGATCTAAGAACAACCAAGATGCAAAAGCCAAATGGTAAACATGAAACTTGGTCCAGGCAGTTAGGATGTGCAATTGGTGTAAATGAATGGACAAACTCTTTTGTCTGAGCTAAACTTTGTACAAAGACACAAAACTGATTAGCTTTAATTTTAGATTTCTACCTAGAAATAATGTCACAAACCAGGTTTTCAAAAAGAACAATTTAAGTGATAATGATAAATGCACCTTCTGTAAGGAGGGAACAAAACAAATTCAGCGCTTATTCTATGACTGCTCAGTTATTGAACATTTTTGGAAATTAATTGTGGAATGGATCCAAATTTATAACCCAAATGTTAAAATTACATAAAAAGATGTCTTCATAGGAAATAAAAACTTTGATAATCTTATCAACTTTCTAATTTGGCTTGCAAAAATTGTTATATACAGATCACGTTGTGCATCAAAATCCACAATCTCACGTATTATAAAAATTGTGTTTTATCATACAAAAGGATTGAAAAGTATGTCTCCAAAGAGAATAACAGAAATGATCGATTAAGGAAATGAGGACCCTTTTGTCAATGTCTAGGTTGATTTCTTAGGTTTCTTTCCTTTCTCATCAAACAAACAAACAAACAGTCAACATAAAACCCCTTTGGGTTTGTAAATAAGTGGTTCTTTTTTGTACAATATTTGTGACTGTATGTCTGTATGTGTTTGTTGTGTCTAAAAAAATAATGTTATATAATGCCCCACAACCTGATATTATGTTCAATAAAAAAAGAGAACCGACCAGGACATTGAGCGTGCCCGAAACATGTCATACCTGAATGTTTATTTTACATGAGGAACAATAATAAACTTTAAGGTAGTCCCATATTATCATACCTAGCTGCAGCAACTTTGTTCCACCATGTTTCTGAGGTAATGGTTCCAATGTGTTTCCAAAGGTAACTGTTCACCAATGAATTTTGTCCAACATTATTAGAACTGTTTTCAAATAAGACTGTCCTTTCATGCATTGTAGGCCTTCAGGATCACCTTCATTTCCAAGAGGTTAATATAAACAGTTCTCTATTGTTGGGTTCATTTGCCACTGACCATCTTGAAGCCTGGCAGCAAATGGGCCCCCAACCTGACCAGCCTGCATATGAGCAGATTGTTGCCCATGGTTGCAAGGTTTCCAAAGGAATTCCTGATGCTAGCCATTCTCTCCTCTCCCACTAAATCAGGAAGTGTTGATTTCGATTGAGATCTTTATATGCTTATTTAATGGATGAGAAACTGGTCACCACTGAGAGAGAAGGACCATTTGCAAAGGTTACATGTATAGATTCATGAGATCCACTGCTGCATTGAAGAGGCCAAAGAGTTGAAGAAACTACCTCTCAATGAAAAATTTCTGGGAAGAAGCTCTCTCCAACACCTGAACAATAAAGTCTGTGTTTGAGAGGAAGATGGTCTATGTTTATATTGGTGAGGAACTCCATACCCAAATGAATGAACTGTTGGAAATGGACAGCTGCTGACTTGGCCATATTTATTATCCATTATCAACTTCAAATGAGACAGAGAAGTTTGTTCATGTTATGAAATAAAGCCAAGTGCTTCTGTAGGATGTTGTCTCGGCACACTGACAACTTGGATGAGAATGTCGTCCGGAAGTGGGTGACGACGAGTCCAATGTTTGAGTAAATGCAAATGAGCTGAGGTTGAGGCTGAAAGGTAGGGCACAAAAATGAGACAGTGCTCCATTGTAGGCGATATGGGTATTTCCTATATGTTACATGGACAGAATGGCAAAAAATATGTTGAACAGGTCCATGCTTATCGTGTATTCATTGGGCTCTATAGAGAAATGGATGGAACTTGCCATTTCCACTTTAAACTTTGGTTTTTTTTATCAACACATTAAGGCTGCCTAAATCCTTAACTGTCAATTTCTCACTGGCTCTGATTTTTATAAGAACAGCCCTGAACAGAAACCTGAGGATGCTGGTTTACAAACAATTTCTACTAACCTTTTGTCTAGCACAGTTACTTCCCAAGATATGTAAGGGTTATGCTTCTGGGACCTCTACATATGTTAGTTTTACATAAGTTGGGTTTTACTAGGTTACATATGGCATTGACATCATGGTGATAGGTAACTTTAACAAAACACAATTAAAATCCTTAAGATTATGAAAAAATGTAACAGAAACGATTTACACATGTACACAAGAGGAGAAGAACTATATATTATGGGTAAACTCAATTTAAGGAGAAAAATCAGTGCGCTCATGTTTACAGTTCATTACATATCTGTGACTTTACCTTTACTGCAGCTTAAGTATCACAGGGAGTACCTATAATGCCTTCATCTCCTTATACCATATATCAGCCTTCATGGGGTCAGCTGAAGTCTCCTTCATAAATGTGTCTGACAAGAGAGGAGGGGGCTGCCTCAACGATACATGGAGCTCCTCCAAAACCAACTGTACCAACCACTCATTGTCTGGGAATAAATTGGTTAATGAACTGTGCAACAAAAGGAACCTGGCACCCATCGAAGGTTGCCAGTTGATGGTAAAGGAGGTAAGTCATTGTTTGAAACTGAGGGGTTTTGAGGAAGAGAAAACCTGTTTTCTGTCCTCTCCCAGCCAGTCAGCAAGATAAAGGGTGAGATTATCTACTGGACACTCAGCCTCTGTAATTTTACCACATCTAACTATAGCCTCTATCATATCTCTGACTCCTGTCATCCAGTTTCTGAGGCTTGTGATGAGGGTGAACCAAGAAAAGTTTTATCATTTCTTCTATATGTCCCTCCAACACTGGTCGAGACCCAAAAGGAAGAGAGCACAAATTTGCTATTTGGTGTAGTCTGAGTGATGCAGACCACAATATCCCTTCATCTTAGAGCTAGGTTAGAGGAGGCTGTTAGGGCATTAGCCATAGTCATATTAATAGATTCAACTGTATCAAAAGTATGATTATTCTTTGCCTTCTCTGCCAAGCGGTATGCTGCTAAAGACAGACCATTCCAAATGATGAAATAGAAACCTAATTCTACAATAGTTTTGAAGTGGCATTTGAAAATTTCTAAACCTGTAATACAGAGGGAATGACGAAATGACAGCACTGAAAAATCTTTGCAGATACATGGAAAATCAGTATAAAAGGTGTTACTGTGTGACCTGTAAAAAACATGGAGAAAAGGTGGTCAGAAGTTAAGCAACTGGCTCTTTCCACAATCTTCAAAGACTATGGATTAATATTATCTTGGTCCTTATCCACAGCTGCCTAGACTTTGTATGTTGTACTTGTATCTGGCAGTGGAGAATTCCTTAGAGGGTAGGATATGAAAAAATATTACATGGCAGCTTTGAAACAGAATTAAGTTCTTTCCATGGCAGGATCATGAAAATCTAAGTAGGAATGGTCGTCAACTGGGATTCTTCTGTCAACATCATTACTGATTTATGTATTTTCTCGTATGAAGTGGTAACAAATTCACAAAAATAACTTAAATTTCACCAAAATACACCAGATGTAGTATACAATATATTGTATGGTTGTTGGACTTAACTGTATCATCAATAAAGGCTGTGGGATGGCTAACAGAAAAATTAGAAATCCATATTCTAGAAGGTCTGTTGACAGTTTTCATTGAAAGTTACTGATGATATCCAGTATACAAAGTGCAACCTAGTGAGATAATGGGAGGTAATCTGTAAGAGTTACTGTCTATACAGAATACAGACAGACTTTTCAAGTCCATGGGTGGGCTGGATTCAGGATCTAGCAGAAGTAATTCCAAACATTGATGTGATTCGGTAATGTATTTGCTGGAGAAACTTGTACACAGAATTTAACAATGAAAATGATATTACATCTACTGCTGATGTTGGACATACCTACTACATGCAGGCTCATAGACAAATTATTGGGCAAATCTACTGCATGCAGGCTTCTTGACAGAAGGAAAAGTTACTGGACATATCTACTACAGGCAGGTTTGACAAAAAGGACAAGTTACTGAGCATATCTACTACATCCAGGCTTAACAGAAGGTCATATTATCAAGCAGAAACATATTTTTGAGCTATTTAAAGTCAAACTGGACTCCAGATCTCTACCACAGGACACTGCATTTGTCTCATGAACACTTCAGTATAATTTTGGAATGTAGAATTTTTGCCCATACATAATCCTAACATATATTTTTTTTAAATTGTAGCATAAAGACCAGATAAATAATGAAATATTTAGCTGCACATAATAAAAGAAAAGAACTTTTGTTACATCCTTTTAGAATTTTAAGATAGAATTACCTATAAATTATGGAACAATCATTTTTCACAGCTCTTACCTTGATCTGTGCTGACTTATCTCCACCACACAAACTCTGTACCGGTAAAACAAAGGACCTCCAGGTTGGGTTCAGGTTATTCTTTATCACCTACAATTTAGATTTCAATACCATACTGTCATTAACACTTTCACCCAACTTCTAAATCATACAAATGAACACAGTTAACTACAAAAGTTTCAAATCTATCATCTAACATGTAACAGATTAACACTTAAAACTCTAAAAGAAAATAATTTCAAAACCATCTCACTTATTTTACAATTGTATTTGTGGATTGTGCTTGCAAAATAACTACCAATTTATATAAGAACCCATGAAAACTGATCCAAATAAAAATACACCATGCCAGTACCATCCATGAATTTAAGTACAGTGCACATTATTTTGATGGTGTTTTTTTTTAATTACAAAACACAAACTATTACCATACTTAAAATAAATGATTATTTTAAATATGGCCATTTGGACTATTATATACCATGGTAAAGCGAGGTCAGAAATTTAGGAAAGTCATTTTTCCCTCTACTGGCTATGACAAAAGTTCTGAACTTAGAAGGAGACACATTTTGGGTAAGAAAATAATTTCCTATATACACTTTTATGTCAACAGTATATGTATTTGTGAATGCATTTGCAGATGCGTGTTGTGTGCCTGCAGATGACTGGTTAGATAAAAGTTTTAAAAATTGTTCACGACTCAGCCAGTCAGGTGTAAGGTAATATCATTAATATACACGCATTTCACTCATAAACATATGAAACCATGATGACAGAAGTCTATATATCAATTCTGATAATAACTGCTATAAAAAATACAGTTTCTATGGTATCATGAAAATCTCCATATCACTCTCTTTTCACTGAGGCATGACAAGCACTTTTCAGAAAATCAAGAGTATCAGTTGAACATAGACGAAATAAACCACAACTGCAAAGGACCTACTTCACTAAAGCCTTTCAACACTAGGGGGAAGTATTTCTTGTCTTTGAAAACACATACTTTCTCATTACTTCTTCAAAACTAAATACAATATAGTTTACAAACATAGTCCACCTTGGAAGGCTTAAAAGAAAATGAAGACTTCTATTATAAACAGTAACTAGTTTTACTTTCAAATATTCACTGAAGTTTGTCCACAGGAGCACAGTAAACTGCAGCAGTAAGATTTGACTAATCTAATTCTGATATTCAAAGAACAATTTCCAAATCTGTACACACAAATCTCGTCGTATCTTCATCATCTGAATGATTGGATTTTAAAATATGAATAACTGTTGACTTGTGTTAGAGCAAGGTCGTTAGGATGTGATGAGGAAGGAGATGGTAATGATTATCACTAACTATAGCACAAGTACTACGTAGAGACTAACTATAACATAAGTACTACATAAACACTAACTACTGCATAAGTGCAACTTGAACTACAGCACAGCACTAATTAAACACTAACAACAGCACATTACTAAAGTCATGTATATTTAATCTGCATTGTTTATTAGTTTGTTCTTTTTAAATTCATTATATGCCGTTTATAGTTTTGTATTTGACCTGGTCCAAAATTAAGTTTATTGTGTAAACAACATTGTTTATATTGACCCGAGTGAAGGATAATATTAGGATCATTATCTTAAGCTGGGTCAATAACATTGGTAATTTTCACAAAGGTTTTGGATATTTAACAAAGCTCTAAAAAAATTTCAGTCATATCACTACAATGTCTGCAGTGTGGCAGTTTATAGTGATGTCTAGGATCAGGGCATCATTCCAAAGAAATGTAGCAAAGAAATGTAGCATCATGTCCCACCCAGTCACATTATCCTGACACCAGGCTGACCAGTCCTAAAACTTACCTCTTAATGCTGAGTGCCAAGTGAGGCAGCTGCTAATATCATTTTTTAATAATAAGTCTTTGGTATGACTCAGTCAGGGTTTGAACCTGTGACCTCCTGCATCCAAGGTGGATGCTCTCACCACTTGGGACAATGGCACAGTCTTTCACATAAGTCAAACTGCTACATGTGATGTATGTCATGTGCTTCGCTGTGGTTTTGGTGACAGACCTTCTAATTATAACTTAAGATTGTTCTGGAACTAAAAACTTTTAACCCTCATCTGGGTTTTACATTTATGTCTTAGTTCTTTAAATATAAATCTTGTTAACTTGAAAATTAATCATTTGCGCAATAACATCTGAGCAGAATCAGTTGTATTATTGGTGTGCAGTATTTTGATTTGGGTGAAATTATTTAATTCAAATTTTCTTCCCTGGAAATTTGAAGTCATAGATGCCGATCCCTGAGTACAAAAATACTGTCAGACTGCTTATGCCAAAAATACTGATTTTTAAGAACGAATACTGATTTAAACAATTTAATACATATATGACTTTTAATGCATATTTAGAAGATCTACAATCATCAGTAAAGTAGGACAGTAACTTGGTTATTTAATGTCAAAGATGCATGTGTTGCACACTTGCACCTTGTTTTTTTTTCAATCATTATCAGTTCCAATATACTATCTTTCATTGATTATCTGAATTTTGTGTGATTTTCTAAGCGAACTGTCTTCATTATTGCATGCGAGTAATCCTTTGTGATTTGACTCTTTGTAAAAAGTGCGAAATAAAATGCAAGCAACTTTAGGAATGGAAAGAGGAAGATTCATTTGTAAAAGAAGTTTAGTAAACTGAACTTCGATCAAATTATATCAAGGCTCTCTGATATTTATAAACGTTGAAAGTTCAGGCTGAGTTGTTGATGAATGAGGCAGCAAGCTGATATTTATTAGCTTTTCATGCTGTTTTATGTCATGGGTGCCTTCTTGCCCAATAGCGAAAACACATTACACAATTTGCAAAACACAAAGTTTTCTCCTTTACTAGACGGTTTCACAAAATCTAAACAAGATGGCTAAATTGACCTTCTGGTCCTGTTTTCTTTGCTGGTGAAATTCTGAATCTTCTGCTTTCATTTTTGATATGACTAGAAGTTGAATATTACGAAGATGAGATACAGGGATGTTTATGCAATCCTATATGGTGGTTAAAGACTGGCATGGTAGCCTTGATTCTAAATGAATCAATTGTATTTTAGAACTGTATACATACATGTGATACATTTCTATCAGAATGGAACTGGGTGCCCATTTTAAACAGAAAATTGCAAGGAAAATTTTAATTTTATTTAGTTAAAAAAACAGATTTTTAACAAGAAAAGCATACACTCATATTCAAGTCCAAAATACGGGAAAACAGGACACTTGGCAGCTATATGAAGTGTTCAGTAATAATATTCTTGGACAGATAGACCTAGAATTATAGTGAAATAGAAACAAGGATGTGATGGATAATATTACTGATTTAACAATGATGATGGGACATCATTACAATTCATGACATTAGTATATTAGAGACTACAGGCCACTATGGACACATTAACACCTTCAGCCATATAAATTATTTGGAATACTACTAAAGTTTATTCAAAACTTTTTTCATTAGGACTTGTTTTAGTAATTTTAGGATTATTTGGAATTCAATTCACATTACCTTAAGTTCCTTTTATATTTTTCACTTTGAATTCGGGGAAATAAATTATTTGTTGAATTTTAAAAAGCATGTTGCATCTCACTCTTTTCTATTACTTACTGTAGGACCACAGAGTCAGAATACTAATTAAACACTAACAATGGCACAATACTAAATCTCAGACTCACAGATTTTTTTAAACAAAATCACAGAATAAACATAATCAAGTTTCCTGATAGAAAGATATTTTTGTTACATAAATGGTCCTGAAATTGCCAAATTACACAAGTCAAGTTTTCTCATAGCCACGGATAATTGGGTCCAATCTCAAAGACTTTTTATCATGAGCCATTTTCCTCCACTAAACCAAAAGGTCGACACAGACTGCTGACTGCACCGAACAAGTGGCAGTTGTTCATGTATTTGAAATGACAACAGGCCATCACATACACTCTTGTGGTGTATGACCAGTAGAGATACAAACAAAAAATTATAGGAAAATTCGAAGATAAATGCTTGGGTAAACCAATTGAGGAATATGTGTGACTGCACCCCAAAATGTACTCAACTGTGTTCTGAACTTCCATTTCCATCAGTGCATATGTAGGTACCAGCAAAAACATCAGAAAAGCAAAAGGACATCCATGTGTGATTGTACAAAAGGATCTCAAACTGAGATTTATGTGGAATGTCTTCATGAGTAACATAAATTCACGCACACAGCAAATATGATTTGGCTGTGGAAACATTGCATGGGTGTATACTGATGCAACAAGATGAGTTTGTCAACCCTTGACACCAAACAACAGATATTTCCCAATGGAATTACCACTGACAGGTATGATGCATTAGAGGATCAAAATAGATACTAATGGTAGTTTTGTATTTCCATGAATTTCTCTAACAAATGCTCTACTAGGGGGCTTTGCCCCTCCATAGAAAAGTCTCCCATGGTTGGTCTGAAATTGTAAATACATCACTGGATCATACCAGGTCAGTAGTGTGACATTGCCTGGCTTCTAACTCCCTTGATGCTTACTAATACCAAATAAAAATAAAGTTGTTTCTGAGTGGTTCTATGGAATCCAGTCATGGCCCCTTAATCCCACATCTCCACATGATTATATCTATGGATAAATAGAATCCGGACCATTACAAGAACCTGAACCACAACTAAAGCCCAAGAAGAGAACACAAGCAGAATCAGCAACCACACCAGAACCTATACATACACACCCATACCCACCAAAGACAATAAAGCACCCACACAAAAACCATACCAGACCAAGAGAGAAAAAGAGCTAACCTGTAAGTGTTGCTTCCCTTTGTCTATATTATATCTATAAAGACAGGGTGGATTCCACAGTAGCAAAGAAAGTTATTCCTAATGGATCAGGTAATGTATTTCATAGAGAAACTTTTGTCTGCGACAACCTGTCATGGGATCTGTGAATGACAGCAAGATTAAGATGCATACAATTTCACTGTCACAGACTTGTCTTGACTTTCCCAATCAAATACTAGGAGTCTAACACTTAGTGACTAGTCATGTAGGGGCCCCAGGTTGCTGAGTGGTCTAGAGCACTCACTTCTTTACAGATCACTGCCATCTCACTTCTGTCCATGTGGGTTTGAATCTCTGGCTTGGCCAATGTAGTTACGTGAGAAAGCTTGCCAGCTGCTTCCCATGAGATTATGGTTCTTACCGGTGGTTTCACAGATTCTTCCTCCAATAGTTATCGTGGCTACCATGTACAGCCTATCCTGTGCTCAAAAATGGTGTTAACCCCCCCCCCAAAAAAACCCAAACAAAACAAAACAATATAGTCAAATAACATGGAGAACATACTACTTTCTTGCAACTGACGATTTTCAAGGCTTTGTTCATATAAGACAATATACTGTAAATCCACAATTTTCCTCAAGCTTTTATTTTCACTGTAGTTCACACAGAAGCACACCCATAATAGTAAAAAGCAGTGAGTAAACATTTAAAAGAATTTAGGTAGATTAAGAGCGACAGGGTCACAAAACTGAACCACTTAAAAATTGTTTGATAGCTAGCAACCCAAAAATTTAGTAGCTAACAAAATATTGTAGCTTTGATCCATGTAGCAGCTTAAGATCTGACTTTAATCAGATAATGAGAACTTTACCTTTGGGTTCAAACTTTTCCCATATATTCTGGTCACTGGGTTTAGTAATTTTATGTAACCAACTGAGTATAAAACTGTACATTACACTACTAAAGTATTACCTCTGTTCTATGGACCACCTGCACACTTCCATCAGGGAGATGTCTTGAGATCTCCAGGTAAGGGTCACTTTTACCCAGAAAGTCCTGAAACAAAATTGCAAATAGAATAACTGAACTTCAGTTTGCTTAAATTCTATGAAAGAAATGAATCTTTAGTTACTGGATGTAATAAAGTAACCATGATCAACCAATGAAATATAAATTTCCACAGTAAAAAAAAACCTGCATGAAACAGGGTTGAGAATTTGATCATATAGAATTTCTTCAAATCTGCACTAATAACAACACAGACAACATTATATTTGGGATAAAGTAATTGTTTGCCTTTTTATTCTTTATGTTGAGAATTCATCTGAGACAGCTACCAATTCCATTCTTATTATTTCATCCTGTCAACATATACAGCCACTGATAATGTATATCAATGTAAAGGAGACATTGCAGATTTGTTCTTCATGTATGATTTAAATACTTTTCTGATCATTTAAAAACCACTTTTACGCAATGCTTCTCTATTGCTTCATATCTTGTCTACTTGGATTGAATCTAATGGCTACACTTCTGGTCTGTCACAATGTGAAATATATTGCATTCATTTCTGATTGGTGGTTGTCTCCAGGGCAAAACAGTAACCTCTAATCAGATCTCTGACTTATTTACTGTGTGAAACACCAACAGAAGAAATGCATCAAAACTCAATCCAAATAGATACAAAGCAACATATAAGCCTCATGAAAAAGTGGCTATTAAATGATCTACAAAGTACACAAGTCATACATGGGGAACAAGTTTGGAATGTCTCCAATTATGTCAATATATACAATTAGCAATAGCCTGTGCTTACAGGAAAAACGATTAGCACCTAATTGGCAGATTCCAAACCACGTAAGTTATAGTCACCTTCATGGTTTGGATCTGCAGTAAGTACACTGTGATGGCTCTGGTTGTTAGTCATATCTGCCCCCACACTTAGACTTATTCTAGGTATGTAATTTTCCTTATCTTATACAAGGAAATTTCACAATTTCTTTTGTTTTGGAGAAAAGTGCATAATGCCTTTAAAATTTAAGTGAAAACATGAAAAAAGATGATTAGAATTTTTCATTACTCAGAGCATAATTATCCTTGATTTCTTAGAGTTCAATTTTTTTTAGCAATATCACACTGCTTTCATCAGTGACTACTGTTGATCATGTGACTTATGATGGTCATGTGATACTAGACTGCTGTGGATGGGTCTTAAGCCCCTTGTCCCTGTTTAGTGTTGGCCTCCACTGCAGCACTTCAATTACCTTCTTCATCATCCTTTTTCCATGTGTTCTCCTCAGATGCTGTGTTGACCTTTGTCTGATTGGGAATGACGGAATGCGCCATTTGGCTAAGATATATGCTTTGAATCAGGGATAAAGTCTAATAATCACGAATTATCCAAAACAAGGAAGCAACCTTTTCATTTGTATCAAATAAGATATGTTTTACTGCATTTAGTGCAAAACAAAGGGCATAGTGACCAAGAGGAGTCCTGATCTAATCAAATGGAGCAGCCTGAAATGGCCTAAATGTCTGAATTAAAATCAAGGAACAGGTGGTCTGGTAAAATTTGTTTTCTTTAAAATCTTGTCAAAGATGACAATGACATATGAATAGATGATAAGTCTATTTCTATGTCTATCTGTAATCTGCATACTGGAAAGACAGCTCTCCCCCATTATAATGCACTTCATTATAGCATGATTCCAGATATAATGTAGTACTATGATAAATAAAAAGGGTTGAAAGCAAACAAAGTAAAACCTGGTTTTATACCTTCATTTTCTTTTCAAAACACCATCATTTACCAAATTTTGACAGTGCCTGCTATACCACAGTTCTGTATATTACACTATTCTCAATATATCACAGTTCAGTACATAATGCAGCTGGCAGTAATATATCTCAACCAAAGCATTAAAACATGGGATAGCTGTATATTCTAGATGTCAACACAAATAAAATGGCACCTTCATACCACTGACAGAACTTTGAAAGATGACAATACCATCAACATGTGTGTGTCAATAATGTACTATATCATAGGCTGTGTATTGTGACTTGAATCAATACACAGCACAGGTGTATCATTTTACACATACAGTATATGGTGCCCAAAGATAATACTTTGTAATCATTATGAAACAAATTTTTTAAATCTATACATTTACTGTGATGTACTTTTCTTTTTTTTCATTTTTCAAATATGAAAATGATATTATACAAATTGTTTATATCATGCATAGCTACATATGGACCTTTGATCCCATCAAGAAAGTCACTAATGCCATATAATAATCAATAAAAAACTGTATTATAATAGACGACATATGCTGAAAGGTGGAACAAACGTCCAATTATGCCCACTGACGCTAGCAAAAGCACTGTCCTGTCAATCTTGTTTTATAATGTTTAAGTACTATCCAAGATGCCAAATCTTGACATTCACAATTTAGGCCATTACAAACCCTCAATTTTCTCTTTGAGCTTTGTGTGTATATATAGCTTCTTTATGCATCCTAGCATCTTGCTATCAGTTTATGGGTAAATAACTCCAACTGCTATGAACTGACTGAGTCTTCTGCAATGTGATTGGATATAAACAGCCATGAGATACTAATCTAGCATTATGTGAAGCTTTGTCTATACAAATGCCATGTACCATATTAATAACATGCCCCACACCCCAACAACTGTGATTTCAGATCCAAATTTGCAACCCCTGAAAACACTGCACTGTTATTAAAGGGCAAAGTCATAAGATCTCACTAAAATGAACAGTCCTTCCTATAACTGAGTACTCAGTAACCAAACAAAAGACTTTATGAACACCCTATATTTATAAATTACTGCATCTTAGATCCAAAAATATATTTCAACCGCTGTTATTAAAAAAGGGCAAAGTGAGTGCAGGTGATCTCACTAAACTGGACATGATTTTGGTTTGAAAGACTGTAATGCATAGAAAGCAAGAACAATGAATGCTAAAACAGCACATGCTGGCACACTTAATATGAAAAAAAGCAACAGCCTGGTAAAAAAGAAACCCACACCAAGTGACAAAGTTTCTTAGATCTCTGCTATGAACTGTTGTGATACTCTACAATATATATAACTGTATCAATACCATCATCTATGGTATCCAACAGTAATTATGCTTTAATTCAAACTAGGATTAACTGACTTGGTATTCCTCATTATAGACGGTTTTTAGTTTGACAATAAATACAATCCTTCAATAGCGTTGCTTTTTTCCTTCTGGAGAAATGATCATTCCAAAACTAGTCAGGCTAGCATCTTTAATGTAACTATCCATTAGCTCAAGTGAACCAAATTTTTTCACCATCCAAAAATGAAGTTTAACCAATATGATGATATAATTAATGGTGTAAAGTGAACATTCTTAACGACCTGCTATAAATCTGGCAGTACAGAACTTACGACAGTGAACAAGATATTGAGGAAAAAAGAAAATAAAAACATATTTTTTTTATAGTTTTCTTTCTGTTTATTATTGATAAAAGTATTATGTTAGCTGTAGCATGTTCAAGACCACTTAAACACATGTAAACTCTGTACTAATCAGAAAAATTAGGATGAATACTTAATAAACAGAAGTCTGGGACCTGAAGCATTGCTGATAATTAGTTGGAGCACTTCTGCTTCAAAAAAGTCACATGGTTTGGTTGATTGGGCCTGATCTTCAAGTGCTAATGAAATTAATCTGCTTTAAGCAGAAATCATCCAAAGCCTGCATGGCAAAATCACATTGAGTTTAAAACCATCTTAACTCGTCTTCAGCTCAAAACAATGCTCAAGCCATCAGAATGAGAATTTATTCTTTACAGCCTTATCTATATCCTTAGCTCTTATTAACTCATTGTAAAAACAAAATACCCATTTTCCCTGAATGATTTTCTTTAATATTGTTCAGGCACCATTTCAAACACTGCAAGTGTTTGAAAAGTATTGTTTGACTGGCACACATTTTACTTTCAAACATGTTTACTGTTGATTGGTTAATCAAACAATCAGGATATTTTGGTCTTTTTTGGTAAAGAAATGTTTGCAAAACATGGTTAATTCATTGATGAAGTTTATTGCTGATGACAAATCACATCAATCTCTCTACCGGCACACAAATTTCTCCTCAAAATTTTGATCTCATAACTGGCCATGGAGACAATGAAATCCATGATGTGCGAAAAATTCTCATCCCCAAGTACTGAGAGCTACAAAATGCACAGAGATGAAGAGAGCAACTGCTTTTAACTCTCTTATTACAGCACTCAGCCAACTAAAGCTAGTACAGATGAGTGCATCGCAAGGGTCCTGCTTACTACCAATTAACCGGCAGGGTCTTAAACAGGAACTTGTGCTGAAGAAGGTTAAAAGTTTAGGCAATTAGGGGACATAACTATTCTAATCAATTATGTAGATGCTGGAAACCCAACTCACTCTAGGAGCATGATAAATTTGGCTTAAATCCAAAATTCCTAATAAATGTTATGCAAAGAAAATCAAAAGGGGTTGGAGATGGAAAGAAAACAGGTAATAAGGGGCTATAATTTCAAACTGATGACATGGAATGCTGGAAATCAGCATAAAAATTCATGCCAAATATCCAAAACCCTATTTGGACAATCAGGAAACATAATAACCCCTGCCTCAATTACATCCTATTACTTATCTACAATGGCAGTAGCACCTTGTTCTCCAATTTTTTCGCTCGAATGGTGAAATTTGCAACCTCTCCTCCTGTCTTTATTTCTTGCGTTCGAATCTGAAATAGTGCCAAAGCCAGTCGTATTAAAAAAATAATGAAATAAACTCAGTTCTTAAAAATAAGAATTAACTAGATTTGAGAATATTTTCACACAGCACTGAAATAATAAAATAGCACCATTTGGAACATATAGAAATGAATAAAATCTAATTAATTTCAAATCTGTCTTGATTTCTAATTTATACAGTAAAGGTTTGCATGGAATTTAACATAAATCAGAAATGTATTTTGTCAGCCATCAGCAGCACAATTTTTGTTTCCTGAAGATAGACGTTACTACAGTAAAATGTTTTATTGGGTTAACTTTATTTCTGCATGTACATGACATTTTAATGAAATAAAAGATCTGAAAAGTTTCTACTACACACCTCCCTACAGTATCTGCGTTACATCAGGTAAGAACAATGTACGACAATAATGAGGTAACTTATGCCTATGAAAAATACTTTTTACCAAAGAACAATGAAATAAAATGGAAAAATTACAGATGAACTGAAAAGTTATACAGAATACTGTAAGTGATAAAAAAGATAAGTTAGTTGCAATTATTTTATTAGGTCTGAGAAATTAATATAATAAGCAGTATTAAATGTATTCCAGAGTTCCCATTTAAACAAAATTTTAATAAAACTACTAATATTTTCCTACTTGGATGCAGAAAAATGACATTACAGGAGAGCGGAATATGGAAGTTAATTGTCATCATTTTCCAGCTTCAAGTACAAATTTTGTATTTCATTAATTTGAACAAGAAACATCAGTGACAGTATTGCAGGCTCAATAATGATGTTTGTATATTTCTTGACATCGGCATGAAAATCCAATACTAAATGAGTATTCACTAAACAGTGTTATCTGAAGAAAAAAAACTTCAAAGTAATGAAGTAACCACAAGCTTCACATTAAAAACTTACAATTATGATGGACTTTTCAAATTGCTTGCCATCTGTCCTGGTCAGTGGTTTCTTGTATGGATTACCAGCAACAAGCTGAAAAGTTATTTAAATACTTTACATTTCTCTTGTTCTTCAAGAGATACATTGTCTATAATCTGACTGCATTTAGACAGTCTCTGTGTCTATTCAGGCTATGAAAATCAGTGAGAAAAAATATAGCGTTGATAATGAACTAGATTCATCCTACACAGCAATAAGAAATCCCTACTATGACATGGATGGAGCTTCCAAGTTCAATCTAACATTTAATGGACTGACACTGCACTAGATTTTTCATTAATAATATAGAAAAACATAAAATATTAAAATAGTAGGATCATTAACAAAGCTCTGAAGAAAAACATGTTTTATAATATAAAGAAATGGAGACTTTCACAACTAAGCTATTCATAAGATGTACACTAAAAACACAGGGACTGATGACTGAATGAATACACTGATACATTGGCAGAATACATTAATACTAATCATCAGATGTTTCCTACAACTTTGACTGTATTTTGGTGGAGCTCTTATCAGAAAAATGTAACACCTTAGTCACCGGATGGTCCGTTAGATGTGATATTTGTGACGTGATGAGAACATAAAGCAAGATCAGAGAAGCAGAGCTCTATGAGCTACCATGTTACTATTTTCGTGGGCGAACAAGACTGTTTCTTCCTCGCTACCATTAATTCTTTTCCAGGACAGTCACCTCTTGATAGAATACCAAATCACACTCTGGATGTGGGTCCTTCACAAAACTCAGTCAAACAGTATTGGATTTCAAATAGTGTTTTGAAAACCTTTGCAAATATTTTATGAAAAAATAATACTTCCATATTATGGTAAAAGTGGAATAAATACAGATGTCTTTTCATATAAAAACAACTTAAAAGTCCATATCATTTACTATTCTGTGTCTAGATGGGTCTTTAGTGGTTTAATGAGTACTTCTAGCAAAGAATTGGTAAAAGCAATGTTTATTCCAGTAAGAAACTATTGTTCAATTCCTGAGAAAGTTCAAAAACATTTATAAAATACAACATCTGATCTGCCTTACAAGTCCTAAATTCTGATATTAATGCTGGAAATGACCGAAACAGGAACCATAGAAAAAAAAACACGTGTTTTCTACAGACCATGAAAAGAGCAAGGTGTCTTTCTGCCTTGATTAGCATCTGCAATTCTCAGATGAAAGGTTTTAAACATATAGATTGGAAATGGAATCAACTGAAGGATAAACTAGTTCCACAATTCAGTGGTCAGTATCTAAAATTATACATACAATTAATTAATATCAGGATATTTATTTATAACAGCTAAGATCAAATGTAAAATAAAACAGAAACAAGTAAATTTAAATAAAATATATGCAATTCTTAAGGATCAGATGTGGGGTTTTTTTTTAAATTGCATTGAAATCTGAAGATTTTATTTTTAAAAATTCTCCCTTTTAAGGCACTCAATTTCACTTGTTTGCATTTTAGTGAAAAAGGCAGATTGTTAACTTAATGTCTGTCAAATAGTGTTATTTATACACTTTGAATTGGTTTGGTTAGGTGCTTTCAACATAGCAACAAAAGTAGCTACTCAGGGCTGAGGTAACCAGAGTAAAGCGCCTTGCCCAAGGACACACACTTTTGAACTGAATTAATTACATGAAAATTGGATTGTAAAAGGATAACAACAATTTGAAATGACCTTGATGCTATTTAATGGCACAGTAATAGTGGGTCATGGCAAAGTCCCCAGCTAAAATGACCTTTAAATAACACTAAAATCATGTGGTTGACTTTTCGCTAGGTTCTTGCACCTGTCCAAGAGTACACTCTATCTGTCCCAGAAAATCATCATCGGACAGAGTTGGTGATGTATTATCCAAATCATACACTGCAACTTTGACCTTCTGAACTTCCTCAAAAAAGTAATCAACCACAAAACTCTTGGCAAATTTAGGATCCAAACAGTTCTTGACATTCTCTGTTCTACCAATCTGAAAAGTAGAGAAAATTATTAAAATTGTTCACAAATTATGTAAAAACATTTTCATGCAACACTGAATACAGCAATGTAAAGATGCATCGGAGAATCATTTTCATAGAATTTTAAATATCTACAAAACTGAGTAACAAATAAAATTTGTCATATACAAAAGGTGTTTCACCAAGGATGGCAGTGGACATAAAATGTTTCCCATTCTCTAAATCTGAAGGACACAACATTTTAAAGGAAAAGATGTACGCTAAAGAAAAACAATAGGAAATTTTTCCTGACAAAAAGGGGGCACATGGGACAAATTATGCAGGATGCATAGGACAAAAATGGCAGAAGACCCACATTCCAGTCCTCAAGGTGGAACACTGTCCCTGAGTATGATCCTACAGCTGATGTCACTAAAGTAGGTTATCATGGAAATTAACTCAGAGCAACAGTTCATATCTTTGTGGCAAGTGAAAATCAGTAGAAAATTGCAATATTACTTTCTTTTCCAATATATGTTAACTTTATATTTGTATCCTATTTTGCCCAATCATTTATATGCAAGTTGCCCTACAAGAAAAGTATGATTGTCAAGCACCTAAGTAATAATATCAAGCACCTGTCAAATATAAGAGTTATTACTAATACAATATAATCTGTATAATTCAGTCTTTTAGTATTCTGTCTAAGGTGGTCTATATCTGTCCCCCAACTAAATAACACAGTATTCCAGCTTGCTGCCCAATACAGTATTAATTATAGTCCTCTTCACAGCTAGGTTAAACAGTCCAACACAAATGCAGTTAATGTTTTCGTTGTCAACATCATCATCCTGTGTATGTATGTATATAGGTATGCATCTATTCATAGTAGATGAAGCAGCACAATAATGGTCACATGATGCCAATTCAAAAGTAGTACTCTGTGTAATAATGACAGAAATGCACAACAACTTTTGGAAGATAAACCCTTCCCAATAAATGTAACCATGAACTACAACATAATAAAATCTAAAAAGTCAATATGTTAAAATTCTGTAAAAGATACAAAATTTAAGGTAAAACATGAAAAGTCCTCACAACATATGTTCCATTAAAGAAAATGTTTTTGATGATGTGAATGCAAGAATATTGGTAGGATTTTATGGTTTATAAGTAAATGAAATATTTCATCGGGATAAAATTTTGTTGGAACACACAGTTTACATAACACCCGAGATGGATTTAATTTTTTGGAGATTCATTACCCAAACCCACAAATATTTTACAAAATTATCTAATATTTCTGATTTTAATAGTTATCCTATGCCGACAATCAGTGATTCAAAGTGAATAAACTTATTCAATTATATTAATCCAATCTACAGGAGAGTTATATCAAATACTGAAGCAATAATTGGAAAATACAGTTGTACCTCATCCCAGTGGCCAGCCCTATAGATGTACATGACTGCACAAGGATCTGACTTGGACAGTGTGTCCTTGTTGACCAGATGCTGACACTCAATCCAAATCTCCACCTTTGACATTGGGGTACGCTGAGCTAACCCTGGCATAGTGGGATCCATCTTCAAAATATGCTGTCAGTAACCAGCTGAAAGAAAGAAATTGGTAAAATCTTTCAAAATTGCTTGACAATGACAGACAATTGTTTAAAGAAACATGACCGCATGATAGAATATTTAGTATATTTAGTATCATGCAATGGAAGTAATAAGCCTTGCCAAAGAAACACAGTGCCAGCTGGGGAGGATGCAAGCCAATAACCCACTGTATATCAATCCACAAAGCTACTACATGTATGATGAAATACATATAAAGTGGCCCTATATCAATTAGATGGCCATTCACACACACACACACACACACACTATCAAGAACTTAACTGAACAATGCTTTATGACAAATTCTTTAAACAGATCATGAGTTTGTCACACAGTGAAGGAATACTGTACGGATCCCTTCTGTTGAAGAATATTCATTTTCGACTGCAAAAACAAACTTAAAGACCTAATAATGTTCCCTACCTTAAATATTTTCTGCATGTTTTTTATGTTTTTTAATTTCATGGTGTTTGTTTTTTGTAATAATGTCAGTATACATGTATATGTTCTTTTATGTTATAGGTGTTGTCTAATGTTGTAAAGCATTTAGAGCTTCTAAAGATTAGGTGCTATACAAAGTCCTCATTATTATTATTGTTATTATTATCTAGCCTTACCAAGATGGTATAAATGGCTGCCATAACATGCAATTCTTGTGTAAGAGAAACCAATTTTTGCTAGTAAAGTATGTTTCTTTAATAATACTTACTGATCATAATACCTTAGAGGAACTGCTACTACTACTACCTCAAAAATCCACCCCTTCCAGAATATAAAATGCTGGGGCAGAGTGCAGTCTCCAATGGATGTAACTGGGGGAGCTTTGGTGGATGTATGTGTATTATGACTGAAGAAACATATTTTACTAAAATAAATTGGTTTCTTCTTCAAACATATTAACCGATCATAATACTTTAGGAGAACAGGTAAAAGATGGAGGGAGTTACATCCTTTATTTGGGGCCCCAAGTGGCTGAGTGGTCTAGAGCGCTCTCCGTTACGGTTCACTGTCATCTCACCTCTGTCTGTGTGGGTTCGAGTCTAGGATTCGGCTAACGTGGGTATGTGAGAAAGCTCACCAGTAGCTTCTTGTGGGTCAGTGGTTCTTCCCGTAGTTTTCCCGGGTTCTTCCTCCACCATTAATACTGGCTGCCATGCATAGCCTATCGTGTGCTGAAATATGGCGTTAAACCCCACAACAACAACAACATCCTTTATCTGGTAGAGGCTATCCCCAGAACCCTGAGGTATACAAGGCAGCTTTTAGAAAGATTACCTCAGCTGAAGGAATGATTCCTTACGTTGGGGTGCAGCTTCAGTATGGGAAACCTTTCCCTCTTGCAAATCCAGCTTAAGGTATAATGGTACCAATTGCGCAAGTCCAGGTGGGCGGAGCTTAAGGTGTATGGAACATTGTATTCAGAATTAAAGAACAACACTAGCTGTGATTGGTGCATTATGTAAGAGTTGTACTTTCTGTTTGGCTTAAAAAAATGTTGAGCCTCTTGGCAACATGTGAGTTTGTGTTAATTTCTATCTAGATCATATTTTGTATTTTTTATGATTTTTTTAAAATATGGTACACATGGCTGAAAATGTGCTTGTTGTGACTAGATAACTCTTACCCCTGTCTAGTTCCAGTAGAGTTATCTCTCTTAAATGCAATGGAGTACCTGGTTATGTCATTGTCAAATTGACAATCTAGCATTGTTCTATATGACAGTGTGTGACATGCATGCCCAAGTAGGACAGAAAGTATATTTATTTCACAAAACATCAGCATTGAGGTATATGGAAAAACAATTGGTACCGTGATACCTAAAGTCAGTAAGCAGAGTCCCTAGAAAGCTGCCAAACCAACCAGGAAGGTAACCTGCTGTGCAGCCGCACTTGGCCCCACCAGGCCTAGCTGTGCTTTCTAGGATAATGGGTCTTGGAGGTAAAATCAGGAGAACGTAAACTCTGGCCTCAATCCCACAGCTTGTGTAATGTCAGCTAGGGATCAGCTGCACTCAAATACAATGCTTGTTGCGAATGCACTAGCTTCACGAGTCAAGATGTGTAGCAAGTTCATTTAATCAGGGATTAATTTCTAATATGCAGACTGGATAACCCATTTAATCTAGGATTGGAATTCCAGCACTAAAATGACATCCTAGCTCATTCTTAAAGAGATCTGAAAGTGAGGGATCTCCCTCAATGCACCAGCTTGTATCTTTTCATAGCTATCATTGGGTGTGGTAAATGACCATGAGATGAAGTATCCAGGGCAGATGGGTTGCACCACAAATGTCTATTTTCTCATAAGCGGAAGCCTGCTCTTGGCAATAAAAGCAGAATCATTGTGAATTACAATGACCCATCCAGTCAGAACTGCAAAAAATTCTGGTCAACTGAGGCCTACAAAAATGTGTGTTTTCTATTGCACTGTTTTTAAAATTAGGGCAGGTAGGTAGGTTTTTAAAAAAAACACACATAATGATTAGCATATATATAAAGTACTAAGCACTTTAAGTACTTGGCTAAACAAAGCTCAATTAGATGGGTAAATCAATGTAAATAAATTTCTGAATTTTATTTTTACATGGGGAGGGGAGAGTACTAGGGTCAGCAACACAAAACAGGGACAGTCAACTGGCCAGTAATACACATTTTTGGGGGAAGATGTCTAATAAAGCATGTATCTCACTGATTCTGCCTGCCGTCGCTAGTGCAAGTAAGAAGCATGTCTTACATAAGGGGTGAACCAATGAAGCTCATAAGAGGTACAAATGGCCCCTTATTCAGCCGGATGAGCACCCATGATAGTTTTGACTTGTCTCCAAAATGTCAGAGATCAAGTAATGGTAGCCTTTTATCATGATTGGAGCTGTTTATCATCAAAGAGCCGAAGGAGTAAGTTAGCTATCTGAAGTATTGATGTGTACAGCAGCACCATTGATACCACTGGATGAAAATTCTCCATTTTCCTTCTCAAAATTTCAAGTGGAGAACCATCTTAACCATGCGATTCTCTCCACACCTTGTGCAGAGAACTATTGTTCTTACGGGCTTGTGAGGGATTTGATGAGGTCGTTGATCCATGAATTTCCACACTTCACTGCAGTAATCAAAGTAAGGAAACACTCTGATTCTACTTCCTTCTGTATCACTGTCAACATCAGAATCAGAGGTTTTGGATGGTAAGCATATACATCCAAATCATTCTAATCTATGAAAACAGACAAGCCTTCAAATCTGGGACTGGTCAAACAAGGGTTGGAGGTTTTGCATTAATCCCATAGGGCACATATATGGGTGAAAACCATGGGATAAAGCAACTATTCCATTTGTATGATTTGACTGCAGAACAGCAAGTCTGTTAATATGTTTAGTTGGCCTGGATCATGGCGAACTTGTATGTGGATTTGCGATGTTAGATACCAAACAAGAACATACCAAATACATGTATATTGGGACATGATAAAATAATTTTAAAAATTCCTGTCTCAGAACTATGGTGAAAGTTCTTGTCAGCTAGATCACATGTCCTAGACAAACAAAACACTTACTTGATAATAAAATGAAAGAAACAAACATTGTATTGTTATAATTTATTCCACTTATTTTTCATCATTAGCATTAAAGAAAAAATATATCCACAAACTCTATATATATATATATATATATATATATATATATATATATATATATATACTGCATTGTGTATCGCTTATATCAGATAACACGACCCATTTATCACTGACATCAATATAGAGAAACAAATCATGTTTGGTTGTTCTCAAAGGCTTGAATATATCAGACTGAAAAACTGGATCCAACTAAATTGCAACTGAGAGAGAGAGAGAGAGAGAGAGAGAGAGAGAGAGAGAGAAAATATGAACCAACTGCTGAAGGCACCTGCCATTCATGCATGACAAAGTGTAAGGTGCACAAAAAAAAACAAGACTGCATTATATTCAGTTCAACTATATCTCACAAATAAAAATCATTATTTAAAAACACATTTACTCTGAGTATACAATTTACCCTGCAAGCCTCATTCCCATTTGCATCAATTATGATTCAAGATGGCAAGCAAATAAAAGCCAGGTGGTGAACTGGAAGCAAGCAATAAACTCACTGTTTGAACTTATGGACAGGATATCAAATACAAAGGTTATTTTATTACAAAGCAAGTTGGCCTCAAAAACCAACTTTGGATTCTTTTAAGTGTGTGATTTTTTTAAATATATTAAAGTTGGCTGACATAGGAAAGCCAAGTTTGGTTCCTTTTTACCAGCATTCATGGGAATTGTAGAAAAAACTGAAACAATGGAACAGTCTTTAAAGCAGCACAATCTAGTGCTTCATGCATGGACATCAATGATCCAGCATCTCCCAGAAGATTTGGAGGGGAAAGAAGAAAAAAAACTCCATGAATTTGTGCAGGCCAGAAGAGAAGATGATTTCGCCAACAACATGGACGAAACTGTCGATAAGTGGGTTAAAAGTGTGAGAATTCA
Source organism: Sinohyriopsis cumingii (assembly GCA_028554795.2). Classification (NCBI taxonomy): domain Eukaryota; kingdom Metazoa; phylum Mollusca; class Bivalvia; order Unionida; family Unionidae; genus Sinohyriopsis; species Sinohyriopsis cumingii. The sequence continues at coordinate 193,385 of JAPYKE020000465.1, forward strand.
TACAAATGGTACAGATAAAAAAAAGTTAAAGAAATAATCATATTTTGTAGATATGCTGTGACATTGTATTTTCGAAAGGTATATACATGAATAAGAACTTTATTTACATGATTCTTCATTCTTTACGTGTTTCAATCATTATACAGTCAAAACTGTATTAGTGATCATGGTACAAAATAAAATCAATACTGTACATAATTACACATATGCATAATTTAACTTCTACAACAAAGGCTGGTTCATGTTAACAATTCCACCAATCATTTGCAGCAAGTATTTTTGCATGCATTCTTTGCTTTTAAAAACGTTATCAGCATTAGTCCTGCCACAATCTTCAAATCTTTAATTCTCCAGATACCTTGTTCAACGTGAATATGTGCTCTAGACATTTATCTTGATTCTTCATCTTGAGAACTGTATTTATCACTGATACACAGTGGAATACAACAATGTGTTCTACTCATACCAACAAATATATTTCTTTACATCCTGGTTTACGTAGCTAATAGGAAGTGTCTTGCCAAAGACTCATTTGTGATGGTGAGACCTAAAGAATAGACCAACAAATTTAGAGTCCACACCAACTAGCCAACTTTAAAAAACAGACAAACACACACACACACACACACACACACACACACATATATATATATATATATATATATATATATATATATATATATATATATATATATACACACACACACACACACAGTATGGGTAGAAGTCATTGTTTTATTACATATTATCGAAAATATACTAATATATTTTAAGAAAGGAATGGCTTATTATAACACTGGGCAATGATAAGCATAGTGAACTGATTCCTAGTTTTGCACAGCATCAAGAATATCTGCATCTTTCTCACTGAATTTTCAGGCAAGCATCTCAAAATGTTACTAAAAGTACCAAAGTAATTTTATTCATGAATGAATTAACTTAATTTATACTTACAAACAGTGCAACACCATTCATTCAATACATGCTGAAAAAAATGGTCTGTCTATATATAACCTACTGTTTGTCACCAGTGCTGGAAGAGTCCATGTTTGATACTGCAAAGAAATCAATTGGAGGCAACTAGACTATGGCCAAACAGGAAAGCTGCTCACTCCTAAATAAACATATCGACTCTTCCGTTCATGGCGGCATCGAAAAATTTGATGTCAACAGACCACCCTGTTTAGCATTTATTACATGTGTTACGCTCCATTTGAATTCGAACGATGTGAAATCGAGCGCGAAACGAAAGCAGTTTTCCATATATTTAATAACGCCAATCTGATAATTCACAGTTTCAAATCACAGAGGCTCGTATCGTTGCTTAAAATTTACCTGTCAAACGTGTACTATATGTATGACAGGTCAACTGTAAGTAACGATACGAGCCCCTGTGCTACAGATGCGGATATCATTCGTAATTGGCACCAGATATAATTCATCATAGTGGAGTTGTCGGGTAGAATGAGGATGCCCTAACCCTGTGACCTCCTCCTGCCAGAAGGGTAATGCTTTCCGTATTGCTTTCATCTCGAGATGTTGATATGCAAAAAGACAGATCCTGATTGGACGACACTCCACTGGCCTCATGGAATGATGGAAGCTGACCATACTATAAAGCTATCGTCCATCAACTCTTCCTTCTGTAGAGACCTATTAAATTTTAATGTTTTGTATTTACTGACACGATCTGAAAACTTACCTTGATGTAAAGATAATAATACTTCGCGTCTGCTTGAAGTTTTAGGCGGACAAGAAGAAATTGTCTCGGCTCAAACAACAGCGTTTTGCAGCGCAGAGTAACAAGACCCGGAAGTCCACAACGGTGGCGCTCACCAGATATGTACTTTTGAGAGAGTGACGTACGCAAGGTGAAGTAGTTCGCATTTAAAACATGCACAGTGGAGAGAATGTTTGCATACCTCTATACTACATTAATGTAATGTGGATGATATTTCTTTTGGATATTGTACTTTTGGAAATTTTACATGATTTAAGCACACTGCTGACTAAAATGACTGCTCCCTTGTGTTAAAAAATCAGTCTAAATTAGTCTAAAGTACACTATACATAGCAGCTATTAAAATAGAGAAAATGAATTTTGCCAGACTAGACAATACCAGCTTCTGAAAGTGCAATGAATGAATTACCAAATATATAAAATGTAAAAAAAAGTTATCGGCTCTTTTTTATACCACTGACCTCTGAAGTTCAGGAAGTGAAAATGACCAAGTAGAGCTAGCACATTTTTGAAAGATGCACATTTGAAGTAAGGCCAAGCTGTATACTCTATAACCCATAGTACACCCATCAATCATACACCAAAATAAAGGGAATTAAAGGTTCTTTGCATTATACCTAAGATATACAAGGTCTTTTTTAAATAGCCAGTATAACCAGTGAGGAAAGCCTGGGACATTCTTTTTCTTTAAAATCCTAACCTATGCAAAATGCGAAACTCTATAGCGCCACCAACAGCACATAGTCAACTCAAGAGTAATTTCCCTTTATAGACACTTGTACAAAACAATAATTGAAGTAATAAATACGTTACCACTGCCTCACAAAGGAAAGTGTAATATCCTCTAAAACCAAGCTGAAAAAGAACTGTTATTGGTATGTGTGTAAAATCTAAAGAACTATTAGAAATAAATATATAATGTACAGTATGTGTTGATAGTTTTATAGTTAGAGTACACGGCAAAGACATTGCAAAGACGGACAAATACACGCAAGACAGGGCAAACTCGACTCAGAGACGTTTTAAACTGACAATTCTGGTAAATACTGAATGTTGATTCAATTAAAAAATGCATAAATGTTTATATTGTCAATATATTGTTCTTATTTTAAATTGTTATTTGCACTCAAGAGTTGTAATGAACTATGGTAAAAATTTCTGAATTTTTTTTGTCAACAAAAATGGAATGTTCTTATAATTATTTGTAACATATTTTATCTCATTTAAAAATGATGAGTAAATTCCATTACGACATTTTAAAAAGAAATTATTTAACCAAAAATTGACTGTTATTGGAAGTGTTTTATCTAACATATATATATATATATATATATATATATATATATATATATATATATATATATATATATATATATATATATATATATATATATATATATATATATATATATATATATATATATATATATATATATATATATATAATGTATGTGTTGATAGTTGAAGATTTTTAGAGTACACCGCGAAGACCGGCAAACACAGGACAAAGACTGGCAAAGATGATCAGAGACTCGCAAAGAGAGTTCAAAAACGTAATTGAATTGTATTTTACTGACTATTTTCTAAGTATAGTTTGTTAAATATTTGCTGTACATTTGTCTGAGGATGCTTGTAGTTGCTTCAACAATACCTTCTTTCTACCATTCTCTCGTTTTTAATTATAAAAAGATGTTATACTTTATTACTACCATTTGTGCTGTTCTACATATTCTCAAATAAAATGCGTCTGGACTCCGTGCGGTTTGGTAATATCCCACGCACCGCAGCCATCAAAGAATCTTTTTTTCTTCTTTTTTTTCTTTCTTTTTTTATTTCTTACTTGAGTTTTAATTCATAGCTATGGTTGATAGATGGTTTGATATTCTGCACCATCACCGCTATAAAAGTTCGTTTGGAAAAACACTGGAACTTGTGAAGTTTGATGGTTTTGGTTATTTACAGTCGGTCTTACTAAAGACTGCAAAGCCGTTTAAATAATGCATTTTGTCAAAACAATGGAATCTTCTCATCATTATTTATAAGATATTTTATCTCATTTAAAACAGATGAGGAAAGTTCCTCGTGAATAGATATGTTATAGATACATATAGAAATTATTGAAATGAAAGTGAAGTGCACATAGTGCATCAAAGTTATATACTTACAATACTGGAATTTTTTTAATGTTGACAAAAATGTATATAAATAAATGTATAAAAATTAGAAATGTATGCATCACGCAAAGACAGAAAAATGACAGAGCAAAGACAAGCAAAGACGGACAAAGACAAAAAGAGGCGTTATTTACTAACAATTTTGGAAAATATTTACTTTTGATACAAAACTTATGTACATAATTATACATGAATTAGAAATATTTGCTTTGTCTCTGTGTCGATCGTTCTTTCTTTAAACAATTCAGTAATCTGATATGGGAGGTATTTCTACTCTCTCAATTTCTTGTTGCTCATGAACTGTCTTCGTGTACATTTCTAAAAATTAGTATTTACTTTAAATGTTGACAGAAGAAATAATTTATGCAATGAGAGATCAAAGACAGGGCGATGTCATATTCTTACAATACTGAAAAATATTTAATGTTGATACAAAATTATAACCTTAAATATTTATGAATCAGAGATGTTTGCTTTGTCCATGTGTTGTTCGTGCTTTTTTTTTATACATAATTCAATATTTTGATGTATAGAAGCTCCTTCTATCTCTTTTTCGTATTGACCTTATAACGGCCTCATATCAATTTACGTCAATATTTCGTTGCGGTAAATGCTGAAAGAAGGAATAAGACGCGCAAAGACAGAAAAAAAGACAGGGTAAATACTTACAATACTGGAAAATATTTACGTTTGATGCAAAATTTATATAAATAAATATATGCAAATTAAATACGTTTGTTTTGTCTGTGTTGATCGTTCTTTTTCTATATATCTATTTAAGTCAATTAATATAGCGGCAGTACAAGAACACAGACATTTGTAAACTTACAGTAAAGGCAATTAATCCCTGTTGATATAAAGTATGACAGTGAAGTGGATACTGTAATCGATTAACGCGTGTCAATGAATGTTTTTTTTTATGACAGGTAGCAGAGTAGACACGCGTTACCTTTAACTCGGTTAATATGGAGGCAGCACAAGGACAGTTTTAAAATATTGATTACACAATATTATATTAGTTTATTAATCTGTGATTAGACTTTTTCGCTTTATTTCTAATGCATCCTCAACTGTGTTTTTTATATATTGTATAAATACTGATCACCACAATTTCTACATTACAACGTCTCGGTAATGAATCAAAAGAGATAATTTTCCAGTAAACTGTATACATGTATTCACAACTCAGGAATGGTATAACCATAGTATAATATAAATGATTATAGATATGTGGCCGTCAAATTAAGTCGGCTAAAGATCAAATACTATTACCGTTAAAACTTCGATAATATTTTGTTAATTAAGTCGGTAAAAGATCAAATACTAAAACCGTTAAAACTTCGATAATATTTTGTTAATTAAGTCGGCTAAAGATCTAATACTATTACCGTTAAAACTTCGATAATATTTTGTTAATTAAGTCGGCAAAAGGAGATGGTAACGTATTCATCATCTACAAACTTTGAAATTCTTTGATAATCGATATCAGACAGTCTTTGGTCTGTGCTCTATAAAATCTGTCCCTTCATGGACACATTAAATATACTTTTAAAGTATTATTTATCAGTCGATTTATGTTCGAGCTCGTATTAGCTATCGATATCTGGATTATGTATGTTTCATATATATATATATATATATATATATATATATATATATATATATATATATATATTGGATATAACTTTAATATAGCTTATCCCGCTTGTAAAGTATAAAAAGGTTGATATAAAGCTGTTTTAGCATAATCATGCCAGTCCGAGTCCGTAAAAAGGCCAGGGTTGAATCATGGGCATGTGAAATTGGTCAGAAAAGTTCTACAGAAAGTGTGACCATGAAGCGCAGCTGTTGACTCATTCTCACGTGACACAAAACAAAAAGATCAAAAATCCAGCTGATTCTAAAGTGGACAAAGATGGGCATTCCTTGCCTCAAAACATGAATATCAAATCATTTTGTTCCACTGACTGGATTGAATGACAATACATAAAACAGGTTGGGAGAACAAACCATTTGCAGGAAAGTCCATTTAAGAAAACTAAAACTTCATACGAAAAAAATGAAAATATAAGGTCAATAACGTCAAACCGAAACCTCTAACCGAAACCGAGAGTTTCTCTAATTGGGTTAGCTCATTTTGTTACTTTATCTTTGTCGTTCGTGTTTTTCAAAAAAAATGTATATTTTGTTTACCTTTACTCATTTGTGGTCGCACCTAGTCCGATAAATTAACCCCACAAATCTGTGTTGATACTGATGTAATCAATAGCACCACGGGTGAAGGGCTGATTTATCGGCCTAGGTCGCATCCTCCCTGCTGCTGTATTGTGTGACTAATTAAATCATTATTGTATCAGTCTCTCAACCAAATATTTTATCAAGACCTATTCGATATCGTGATCGAGGATCATGTAAATTTATCGTAATAAATCAGTGTGGAGTAGATTGTGTTTCTGAAAAGAAGTTTTTGGACATAATCATATCTGTATCCCCTGAACACCAAGTCTGATGAATGTTTCGCAGAGTATGTGTATCGACTCCATTAAACATATATAACCAGACAGAACTGAGTTACAATAGTCCAGTCTTGAAAGTACTAACGATCACACGAGTGTTTTAGTGGCATCAACTGAAAGATATTTGCGAATGGAGCTGATGCGTCTCAGCTCAAGATATGCAGCCTTGCACTGGTTCATGATATGTTGGTGCAATATGAGAGTACTGTCCAGAGTAACACCTAGGTTTCGTACTGATTGTGTGAATTTAATGTTGGTGTTGCTGATATTTATTGTTTGAGGTAGAGGATGTGAATGAGAAAATCTTTGTGTTGTAATCAGAATAGTCTCGATTTTATCATCATTCATCTGCAGCTTGTTACATTTCATCCATGATTTCACATCAGAAATGCACATCTCTTCACCTTGGATGGTAGCATCAACTTCAGTTGGGTGGCTAGATTTGTATATTTGGGTGTCATCAGCGTACAATTGGTGAGACACTGGATGATGATCTATGACACTTGAGAGCGAGTGAGTATAGAATGAAGAGAACAGGTCCAAGAACAGACCCCTGTGGAACAACACAACATAGATCAACTGGGCTGGAGTGTATTCCATTTGCAGACACAATTTGTGTCCTATTGACCAAGTAGAACTTGAACACAGTAAGGTTGTATCACGAATGCCAAAAACATGTTGGAGACGGTAAAGTAATATATTATGGTCTATTGTGTCAAAAGCTGCAGACAAATCAATTGAACCACAGTAAGGTTGTATCATGAATGCCAAATACATGCTGGAGACCGTGAAGTAATATATCATGGTCTATCGTGTCAAATGCTGCAGACAAATCAAGGAGGGTGAGGACAGTAATCTTTCCTCTATCCAAAGCAGAGAGAATGGCATTAACTACTTTTAGAAGAGTAGTTTCAGTACTGTGGCAAGGGCGATATGCAGATTGTACATTGCTAAAAAGACCGTTTGAAATCAGATTAGATACAAGCTGGGATTGAACAACCTTTTCTAAGATTTCTGATATGAACGGGAGATTAGAAACTGGGCGGTAGTTCTTTAAATCGTTATGGTCTAGTGTTGGTTTCTTCAGCAGATGCTTTACAATGGCAGTTTTGAAAAATGATGGGAATTTCCCTGATGAGAGAGAGGTATTAATAACATCAGTTAGTGAAGGCAATACTGGATCTAAGTACTCAAGCAGCAGTGATGTTGGAATTTGATCAAGTTAACATGACTTTGGTGCACTCTTCGTCAGGATTGTACGTACAAAATCCATAGAGACAGGTTAAAATGATGCTAATGGTTGCCGCTCAAATTCTGTATCCCAATTGTATGGTGACGACGAGTCAATTGAAATAAGTAGGTGGTAGTTTAGCGACTAATTCAAGACACCAGTAGTACAACAAACCTAATATTTTTTCTTCTAGTTCCACAACAATTATTTCCTCGTCGTTTTGCTCCAACACCACTAACATATTTCCCGAGGATACAGTTAGTGGATAACGCCGTGAAATTGTGGTAGATATCCTAAATGTCGTAGTACAGATTATTGAGAATATGTATATACCGGTAACCTCAGATCGATGTATGATGGATTTCTTAATGGTGTCCGTAATGATGATTCAGATGCCGCTGTATACACTGAACTGTCGTTTTTTTTTTTTATTTATGTCTGAGAGTTCAATACCGGTAACTACTGGTTTTCCAAAGAAATCATCAGCAATTCCATTTATTCTTTTGCGATAATTCAAAAATGTGTTCACGTGAGCAGTATAATCAGATGTAAATGTGGCCATGTCATTATTAATTGAAACATCATTGGGAGGTTTATATTGTCGATGTATTTTTTTCTGGTTCTCCAAGATCAGTAATTTTATTATCAGCCATATTGAGGGAACCAGTCATTGTATCACCGGTAGATTGGAAACGATAAGCAACTCTTTTACCATCTCTAGTCGCATAATTCGACAAATCAATATCATCTTTTCTTTTTGATAGAAAATCTTCAATAAATATCAGCCATTATATGATTAGTAATTATTTAAAACAAAACTCGTGTATGCATGTACAACTTTATGAGGTGCATCAGAAGATTTTGACACAGCGTCGAGAACGGCAATTACTTCACAGCCACATATTTTCGGATCGGTTATTGTCTGTGTTGGTAATGTTGAATACCAGACGGGAGTGTTTTGAAGATGAGTGCTTTGCACTATGCCGACATGTTTTAAAAATTCTTTTGGTGGTGCCAACCCATAGGAATCAAAATAAACAATTCCACGAGGATCAATTGCGATGCAACCCAATTAGGACATGGACCAGAACTTCCATCGAGATTAATGATACCGGTTTAAACACGGTTTGGTTGTTTTGGTAATTGATCACGCATAAAATCACCTCTGAAGTTTTTTACATTTAATTTTTAAACAGCATCAATTAAGTCAAATTTGAACATAGGAAGGAGACGATTTGCGTTTAACGAAGTGTCCTGAGAAGTCTCATACCTTTTCCGTACCACGATAGGAGAGTTCCTGGCAATCTTGGACCTTTTCCGTTTTTTTAGAAGTTTTTATTCCTTTTCCTGCTGTTTTCTTTAATGCCATCCCAGCAGCAGTTCCAACATCACCAAGTGAAACTGCTTTTACAACAGCTGGGGATTCAGCGGCTATTAACGCTGGTATTTCTGCAAGAAGTGGAAATATACCACCCGTCTTGACTGCGTCTTTAATTGCACCGCAGAAAGATTAAATTTAACACCGATTTTTTTTCTTTAACTTTAGTGAAGTGCCTGAGTTACTTCTGCAGCTGGTGACGCTGATGTTGAAAGTTTATTCTTTGTAAACGCAAATTTTAATCTGGGATTCGCAGCACGTAAAAATTAAATTGATGCTCTCAAACGAAGACTTTTGTCAATTTCAATACTCGGTCAAAGTCCTACGCTGGCTACATTACACGGATGTCCCATCTGTTACCCTCAACGTGGTACTAAAAATCAGTTTTTACAACATACCATGGAAGACTTGTACCAGGCCACTTGTCAATGGCGCTTGAAGTTAGAACAGCCAGGATACCAAGTGGAGGAAATGTGGGAACACGAGTACGATCACCGTTTGAAAACCGATCCCGAGTTGAAACGTATCGTGGAAAGTTACAAGCTGGTGTACTCTCTGAACGTGTGTTCGCTGTATCTTTACGTGTGTAAACATTGTCAGTTTCCCGCATGACACCCGCAATTGCTGACGGAACACATCGACGTGGAAAACATTCGACAATACGAATGATTGATTAAATGTAAAGTCTTGCCTCTCACGGACTTGTACCTTCCTGTTTTACCTCACCATTGCCAAGAAAAACTTAATGTTTCCCTTGTACCTTACTTGTGTCGAAACGTGCAACCAAAACCAACAGTAGTGAATAGGGATACCCTAGGGACTAGGGCACTTCCATGTTAAATTAGAGAGTTGTACCCTGGGGACTATGTAAAATTTAACATTAGAGAAAAAAGTTTGTACCCTAGGGGCAATGGGAATTGGGGAATAGAGCGTGGGACTGTCTAGGGACAAGGGGAAAGTTAACATGGGGAATAAATCGTGGGACTGTCTAGGGACAATGGGAATTCAACATGGGATTTTTTTTTAAAAATAAAAAAAATAAAAACGGGTAGGCAATTGAAAGTCTATCTCTTTTCGAGAGATTGGAGTGGCCCTGAAAAGGGCCTTTGGTTTTATGTTAATATTAAGGTATATTAACATAAAGGGCATCTGTGACTTCTTCTTGTCCTTAGGCTTCGCCCAACTGTAGGACCATAGACTAAAACTCTTTTGAGGCATCCTTGCCTCTCCACATAGATCCTACGTATCCATAGGCTGGTGTCTGTCCTATGGACAACTGCCCACTTGGATCGAACATACACAGGTATGTCCGTCCGGAACATAATCGAAGGCACAAGCGTGGAAGATTGTACGTCGGTCCACATGTTGAGGCGCCGAGAACAGGCGAAGGAATGCAGTGAACTGCACTTATTTATAGGGAGAGGAAGGATTGAAACGGATTGAGTTCGTTGACCAATCCAAACACGCGTTGCAAAATTCAGTCAGCCCACATCCAATCCGAAGAGAGCAGTCTCTGACGTCACGTGGTCTATATAGATTTGCTAGCGCCTGTGCGCAGTCAATTCATGCGACAGTTTTTTCAACATGACGGAAACTCAAAAAACAATAAATTGGGGTGCACCAGCCGTGGAGACCACCCAGGGGAATCCGGACTTACTTTCAGAAGAGATGAATTGAGATTTTGTGGATTTTCTTACCTCGAAAGAATTTGTTCCGGAACCTTCGTCACCTTCTCCTTCATTACCGCACGGGGAGAATTTTAGACAGAGACAGAAAGAAGAATTGGAGAAATTTATACAACAGCAAAAGGAAGCGGAACAAGCTTTTCTCCTACAGCAACAACAGCAAGAAGAAGAGGTAAGAAAAAAACAACAACAAGAAGAATCAGCAGCAAAGAAACAAGGGTGTGAAAATCAAACGGTCACGGTACTGTTAGACATTTTAGCGGAGTTAAGAAGTCTGAAACAAATGTATCAGATTTCTTTATTACGACCGAAGAGAATACGACCTTCCCGAGCTAAACACTCCAACCCTGTGACTAAGCCTACCGTGCCACCCTTAGTGATTTCAACCAAATCATCATCATCATCAACAGTACGCAGTCCAGAAGTAGGCCTTGGCCGTGGCAAAGGCTTAAGACAGTTAAAGTTGATTGCTTAAACTCACCCCTACACCAAAAAAGGCCCTTTTCAGGGCCACCCACGTCTATCGAAAAGAGATCGACTTTCAATTGCCAACATCCATTCAAACTTAAACAACCCATTTTACCCCTATAGTACGTGTGTATGAGTGTGTGAGTGTAGGTTATTTTAAAATCAAAACCCAAAGACACTTACCTTTTTATACCTAATTTATTCTTTTATAAATATTTACAATCCAATTCACAATTCACAACAGATCACTTTAAAAAGTTCATAAACTTCTTCTGTCTCATTGTTCACTCTCTCTGTTTTTTCAATTTCTTCACCGTTATAGTCTTTACCTCCTCTTCCTCCTCACTTTCTTCCCTTCTTTTTTTCTCCTGTTTCTTTTTCTTCACCTGTCTGCTTTCTTCCTCTGAATAATCCCTCTCTTCTTCTGACTCTTCTTCAGAATCCCTCTCTTCTTCTGACGCCTCTTGTTTCTTTTTTGGGCAATCTGGAGACCAATGTCCTTTTTCTTGACAATAATAACAGGTATCTTGACTTCTGTCTTTTCTAACCCCTTTTTTTCTTTTTTGACGGTCTGGACACTCTGAAGACCAATGCCCTTTCTTCTGACATATATAGCAAGTATCTTGACTTTTATCTCGAAAGGAAGGTGAGTAGTCCGACGACTGGTCTGAAGAGAATTTTCGGATGACCCCTCGCAAAGCTCTGATGAAACGTTTGATTTGTGTAGTCTCTTCCATCGTTGTGCTCGGTTTGAGAGTGAAATGAATAGTGGAAGGACAAGACACACATCCTTTATATACGCTGGTCTGCTATGACTATAAATTAGTCCATGGTGTTTAAACTTTAGTCATTTGACTTTTTGCTATCAAGATGAAACGATCCAATTCATTTGAGAAGAAAGAAGAAGAAAGTAAGAGGCAGAAACGTGATCTATCGCCTCGTACCAGGGCTGAAGTCTTGGCACAAATTCATGCCAGTGATTTTGAAGAGGACATGAGTGAACCAGAATCCAAACCCTCTAAACAAAGTTCACCACCCTTAGTCAACCCTGAAAAGTACTATGACATTCGAGAGACGGAAAAGCGTCCCTCTAGAAAATTTAGAACCACCGCTTACAAATACACGGTGAAGTTTAAAGATTTCAAGTCCGAAATACCGTTAGAGAAAGCAGAAGGGTTCATCATCGAAATGTGGGATTATTTGCTCACCACACTCAAAAGACAATGTCAACCCAAAGAAGACGATCGCTTGAGACATTCCATACAACAAGACGGTTTGAAATCCCATGTTTGGATCGAGTTTAGCAGCCCTTCAGAATTGACCGCTTCCAAAGTCATGGACAAAATTCAACACGTACAACAATCCAATGACCAGTTTGACATCACCGATGGAAAAGCCACACTGGACATGACCCACGTCTCTCCTCCTCAAGGGACTGGACGCATAAAGATGTTATTGGTGGACGACCTTCGCAGCACCAAAACAAGTCTCGTCCGAATTAACAACCCTCAAGACCAGATGTGTTTAACCAGGGCTATCGTGGTGGGACGAACCTATGTCGACAAAAACGACACGGTAGAATGGAAAAGAGCATGGGAGAACATTCGAAAATCGGACCGAGCCAAACAAGGAAGCGAAGCAGAACTCCTGTTGCAACAAGCCGACTTGCCCAAAGACAAACCCTGTGGCATTCCTGAGATGCAAAAATTGCAAGATATCCTAGCTCCACGCTACACCTTGAAAGTGTACCCTCAAGAAGTGCGCGGACCTCTGTTGTTTCGAGGCCAAGACTTTAAAGATGGAAAATACATTCACCTCTATCATCACGATGACCATTTCGATACCATTACCAGTATCACCTCATTCCTGGGATACGGTTATTACTGTGAGAAATGTGACTATGGTTATAATAATCGAGAGCAACACAAACATTGCAGATCGAAATGCTCAGGATGTTTGGCCTCTCAACCCTGTCTGAGCGAAGGGCAAGAACCAGTGCATTGTCCACCTTATCTGCGCACGTTTGTCAGCCCTGCCTGTTACCAACAACATCTGAAGACGCAAGGTTCACAGAAGAAATGTGCTTGTCCACTGCTGAGATTGTACCCTACGTGTGGACAAGGTCTATGTACCAACAGTACCAAGGCACACGTATGTCGAGGAAAGAAAAAATGTCACATTTGTCACCGAATCGTGGACTTGGAACACCAATGCTACGTGCAAAAATACCAATCTCAACCAGAGAAAGAGGATGGTCACAAGAAGAAGAAAGGCAATTTCATCTTTTTCGATTTCGAATGCATGCAAGAGACCGGTATTCACATTCCTAATTTCTGCGTGGCTCATCGAGCGTGCGAGAAGTGCATTCACTGCCCTCACTGCAGCAAGATTCCTGGAGGACGTGAAAAAATCTTCCGGGGACCGAACAAGCTAGCCGATCTTGCACAATGGGTCTTAGACCCCATCGACAAGACGTGGAGCCAAGAGGACATCGAACGTTACCGAGATTATCATCGTCATGCCACGGTGATGGCTCACAATTTCTCCGGATACGATGGACAGTTTCTTTTGAGATACTATACGGAACATGGCACCGAGCGTCCTAAAGTCAATTTGAACGGAGCCAAAATCATTTTCATGCAAGTGGGACAAGTGCAGTTTAAAGATTCGATGAGCTACTTGGCCATGATTTGAGTCGAATGCCTAGAACGTTTGGAATGACAGAAATGGCTAAAAGGTACTTTCCACACTTTTTCAATACGGAAGCCAATCAACACGCCGTTATACCCCATTTGCCTGAGGCTCACTATTACAACCCTGACAACATGCGTACCGAACAACGAGAAGCTTTCTACGCTTGGTACCAGGCTCACGCCTCGGACCCTTTCGACTTTCAGGAAGAAATGCTAAAGTATTGTCGTTCCGACGTGGACATTTTACGTCGATGCTGTGGAATATTTCGAGAACTGTTCATGGAACACGGAAGGGTCGATCCTTTGAGAGAAGCTTGCACCATTGCCAAAGCGTGTTCGTTAGTGTACCGGCAACGATTCATGCCAGAAAACACCGTGGCTGTCATCAGTCCTCAAACGACCAACTATGTCAAACGTCAATACGCGTTCAAAGCCCTACGCTGGTTACATTACTTGTGCGACAAGGAAGACAAATGGATTCAGCATGCCCGCAACGGAGGGGGCGAAAAGACCATTCGAACGCATTCGGTCGATGGCTGGGACTTAGAAAACCCCAAGATCGTGTACGAGTTTAACGGTTGCTTATTTCACTGATGCCCCGTCTGTTACCCTGATCGTGGCACTAAAAATCAGTTTTTACAACGAACCATGGAAGACTTGTACCAGGCCACTTGTCCGCGACGCCTAAAGTTAGAACAGGAAGGATACCAAGTGGTGGAAATGTGGGAACACGAGAATGATCACCGTTTGAAAACCGATCCCGAGTTTAAACATCTCGTGGAAAGTTACCAGTTCATAGACCCCCTGAACCCGAGGGATAGTTTGTACGGAGGAAGGACTAATGCCACCTGTTTGCTGTACCAAGCTGACGAAGAGAAAGGAGAAGAAATCAAATACTTGGACGTGTGTTCGCTGTATCCCTACGTGTGCAAATATTGTCACTTTCCTGCAGGACACCCACAATTGCTAACGGAACACATCGACCTGAAAAACATTCGACAATACGAAGGCTTGATCAAGTGCAAAGTTTTGCCTCCCACGGACTTGTACCATCCCGTCTTACCTCATTATTGTCAAGGCAAACTGATGTTTCCCTTGTGCCGTACTTGTGCTGAAACGTGCAACCAAGATCAACCTTGTCATCACACCCAGGAAGAACGGTCCTTGACGGGGACGTGGGTCAGCGTAGAATTGTTCAAAGCTATGGACATTGGATACCAACTGTTAGAAATATACGAAATTTGCCACTTTCCCAAGACACAACAATACCACAAGGGAGACCTCACGCAGAAAGGCATTTTCGCCGACTACGTGGATGCCTTTTTGAAACTGAAGCAAGAAGCCAGTGGCTATCCTTCCTGGTGTCACACTCCCGGAGATCAAATACAGTTCAAAGAGAAATACTGGGCACAAGAAGGCATTACTTTAGATCACATCGTGAAAAACGAGGGCAGGCGATAGTTTGCCAAAGTGATGTTAAATTGTTTGTGGGGTAAAATGGCACAACGACCGTGTTTACCCAAGACGGAATATTTGACAGAACCTTCCCGCTACTTCCAGATGATTCACGACAAAACCAAATTCATGAAACACGTGGACGTCGTTCGCGAGAATTTGATCTTGGTCAATTACGAAGAAGATCTGCACTTTGTACAAGACGACCCCTTTGGAAATGTCATAATTGCGGCTTACGTGACAGCTCATGCTCGCTTAAAATTGTACGAAGCTTTAGAACTGTTAGGGGAACGTGTCCTGTACTTTGACACGGACAGTTGCATTTACATCCATCACCCGAGTCAACAGCACCCTAACATCGAAGGAGACCGTTTAGGAGCCTGGACAGACGAGCACCCCGACGACAAGATTCTAAGTTTCGTCAGTGGTAGTCCAAAAAATTACGGCTACGAATACCGGGACAAACAAGGAGAAGTGCACACGAAGTGTAAAGTGAAAGGATTGACTCTGAATTACGGTTCCAGTCGAGTGGTGAACTTTGACGTATTGAAAGAAGCTTTGCAGTCTAGAGAAGATGAACACTTTAAAGTGACCACCTATCAACCCAACAAGATTGTACGTTTACCCACTCACCACATCGTCAGTCGACCCTTGGAAAAAGTCTATCAAATCGTGTACCAGAAGCGAGTGCGACTTCCCAGTCATTTCACCTTACAGTATGGACACGTCGGTATTGGTCTGTATATAAAAAGGAACCCTAGGCAAGATCGATAGTTCATTGTGACTACCAAGACCAAGCGAACAAGATGAATACTTTCAGAGAAACACAAAACAAGTTCAACAGGCACAATTCAAGTTTGGGGCCTCTGAAGTGGAATGCGATTGTGAGCCTTGCGATGGGAACGATGTTGTACGTTGTGACCTTAGCGATGCCGTAAAGCATGATGGGAACTTTAGTGTCACTACTCCAATCATGGAAAGTGATGCTGTGCGTGTCAAACCTGAGGGATGCGAAAGCGATGCCGCTCGTCCTCTTGGACACTTTACTGGGTTTCGTTTTAAATGTGGATGTCAACCTTCACGTCTACCCCCCAAAGGATGTCATCCAGCCCTGAGCAAACTCCTGTCCATGTCACCCAACCCTCATCGAAACGAACCTGTGAAAGACGAATATTCGTTTCCTGTGCGTTTGTCGGAATACTGCGACTTTGAAAATCGTCTTCAATCGTTCAAAGGAAAATGGCCTAAGTATCTGGGAGGACCGACCCCTGAAGAATTAGCCAGAGCCGGATTTTTCTACTTGGGCGAAGGGGATAAAGTTAAGTGTTTCAGTTGCGGTGTGTCACTTCACCACTGGGAACCACAAGATTCGGCCTACCTAGAACATGCTCGATGGTCACCGAATTGTCATTACTTACCCTTAGTGGGACCGAGACATTGAAGTAATTTACCATGTCGTTGAAGAAGAAACCAGATTAGTTAGGAGTTAAATGTTGGAATCACCGAGACCAGTATTTAAACTCCCTTTCAAAAACGATATCGAATCATTACCTAAAGAACTGTAAGATAAGATTTACAAGGAAGTTTGGCAGGGGCTTGCCAGAGTGAAATCTCAATGGGTAACTGTAGAACTTTTGTGTCGAGAAATTCATAAGAAAGTGAAAAAAGTCAACCAGTGTGTTAGATTTCTCTGGGTCAAGGGCGCATTTATCCTATTATATTGCTTTAGACCGTTTACATCAAAAGAGTTCAATGAGATTCTTGGACGTTACCCTGAATGGCAGTGGTCAGAAATTACTCACTATGTGGATTACTTTTGCTCTAGGAGAAGATTGTGAATTGTACGGACTGACCTATGCATGGATACTTTGCTAGAGAACATTCGTGGCTTGCCTGTGGAGTTGAGAGAAAGGATTTACCGAGAACTGGTCAAAATACAAGTGAAACGTAAAGAACAGTTGCATCCGTTACGTCACCGGTGGTTGAACCACTGGTACCTGAATGCTATACAAGGACTGATTCAGTTGAAAGTGTTCCATTGGACAGACATTGATCAACGACCCCCTGGTTTTAAAAAGGATTGGTTTGCTATTGATGCTTCTATCTACTACATTGTAAACTTACTGCATTGAATTACAGAGGAAGAGTTAACGAATTACCAACATCTTTTACACAATGTCAACTTAGTGAAAGAGGAAACTTCTGAACGAATTGTAATGTGTAAATTAGTGATTAAACGATTTAGATTCGACAATGAATTAAAACCATGTCTGTGCAAACGGTACATTTCTTGTTTCAGAAAGAGGATTTAGTATGACATATTCATGGATACTTTACAAGAGAACATTCGTGCTTTGCCTGTGGAGTTGAGAGAACGCATTTACCGAGAACTAGTCAAAATACAAGTGAAACGTAAATAACAATTGCATCCGTTGCGTCACCAGATGTTTAACCACTGGTACCTGAATGGTATAAGAGGACTGATTCGTCAGAAATTGTTTCAGTTGTCAGACCTTGTTCAACACTTTGAGTTAGTGAATGAACGAAATGTTAATAATTTTGGTTACTTCGAGATTCACCTAGAGCAACGCATTGAGGAAGACGAGTTAAAGGATTACCAACATATTTTACGTGGAATCTGCTTAGCGGAAGAGGGAACTTCTAAACGAACTCTGAAGTGTAGGTTACAGTATGCAAGATTTAGATTCCCCACTGGAGAACGAAGATCTCTAGTTAGAAAGTACCTTTATTCCTTCCGAAATAAAGAGACTATAAAATCAGGAATCCATGCCACGGCTTATGTCACAAGTGATTGAACATATTCCGTGGAAGGAACTCATTGACCATATTCAAACCGTGGATCATTACCATCACTTATTACAAGAACTGTATCCATTCAATTTGGGACGACGCATAGTGTGTGTCTTAGTGACTTGTTTTCTGGGATTTCGTTTACCAGCCGATTCCTTGTGGACTCTTTATGAACAGTACTTACCACCCAAATGGCCTTAAATGGTCACGAAAGACTCCTTTTGCTCAAAGCCTTGCGTTTTCATCTGGATACTTCTCGACCTCTACGGGACAAAAAAGATTCGTCAACTTTTAGCTACCGAAGACGTGTATGACGATGTGTGTGTAGCTTGTGACTTACACGTTCATTGGACAGATGTCCGTGACTGGATAAAAGGGGGGTTTGAGGCATGGACCCAAGAAGTGGCCCAGTATGCACGAGAGTTGTTGAAGGAAAAAAGTTACTTTTCAACCAGTGTTAGTGACCGTGCCAGAAGAAGAACCCGTCACCCTGGACAGGACTGTCGCGGACATACCTGAAAGACCCTTTCGGGAGGACACTTCTGTGACCTTCCTCCTATAGAACTGGTCAGAACATTACCCAAAACATGTTGTACAGACACTTGTTTTTATTCCACGTTGATGATTTTCATGTGCCTTTCATCGTTGTACTTAAGCCTTTGCCTTTTATGTATTTTTGTCTTTCGTGTTCATGTTGAAAACATTCAATAAACGTGTCCTGAAAAAAGTATATAAACTCTTGTCTTGTTTGTTTTCGTGTCACAAGTGACATTCCTAACACTATGGCTACCTCTGCTGTCTCTGCTCCCTCTTCCTCTACTGTCAAAAATCATCGACGAACACTTAGATCGGGCCATTTGGAAGGCTTTGTATCTTCGCCATCCCTTTAACCTGCTCACTGCTGGACCTAGCGGTTCAGGCAAAACCGAATTTGTCAAGCGTTTGATTGAACATAAACATCATTTGATCGATCGACCACCTCAGCGCATCGTGTGGTGTTACAAAGAGTGGCAATCGGCGTACAGCCTCTTGCGAGAAAGTCAAGGCGATTCCATCGTGTTTCTGGAAGGCATTCCTAAAGAAGACGACGGCATCGTCTCTGACTCCCGTTAAACCCATTTGGTCATTTTCGACGACATGTTAGGAGAAGACGAAGAAGAAATTAAACTGTGGTTCACGCGCAAAGGGCATCATCGTAATGCCAGTGTCGTTTACATCACTCAAAATTTGTTTGAACAAAGTAAAGCCCATTGCACCAACAGTCTCAATGCGCATTACGTGGTCTTGTTTAAAAGCCGTCGAGATAAATCGCAAGTGCAAGTCTTAGCCAAACAGTTAGGGACGCCTTCGCTGACTCAGGCGTACGACGATGCCACTCAAACTCCACACGCCTATTTACTCGTCGATTTGATGTTGTTGTTGTGGGATTTAACGCCATTTTTCAGCACACGATAGGCTATGCATGGCGGCCGGTATTAATTGTGGAGGAAGAACCCGGGAAAACCCCGGAGAGAACCACCGACCCACGAGAAGCTACCCGCAAGCTTTCTCACATACCCACACTGGCTGAATACGAGACTCGAACCGGCGCAGACAGAGGTGAGATGGCAGTGATCCGTAACGGAGAGCGCTTTAGACCACTCGGCCACTCGGGCCTCCCACGTCGATTTGAAACCTACGACCCCCGATGATTTGCGATTTCGTACCCAATTGTTTCACCACTGGTGCCAAGACGGAGGGCCTGTCCTGTACACGTCTCCGTCCTCGATTTAATTTCACTCAACAAAAAAATCTATAAAAACCTCAGACACTTTTCGTCTGTCTCACACAGTTTGAACATGACGTCCCTTCAGTCGCATCTTCCCGTCAAATTGATTCGTGCCTTGTATGGCATCAGTCGAGAAAAAAATCCACAAATACGGGCTCGTGTCTTAGAAGCTAGTCTCAAAGAAGTCTTACGATGGTTCACGGTGACAGAACGTCAATTACTACAAGGGATCATTCAGATTCCTCATCAAACCAAACGCTTTTTTGATCGAAACAAAGTCGCTTTGACCCAACTGGCCGATCCCCGCATCGAGACTCAAACCAAAAAACAAATCATTTTGAAGCCTGGAGGGAGCGGTACTCTAGGAGGGGTCATCATTCGCTCTCTCTTAAGATGGGATCCTAATGCTCCCAAACTTCTCACCAAGAAAAAAGTCAAACGAAGCTCCAAGAAGAAGAAAAAGAGCCACGGTGTCAAGACCAAGTCCCCAAGCAGACCCGTGTCTCCAAGAACTTCTCCAGTGGCTGGACCCTCCTCTTACCAGTCACCACTCCGGAAAAAGAAAAGCCCCCAGAAAAAGAAGCAGAGAAAAAGTCCCCAGAAAAAGAAAAGCCCACAGAAAACTAGTCGCAAGAGAGGCACTTCGCCCAGGACGCAACCTTACACTCGCAAACAACGACCTGCAACGGCGGTGACCACGTCTCCTGTAGTCTCAGGTTCATTCACTTCTCCGTTGATGACACCAAGAACTGAAAAGTACTTGGAGACGTTGATCACACCAAGAACTTCCCCGTTGATGACCCCAAGAACTTCCCCAGTGGCAGGACCCTCCAATTTAGCGGCAGTGGCCGCTGCTCACAAAGTACCTTCTCCCAAAATCAAAGTCCAAGAGACATCGGGCATGTTACAAAGTTTACTGGATATGTCCAAGCAAGAACTGGCTCGATTTAGTCCGTTGCGTACCCCTGCACGACGTGTCATGAGCGTCCTGAAGTTGATACGACGTTAAGACAATCAGTGGCGACGTGTTCCAGTATAAAAAAGGCCTGTGAATAAGTAGGGGTATTAGTGTTTTTGGTGCTGAAGACTCAAAGATGTCACCCTCCAGAAAACATCCCTCTTCTAAACCCCAAGGAAAGCAAAGGAAAGGACTGCCTCCTCGTTTAGTCAAACATGGGGACATGTTATCTGTCCTGTCCAAAGCTTCTCCACCTCTATGAAAAAAACTCATTCAAATAGCCCCCAAAGAGGTCATCGATACCGTGTGCGAATGTTGTTTGAACGTGTTGAAAGGCACGATCCCTTTGTCCAAACACCAGAAACAATGCTTAGGCAAACATCGTCACGTTCTTCGCCAAATGGTTCAAAAGAAAATTCCCATTCGTCAAAAGAAGATGTTGGTCCAACGTGGAGGAATTTTACACCTCTTGCTAGGCCCATTGTTGAAAGGAGTCTTGGGAACCATGTTGGGAGGACTGGTGGGAGCAAGATAAAAAGGCCCTCTGAAGTCCCAAGATCTCAGAATTGACCCTTGACAACCCCATGGAAGGACGAAAACTAGCTTTAGTGCCTTACAAACGATGGATGGAATACCATCGTTGGCAAGAACAACACACCCCGCATTTACCTCCCAGTCCCAATTTGAGCGAGATGTCCCAGTTACAACACGAATTGCAGTCCTTGATGGATCGCCAAGATTTGTCCGAAACAGAAAAATCGCAAAAGTACGGTCAACTCTTGCAACGACTGCAACTCTTTCACCAGAAAGCCCCAGACGAAACAGCTCTTCCCACTCTGAAAGATTTTAAGACCTCGATGAAAAGTCCAGCACCATCATCACTACCACCACCACCACTACCAGTGACCAAGACAGAAAAAAGAGAAGAAGAAGAAGGGTTTCAAACTCCACCAGAAGAAGTACGCAAGTTAACAACACCACGTACCTGCAGAATTGGATGGATTAAAAAGATGATGACCACCCCTTCTTCATCAGAAGAGAAAAAGAAGGTGAAGACAGAAGTGAAACAAGAAAACATATCCCCTGTTCAAACATCCTCCTCTGCGACACATATTGCCGGTCGCACACGCAAAGCATTGCAATCCAAGAAAATACCCCAAGAGAAAAAGAGTAGCATCCTCCAAGAGTGGGTGCCTTATTAACAAACAAACATAAAATGGAAAAAGTGTTAGCCAGCATTTACTACGATCCCTCCCATCCTGCAGGTTGCGCAGGAGTTAAAAAATTGTATCGTGCTGCCAAAACTCGACCGAAAAGTCTCCGTTTACCTCAAGTGCAACGATGGTTACAAGAACAAGCTACCTACACTTTACACAAACCCATTCGACGCAAGTTTTCCAGAAGTCGCACCCGAGTGGAAGGCATCGATCATCAATGGCAAGCCGATTTAGCCGATGTCTCTCATTTGGCCAGCTACAATCGTGGCTACAAATATTTGTTTTGTGTCATCGACGTCGTTTCCAAATTCGCCTGGGTCGTACCCTTGACTTCCAAATCGAGCAGTGAGTTAGTGCGAGCCCTGCAACGGGTGTTGAAACAAAGCGGTCGTCACCCTCTTCGATGGCAAACGGACAAAGGCACCGAATTTCAGAACCAAGATTTCCAAAAAGAATTAAAGAAAAGCAACATTCATTTTTTTACCACTGAGAATCCTGAAACCAAAGCCAGCATCGTGGAACGTTTTCAACGCACTTTGAAAGAACGCATGTGGAAATATTGTACGCATCACCACACTCTTAAGTACATCGACATCTTACCGCACCTGGTGCAAGCGTACAACCAATCTTACCATCGAAGCATTGGACGTGCCCCGCAAGAGGTGACTCCCGAGAACGAAGTGCTGGTGTTTGAGCGCCTGTTTGGTACGTCCCCGACGAGGGCTGTCCCCAAGAAAAGTGGAGTGTTGGTCGTAGGAGATTGGGTACACATTGGCAAAACCAAACGCACTTTCGACAAAGGTTATTTACCTAACTGGACGACCGAATTGTTTCGTGTCACTGAACGAGTGCATGGCCGTCATCCTGCCGACTATAAATTGGAAGACATGAACGGAGAAGTGCTCAAAGGAACGTTTTATTTGCCCGAGTTACAACGTGTCACCAAAAAAGAAGACGTGTACGACATCGAAAGAATTCTCGAACGCAGAACCCGTAAAGTAGGCAAACGACGTGTCAAAGAAGTCAAAGTACGTTGGAAAGGATATCCACCCAGTTTTGATTCTTGGATCGACGCATCGCAAGTCATCGACTATAAAAAGAAGTGACCATCATGCCCTTTCACACAGACGCAGCTACTACTGCTACCACTCCTTCACCCAGTTCTTCTCTGCAAGATTTACAGAAACAACCCTTGTGGGTGTGGTGTGGAGAACGTGTGCCTAAAACGCAAATCGTCTTTTTCTGCCAAATCTTCGTAGTGTATTGTGTCATCGGGGCAGCCATTGCCAATTTGAGTTTGCAATAAGGAGACAAACAATTGTGGACCATTTTATTAAGCAGTTGCATCGGTTACCTGCTTCCCAAACCCTCCCTGAAATTCTCTTCCAACGGGAACAACGGGAACCTTGTGTCCAGTGCCAGTATCAGTCACCATTCCAACAACAATAACCCCATTTTGGGCGGAGACACGCCTCTGACTTCCAGTAACCCCTCGGACAGCCACAGAACTCTGGAATTATGAGTCAACAAAACCAATTTTACTTAACCTTACCCAGTGACAGTTCTATGGAGGTGTTTCCCAAGAACACGTTGTGCTGTTACACGGCCAAATTACCTCAGGCCGTCCAATTAGATCACGAAGCCCATTCGGAAGTGGTTTTGGTAGAAATGATTTACCCAACACAAATTAAAAACATCACTGAAACTCAAAACACTTTTGGCGTCGAAATTCTGGACCCAACAGTGCAGCAAATCATGATTACCACTAATCAACATCGATCACTTCCGAAGACCCCAGTACCCCGTAGCAACAGTGACACTTCTCCTCTTTTTTACGTTTATCACTTTAAAATTAACTCAGGCCATTATTTTAGTGGTCAACATCTGGTGGAGGCAATCGCTGACAAATTCCATGCAGCATTTGACAAAGTTCTGACCGCACTAAAAAAACGTGTCACCATTGAGTACCATAATCTGTCTCACCGTCTACTAATCAAATTTGAAAGTGAGGAAAAAAGTATACGTATTAAATTTTGCCCTGAATTGTATGACATTTTGGGTGGAGACCTCAATATTATCACCGATAAGTACACCAAAAAGATTCACAGCCCAGACATGGACAACAACGGGCATTTTGCGAGGTATTTTCGTTTCCCTGTAGAACTGAACCAGGGACTGAATTTGATCTTCGTGTACTCCGATGTGGTGGAGTACAACGTGGTGGGACACACCTCCGTCCCGTTACTGTGTGTCATTCCTTTCAAAGTGAATTCTCCTACGGCCGCTGACGAGGAAGGTGGAAACACTTATCACGTTCACCGCGAATTTGTACATCCTCAATATTTGCCTGTCAGCAAGTCGTATTTGGACGCGGTCAACATTGCTATAAAAGGAGATTTGGGACAAAATATTCCATTCACCAAAGGAAAAGTCACGGTGAAACTCCATTTCCGAAAACGGTTCTCTCACGACTCGTAAGTCATGTATCCAGTGTACCGAGGGGTTGCTCAACAGCGAGGACACGGTTTAGGAGATATGTTGCAATCAGCCTTTCGTTCGGTGGCTCCAGTGTTGAAACCGATGGTGACACGCGGATTGCATGCCTTGAAAGATGCCGCACTGACGCAAGGCAAAGAATTTCTCCAAAATGTCATCGTCGACAAACAAAATTCCAAAGAAACCTTCTTGAGGGCAGGCAAAAATGTCTTGTTGCAAACAGGCAAAGACATTCTGGGCCGACGAGAAACACCTAAAAATGTCCTGCACGCTACCGAGTAAGCATTCCCGCTTCCCTGAAGCCACAGCAAGGACAAGGCAGAAAGAGACGACGAAGAAAACACCCTTTTACCAGACTTCACACGTCTAAAGCTAGAAAGACTAAGAAAAGAAGAACCGTTCGAGACTTAGACGTTTTTGATTATTTAAAAACAGCAAATGATGCACCGAGAGTCTTGTGCTTGTTCCAAGTTGGAACTGGATCTGTTTGCCATGCCCCCCACGATGATGATCATGCAAGAATCCCAATGGGTTGAATTTCATCCCGTCTCCTCATTGACAGATTCCGCTCCCATCGAGTTTGAAATCAAAGGACAACCCGAAGATTACATCGATCTGAATAGCTGTTACTTGTACTTGAAAGTCAAAGTTCTAGATATGGGAGGAGATACTATAGTAGACGAGAAAGTAGCTCCCGTCAACAATTTCATGCATTCCTTGTTCAGCTCAGTGGATTTGTACTTGAATAACAAACTGGTCAGCAGCAGCATGGATACTTATCCTTACCGTGCCAACCTGGAAAATCTCTTGATGTACGGAATAGATGCCAAGAATGCTCATCTCAATGCCTGTGTGTTATGGGAACTTGACGATGCGGGCGAGTTTAACGAAACCGAACCTGATTCAAGCAAAACACCACACAATGCGGGATTTGTAGAACGAAGAGAAAAAATATTAAATGGACAGAGTCTAGAACTGATGGATCGGTTGCATTCGGACATGTGGTTGCAAGAAAAATATTTGCTCAACGGTGTAAATGTCCGATTGAGACTGAATCGTAGCAGTACCGCTTTCCATTTGTTGGCTGATACTACTGCTACTACTGGTGGCAATCCCAAAAGCAAAATCGAGGAGACCAAACTCTACATACGACGCGTGGAAGGGTTACCTAAAGTGGGAAATGACATCAGTCACACTTTGAGCAGAACGACCGCCAAGTATCCAATACGACGCGTGGAAGTGAAAACGTTCACCATTCCCGCTAACCATCATTCCATGATCGAAGATCATCTGTTTCAAGGACAGTTACCCAAGCGTTTAATCCTTGGTATGGTCAAGAATTCAGCCTTCAACGGAGACTTCGATGAAAATCCTTTTGAGTTTCAACACTTCAACGTGAAGAAAATCGAAGTCAGTCGCGATGGCAAGACCTTGTGTACCCGACCCTTTTAGCCTGACTTTGACAAGAAGAATTACTTGAGGTCGTACTTGTCCTTGTACGAAGCTACCGGTCAGTTAGGAACCAACACCAGTCACGGTATTACGTACGAAGATTATGCAGGATGCTACGCTTTGTGGGCTTTTCATTTCACTCCAGACCAAGGCAGCGACGAGGGACATTTCCACCCTATAAAATCCGGCCAGATTCGTGTGGAACTTCAGTTTGCAGACCCACTTCCAAACCACACGGTGAACGTCATCCTGTATGCAGAATTTGATAATACCATAGAAATCAACAGTTTGAGAGAAGTCATTCTAGACTATTAGAAGCTATGGAAGACTGTTATCCCTCTTTACCTAGTGGAGAAACTTTGGACATGGAATTTGAGGAGACTGTGGAAGAAGAAGTTATCATGATGAAGTCGAGATGGACAGAACAAGAAGCCTATTTAGTCTCCTGTTTTGCCAAACACTTCGTCGAAAAAATTACGGAATTGATCAAGAAAGATTGCGATGGATGTCAAAACGATCATCCCAGTCAAATTCAACACGATAAATGCCTGGTGCTGAGTCAAGAAGAAAAATTGGACGAGTATCTGGACGAAGCTTGGAGTCTCATCGCGGACGAAGTCGTGTTGCATCAGTGGTATAAAGACTTGCGTGAACATTCTTGTCCACCATTAACCACTCAAGAGATCCATCGTATCGAAGTTCTCCTGAATCAGAGTGGGGAGACGAAGCAAAGAAACGGTTATTTTTCAGACATTTTCAAGCAAAAAGTCAGGATAGAATTGATCACTTATTATTACCTGTGAAGAAGAAAAAGAAAAAAACCACACAAATAAATGGATACTTGGGAACTTTATTACCTTTTATACTACAGTTCGTACACGGCTTCTTGGAATCCTGTCGTATGTGCTAAAAATGAACTCCCTCATTGCAAACCTCAAGACCATCAAGCTTATGTGATCAACACGGACGACAGTCATCTCCCAGGAACCCACTGGGTAGCCGTCTACTTTCCTCAAGAAGGATGTGTGGAATATTTCGATTCCTATGGATTACCTCCTTTGGAAGACGATATCATTGACTTTATGAGAAGAAATGCTCAGACCACCCGATTCAATAATGTGAAATTACAAGGCACAGATTCCTTGGTGTGTGGACAATATTGTGTGTATTTTCTGCATCATCGCAGCCTGGGCTATTCCTGAGAACATTTAGTGACTCATTTTGATCCTCGTTCTTCTTCTAGAAACGATGTGAAAGTTGATCTATGGTTTTGTGACCATTATGCTTATCTTTTGTCTCAAGCTAGGAAACGTAGTGTCCATCAATGGCCTAATGACTTCCAACAGTGGAAATCACAATTTCATTCACAACGTTGTCAGCCCTGTCCAAAATAATGTGTTAGTTGAAAAAAATGTTTGTCATTAGAAAAATAATGTTTGATGTTTTATTGTTGGATTATTGTTAAAAATGTTATAGTTGTTTGTTAGTGTTAAGTGATTTTGAATAAAAAAAATGTGTTTTGAAAAAAGATGCCTTTGTCTTTTGTTTGGCTATGAATCTTAATTCATGCTCTTTGACTTCGCTCTATCCCTCTCATGACACTCATTGAACGGTCCGACTCGAAAACCGTGTAGGGATGTTTTCTTTCACGTCCGCGCTTTGACTTTAAAGCCGGGGGTAGCCTCCAGTCTAACCATCCATTATCGACTCATCCTCCTAAGAAGATGTGCTCCAGACTAGCTAAGCTAAACGAAGCCTACGTGAATTTGCATAGGGTCAGACACAGTTTGATACCGAAGCCAGAAGAGATAGAGAATGTGAGAATGTTAAAAGTCACTGAAGACCTGATAGAAGAGCTCTTCAGAGAAGAAATGAACAGGGAGAAAGAAGAATGGACAGAGAAGTACAGACTTCAGAAACAACAGAGAGAGCAGCAACAGCAACAACAACAGCAGTCGCAGTAACAACCTGAACCTGACAGAGGCTTCGTCGATTGTCGTATCGACACCAAAGAGTTCTTCTTCTCTTTCCGAAGAAGCAGACCTATCGTCAGAAAGTCTATCGTCAGAGGACGTCGCATTCTTAGAATATAAAAGAGCGCCCTAGCTTCAACTTCGCACATAAAAAAACAGCCCTTTTCAGGGCTACCCCAATCTCTAGAATAGAAATAACAATCGATTGCCTATAATAAGTTAAAAAATAGAAGTGCGTGTATAAGCACATGAATTGTTTTTGTTAGTTAAAAATGTGTGTGTGTGTGTGATTGTAAGCGCTCACGTACGTTTGTGTGGATAGTAGATTATGATAATGTTTTATTGTTGTTAGAAGTGTTTTTTAGAATAGTGATGGGTAGTTTAAAAAAGTGAGTGAGTGTTTTTTTTAGGTCCGCTCGTTGTTTGGTCATGAAATAGGTAATATAAGTTTTGTTTTAGGGGATGTTTTCCTTCACGTCCGCGCTTTTAGTATAAATTGAAAACTAATCGTCAGTTGGGCTACCCATCGTCGACCTGTTAACAGCAAGACAATGAATACAAGGATTGTGAAACTTCTAGAACTCCAGATGCACCTGGAATATGCCAGGCGTATAGTGAATGAGCTGGCTGCAGAGGCCATAGTCGAAGAGGGAAGGATAAAGAAGGAAGAGGAGGAGAGAAGACAGAGGGAAGAGGAGGAAAAGAAAATAGGAGAGAGGATGACTTACAATATACCAGAGACAGAGGATTGGGGTGCTGAAGCCAATCATCCTCCCTCTGCGCTCCCAGTCAAAAGAAGAGTGAAAGGAGATTGGAGTAGAAGATGTGTGTGTGGTGCCAGGCCTGGAAGGTGCCATCATTAACCAGGTGCCCTGGAGTTCAAAATAAACAGCACTTTTCAGGGCTACCCAAACCTTTAGAAAAGATATAGCAATCCATTTGCCAATGTGTGCATGTAGAGTAGTGTGAATATAAACACTGACTCTTTTTTCCTAGTGTGAGTGTATGTGTTAATGTATATGATTGTGTGTTTATAAGCGCTAGCATAGGTTAGTGTGGATAGTAGATTATTGGGATTTAATTGTAATGCTTTGTGTGTGTGTGTGTGTGTGTGTGTGTGTGTATGGTAGATTTTGGGTTTGTTTATTGCTGCTTCGCGTATGTGGATAGTAGATAATATGAGAAGAGAAAAGTAGGGGATGTTTTCCTTCACGTCCGCGCGTTTGAAGTGATGATCTAGGTAATATAAGATTCGGGTCTTAGGGGATGTTTTCCTTCACGTCCGCGCTTTAACTATAAGAACCCACAACGTTCGTCATTCACACCATTCTACGGAATAATGGAAAGAAAATGGTAGCTGTATCTGACCTCTTCAACTACTTAAAGGAAACATACTACTGGATGATAGACAGTGAATATGTAGTGGAAAGAATTTAAAGAAAATGGAGGATAAGAAACAGTCTGGACTTTGCTAACAAACTAAAAGTAGCCAGGGAGAAGATAGAGGAGTTAATAGAAGAAGAAGTGAAGAAGTTGAGAGGGTTTATTAATCATCAATATGTCAAAATTGGAATGTTAAAAGAGGCCTTGGATAATGTTGTAGAAGTAAGGTATTTTTTTGGAAGGAAAGGTGAAATGGTTAGATTGGCCCTTTGTCAAAAGAGGTCTGGAAAAGCTGAAGAAAGCTGAAGAATTAATCAGAAAAGTGATGGTGGAAGAAGTAAAGAAGATAAAGGAGACATGGAGTAAAGAAAGAAAGGATGAGGAAAACAAAAAGAAACAGGCAGAGTTTGAGAGGCTGAATCAGAATTGGATAAAAGTTCAGGAAAAGTTCAGAGCTCTAGGCCATCCTGACTGGATGCCAGAAAAGGAGAAAAAGAAGACAGGAATAGTGGCAAAAGTGAGAAGATGGTTCAAGAAGTGGAGGAGTTAGAAAAGGAGGAAACCCTAAGGCCCTTTTCAGGGCCACTCCAATCTCTCGAAAAGAGATAGACTTTCAATTGCCTACCCGTTTTTATTTTTTTTATTTTTTAAAAAAAAATCCCATGTTAAATTCCCATTGTCCCTAGACAGTCCCACGATTTATTCCCCATGTGAAATTTCCCCTTGTCCCTAGACAGTCCCACGAACTATTCCCCCATGTTAACTTCCCATTGTCCCTAGACAGTCCCACGAGCTATTCCCCAATGTTAATTCCCATTGTCCCTAGGGTACAAACATTTTTCTCTAATGTTAAATTTTACATAGTCCCCAGGGTACAACTCTCTAATTTAACATGGAAGTGCCCTAGTCCCTAGGGTATCCCTGTTCACTACTACCAACTTTGTCAGCACACCCAGGACGAACGCGCCTTGACAGGAATATGGGTCAGCGTGGAATTATTTAAAGCTCTGGACCTGGGATACCAATTGTTAGAAGTGTACGAAATTTACCACTTTCCAAAGACAGGAAAATACCACAAGGGTAACGAGACTCACAAAGGCATTTTCGCAGACTACGTGGATGCCTTTATGAAAGTGCCACACTCCCGAAGACCCAATAAATTCAAAGAGAAATAATTGGAGTAGGAAGGCATCCCTTTAGACCATATGGAGAAAGCGAAGGAATGCAATCGTTTGCCAAAGTGATGTTACAATGTTTGTGGGGCAAAATGGCACAAAATCGAAGGAGAGACTCAAGTCTAATGAGAAACTGTACCAAACGATCACATCACCAATTCAGTACCACATCTTAGTTGTTTATTTACTAACGCCATGGAAAACTATGTACAACTAGTGCAACTTTCAGACTACAAGACTTTACCTTATGGACACGCTGATATCAGCCAGTATAAAATGGAGACGACTTCGAAGAACGACAATTCGAGGACAAGCGCCGAGAAAGATGAATTACTCCACGCAAATGAAAAAAGAGAATAAACAAACATCATTGGCCTCTTTCATCACCACCACACCATCACAGCAAATTGCATCCAAAAAGGAAAAGGATTCAGTACACCTAAAGGAGTATTTTAGCATCCAAATGACTCAGACAGCGACTTCGAGAAAATTTAAGACGACAACTTACTCCTACACGGTTACATTTAAAGACTTCGCGTCTGACATTCCACCGAGGAAGCATTAGCTTTCATTACGGGCTTATTTGACTCACTGATCGAGGAACTCAAACGTCAGTGCCAAGTCGAAGATCGAGGTCGTTTGAGCCTATCTATGTGTCACGACAGTTTGAACTCTGTTGTATGTCTCGGGTTTAGTACACCTGCAGAATTTACTTCTTCCAAACTTTTGAGGGCTATTGACAACGTGCAAACAATGAGAGAAATTTTAACATCACCGATGGAAAAGTGAACATTCATATGGCATACGTTGTACCTCCATGGGAACAAGATGATGACTGCACTTGATCTGCTTACCGATAAGTGCACGCAGCACAATGGACATAACAGCAGATCTATGAATGAAAGGGAGGAGTAAGGGAAAACATCTACGCTGGGACACAAGTGGTAGCTGACCAGATTTTAAACGTGTGTGACGGATATAGAGAGAAACATGAACGTTGTCCTATTTGATCGTTTGTTTCTTGTTTTAGCTTTTTCTTAAAAATGAACAATTAATGTAGCGTGAAAGAAAATTTCATTCTTTTATGAAATGTAAATATGTTGTATATTAAATGTTTTTTGAAGGCATGAACTTTAATTTTATGAAGTAGTTTACTAGAACCAAGAACTAAATAACTTGTAAATAAGTTTGTTTAATGTCCAAATGTTTATGTATTAATGGATAGTGCTAAGACCATAGCACATGCCAGAGAGTCCATATATATATTTTAATAAATATTTTGTAACCATACAATAGACTTTTCTTATTGGAGTCTCTAATTTATCTATGAGTCTTTTATTTTAACATCTCTGTCCTCTTTTCTGTGTGTTTCCATCTTCTTTGTTTGGATGTGTATTTGTTTATTTCTGTATGTCTTTCTTTGTCCCTACCAACCTTTGTCCCTATAAATGCATTTTCATCCTATAAATAGTTTCGACCCTATAAACCTCAAGACGTCACAGGTGTTCAATTTCCATTGACCCCAGGGACCATTCCCATGTTAAATTCCCATTGTCGCCAAAGTGCAAGCCCCCTATTTTAACGTTAAGGTCTCATTGTCGCTAAAGTGGCCCTGTATATCCCATGTTAAAGTCAAATTGTCGCCAAAGTGCCGGCCCTGTATTCCTTATATTAAAGTCCCATCGTCGCCAATTTTGATATACCCAAATTTAACACTAAAGTTCCATTGAGGCTAAGATGGCTTTGTATTCCCATGTTAAAGTCCCCTTGACGCTAAAGTGCCCCAAATCCCTTGTCTCTATGTTCAAGTCACTATTCACTCCATGTTAAATTTCCCCTTGTTAAATTCACATTGTCGCCAAGGTGACCCACGAACTTTTTGACTGGGATTTCCATTGAGGCTAAAGTGTCCCAGTCCCTTGTCGCCATGTTCAATTCCCCATTCACTCCATGTTAAATTTCCCCATGTTAAATTCGCCTTGAGGCGATAATTTTTTTTTACAAGTGTTTAACTGTAACTGGGTCATAACAGTCTGATGGCAAAATAGTAGTAGGATGTGACACCCTAGGGCAAGAAAATGGCACTATGACGTCAGTGGTATTTAAAATTACGGTCGCCATCTTGAAAGTATGACCATTTGGCGTCAATGGGAACTCGATGTTAAAACGTCCACATGTTTAACATTAATGTGGATCTATTGCAACAATGGGAACGCTGATGCTAAAAATGATGATAATATTTTTCCTTGTCGATATAAATGGTTTTGGGTACAAAAAGAACACTATGCCGACAAGAGACAACGTAATGTTAAATTTGCCATCACATTTCCTCTTGTCGTTTTAAATTCTTTTGGATGGTTTAATATGTGTACTAGGAAAAACGTAAAATGAACATGACATTTCTCTTTGTCGATGTGAATTCTTCTAGATAGATTGTATGGTGACAAGCGGAAGTTAATATTAAAAACGTACATATGTTTAACCCACACTCATTCTGACCAACACCTAGTCATATACTATCTGTTACCCAAACACATGTATAGAGGTTTTCAAATGGGTTAGGATTCAATACAAAATTTATGAAACGAGTTGAATAATGTCCAGATTTTGCGAGCCATTGAACTAAGAATAAGTTGTGTTTTCTGCTTTCAGATATATTGGTGTTTTTTTTTATACTTACGTTTATAATTTGTACATTTACCAAGACCTCTAAATTGAACACATAGGTAACAGAAATAACCAATAACCAGTTACAACATAAATAAAAATAGACCACTTTCCCATCATATGCCAGCGTTGTTTCATTCATGCACAAACACAAGATGAACGGAACGGGGCAGTAATCTGACCTTATCACTGGGCAATATAAAATATCAACAAATAAAATGTGTAGAGACTGAAAACAAACAAAGCCGTTGAGTTTTCTTCTGCCAGAGTGTAGGACGCGAATAAAGGCCTTTCTATTCATACTAGGACTAGTTAATAAGGATTCTTTCCATTTTTCTGTTCTTTCTGTTTCGATTGTTCAGTAAATACGATTAAACGTGAATAGTAGTTTTCCTCGTTTAATAACTTTTTATTCGTATTGCTC
Organism: Sinohyriopsis cumingii; assembly: GCA_028554795.2. Lineage (NCBI taxonomy): Eukaryota > Metazoa > Mollusca > Bivalvia > Unionida > Unionidae > Sinohyriopsis > Sinohyriopsis cumingii. The sequence continues at coordinate 227,050 of JAPYKE020000465.1, forward strand.
GATATACAATGGAAAATACTTCTATTATCATAGGCACTAATTCTCCCGCTGTTTTTAATATACTGATAAATCATCTTAAGCTCAGAAAGGATTGTGCAAGATGGGTCCCACATTTGTTGACGGCTTATCAAAAACAGACTCAATATTAAATCGCCAAATATCTACTCGCCTATTATAAAAAGAGTGACTAGAGACCTTTGAATAATATTGTCACATATACGAATATATTTTTAAAATCTGAATCAGCTGAAAGCAGTCAAGAGTGGATTGGAGAAAAAAAGCAAGGACCAACAATATCAGCAGAGAGGGCGAATCCCACAAACTATTTCGCTTAACAGAGCCTTCTATCGAGAACATTTTAGATAGAGTGATTCTTTTCATAAAATAAACCCTCCGTTCAGAAAACATGACAAAATAGGCTTTCTCTGCTGACTTGAAGGGTTATCTCATGAAAATATCTACCTATACAACTATTTCTGTTAATACAAGGGTATATCTTGCGAAAACACTCTGTGGTGTTCCGCCCTCTCTGCTGCTCTGTGTTAAAAATTGTCAGCTGTTATTGTCGTCTCTGATCGTTTTTGGTATTTGTGTGTTACATAAATCACGTCTGCCCCTGGAAAATATCCTGGCAGGGTTTGCCTGTAGTCGCCCTTCTCTGCTGCTCTCCAGTTAAAAATTGTATCTAACCCAACTCCATACCGAGTTCTAGGAACATGTAAATTTATCGTTACAAATCCGTGTGGTTTTGCCTGAGCACGACTAAAGAAATGTTTAAACTTATTTATATCCATATCGCCGCTGCACCAAGTCTGATGTATATTTCGTAACGTGTGTGTGTCAACGCCGTTAAACAGCGCAAGAATGTTACAGTTGTCCCTGATCACTTTCGGGATTTGTGTATATCGTTGAGTTACATAAATCACATCCACGTTTTTATGTCTGCCGCGTGAAATTATCCTGGCAGGATTTCATTGTTTGTCCAACATCACATCGTCGTACACAACTAAATTGTTAATTCTACCATCAATATCATCAATACTTGGTGATTCATCAATACTAGTAATAAATTCAACAACATCATCGCCGTCGGTTAGCGACTTTACACTTTCATTAAAATCTTTTAACACGCTGTAGCATCGCTGATCGTCCACAGATGGAGCTACCAAATACAACTTATCCCACTTCATCCACTTCATTATTAAATTAAGTAACAACTGCGTCTTACCGCTTCCAGATGGACCTAAAATAATCATTCGGACAGAGTTTGGTAGCACCGAGTTATGTTTGATTGGCTCTCGTCGTTTTGTAGCGGAAAAGTCAGTGATCTCCATTAGATATATTATAAAAAGAATATGGATTTATATTATGTGAAATGCAGAACACGTACCCCAACTGCGAACATAACAACCACCACAACAAAAAATAATCGATCTGCGCTTACAGACAAGTGTGAACGATGCGGTACAAAAAAATTTAAATTTATTCCGTCGAGTAAAAAAAAAAGGAGGTGATATTGCAGCCAAGTTAACAAAGTTACCAGGGGCTCCATGGGGAAAATAACCAGGAGAAAAACATCTTCCAGGATATAATTACTGTGGTCCTGGAATCCGACTTGATATCAGACTAGATGCCTTAGATCAGCCCAATCCAGGCGAGTATCCGATAAACGCTATTGATAAGGCGTGTCATGCGCATGATGTAGCTTACCGAAGTAAGGATTTGCAACAGCGCCATCTCGCGGATGTGAAATTAATTCACGCGTTAAATGCCATCACTGATAAATCTTTCAAAGAAAGGTTAGCTAGCTGGTTAATAAAATCTGCAATGAAATCTAAACTTGTATTAGGTGCTGGTAATTAATTATAATGGAGTCGATTTATTATTCCCCAAAAGGATATTGGAGAGGTAACGCAGCAATTAGTAAACTCGCTGAAGCAGCAGCGGTTACGCGAGTTACTGCTAAAAATTGGTTATCCAGGCAGGCAACATGGCAAATTTATCTACCGCGTCCTAAACAAATTCACTTTGCACATTTCGATGTTAATGTGCCAAATGAAGTTCATCAGGCTGATATATTATTTCTGCCACATGATACTATTAAAATCCGAAGACGTCCAAACACATACAAGTACGCGTTAACTGTAGTTGATGTTGCAAGTACATATAAAGATGCGGAGCCGTTAGCGACTAAAACAGCATCTGAGGTTGCTTCTGCGTTTGAACGAATTTATCAACGAGGTGGTGGACCACAAAGTGGTCTGCGATGGCCACAGCTGCTACAAGCTGATCCTGGCAAAGAGTTTTAGGGTGCAGTATCATCGCTGATGAAGCAACATAACGTTACCATCAGACGAGGGCATACTGAAATTCATCGTGATCAGGCAATTGTTGAACGATTTAATCGAACACTTGCTGAGCGGTTATTTGGATATCAGTACGCGAAAGAATTTATTCAAGATAAAAGATCGCGCGAATGGGTTGCAAGATTACCAAGCGTGATAGCTGCGCTAAATAATGAAATAACTCGAACAACCAACATGAAACCTGCCATCGCGATCACAAAATAATATATGCCCGTACAACGACGTGATATTTCAACACAGCCAATATTAGGTGATGTCGCTGTGAGATATTTATATGAACCAGGTGAACTTGAAGGTGGTAGCGCGAGAGTGACTGATCCTATCTGGAGTGTTACTACACATAAGATATCTAACATAACGAGATCCACTGGTAGACCAGCAATCTACAGGCTGGATTCGACTGCTCCTCAACGTGGATTCACACGTGAACAATTACAAATAATTCCCGAGGACACACAATTACCACCCCGATCACTTAACTAGCACCAAGGGTGCCTGTACCCCGACGTCGATTACATTCAAGACAGGTCACCATCGTATTTTCTCGTGTATGACCGCGACTGTTATCTTTTCTATCTACGGTGAATTGTCTTGGATTATTACTCGAATACTGCCACAACATTATACAATTACAGCTCGCACAGTGATTATTCTGTTGTTGTTTTAGTGTCATGATAAATTCAACATCAAGATCAAAATCGCGATTTTTTTTTGTCACTCTGTTTGTAAACGGCTAGTTTTCTTTTTATTATGTCGCTGTTGTTTTCATTGTCCGCGTTTGACTGTTCCAAGACAATTCTTCGCAGTTGAGATATTCTTCTAACTCTGGACACAGCTAAGTAAACTAAGTTTGACCATTCGATTCGATCATCAACGATCCAGACAGTTTTATCACTGATAGTCAATCCTTGAGATGAATGAATTGTCATTGCGTATCCTAGTGTCCACGGGGATTTGTTCATTTTTAGTGCGTCTTTGACAGCATCAATGTCAACTAGCACAATATCATTCAATACTAAATTCTGTTTCTCTGTTTTCCAAGGAATATCAACATCTATATTCTGTAACCGAGTATCAGCTGGTCTATAACATAACGGCACTGGCAACATTGGAAATTTCTCCCGTTGTAATTGAAATAACTGCTGTTGAAGTGTGTCTCTAACTATCTTTCTACTTGCCACTGTCAAATCGTCTGGTTTCCATGTATTCCAAAAGTCGCTCATTGAAGTTTCAGGAATCATCTCGCGCATGATTTCACATGGAATTTTATTCGGTTGTAATCTGATTAATGTTTTAAATTCCTTCAACGTTGCATCAAGTGCTCTATGATCATCAGACACTTATTCATAATAATCAACAAAATCTTTTAACCAATCATGTGGAGATGGACCAACAAGCGGAGGTGGCTGACCGTGATCGCCGCACATTATCACTGCAGTATTCGCTGTTAGCAGCCAATCCAGGAACAATTTTAATGTATCTAACGGTACCGTACATATCTCATCCCAAATTATTTTCCCGGGAATATATTTTGTTCCCATTCGATCTGGAGTCCATACACCAGCGCTGTATTTGAAAAAGCTGTGCCAAGTACAAGAATTGACTCCTCGTTGTTTCATCTCCCTGGCGAGTCTGTGTGTAGGTGTTAGCACAATCATATCTGAATCGAAAATCTTCGATTTTCCACGAAATAATTCAATCGCTCGAGTTGTCTTACCGGACCCCCTGGTCCATTCAAATAAACAGTTTTGTGTGTAGTGATTGGATCATACACAGATGGTGCGTTCGACATTTCTGATAATTCTGATTTACATTAATCATCCTTAATCGTAACATCAGCGGATTCACAATATCCATGTAACATCTCCGCTTTTATTCTCCAAGAACTCCATGATTCATCGTTGCTTGTAAAACGAGCCAGTGATTCTGAGTATCTTTTATTGATATAAAATGAATCCGTTGCAACTCTAACTGCAGTGTCAGGAAATCGATTTATCATTGATAGCAAATTTATAGAAACATAAGCCAGCATCGAAGATCTTAAATGTGTGTATTGAGGAGATTCTTCGTCGATATAACTTACAATTGTGCCCAACTTTTCCCCGTCGGACAAGCGCGCGTCCTCCCGACTACAAAATATATTTCTCGCGGTGGCATCAGCAATTATAAAATCCAATTCAGCATCATCGATAATCAATCGACAGTGATGTAGTTTATGATCATATGCGCCACCTTGAGTAAATTTACTGATTATTCTTCGTCCGAGATCTTTTGCTGTTTTTTCACTATTGCTGAGTTTGATCTCGAGAACTTTAGGAGCCTCACCGACAATGACATTCATGGGAGTATTTGGACTCTCTCATGCATACTCGCCAATGACATCGTCTACACTGATACGCTTCGGTGTTGGCAATCAAACTAAAGTCTGCGGTTGATATATGATTGCTTCACTGACAGTCAACGATACCAGTATTCGGCTGTCAAGCATATATCGCAATAACACTATTGGTGCCCAACGCTTTTCACTAAAGTGTCTGCCAAACCAAACATAACAGCACGGATGAAGCTTTTCAGCAAATTCAAACGAAGTTGCACGAGCAAATCCTGTCTAGTCAAAGTCGGGTAAAGGACCGTTTATAGCAACTCGTGTCATCGAGTTCGTGGGATGTCCAAATCGCTTAAAATATTCGCGGCACTCGCCCATCCCGAGAAAGCTTCCCGGGTAGCACGCAATCATATCCAGGGAAATTATCTCGCGGTAGTCATACCAGGTATTCCACAGTCCGCCATGTCCATACTAGACACAACTCAATTGTATATCCGAGAGAAACTCACTTCGGGTTGGTCTCCACGAATTTCTTTCTCTTGCAGCGTGGGCGACAACAATCGGAACTGTAAAACAATTAGTTAATAACTGCTCAGTGTTTTTAAAATCTTCGATTTTCACATATTTCTCTGCGAGTTTTTTCATTTGTTGTTGCAGAGACTCCGTCCGGTATAAGTCGCCGTTGGGTTTTACAAATTGATCATACTCGCCATCTTCGGAACTTTTAAACAACCACATCGACACAGGGTCGGTTTTACTTAACTGTTTAATAAAATCAAATATGTTCCCGCGATAATATTTCACAACACGATCCCGCGGAAATATCGTAACTGCGTTAGTCCAAGCGTGAGCGTTATGATCAATGATATTTATTGGAGCCCCGTATCGATTATATTTCGATTTGTATAATATTTCCTCTGTAATCGTCGTTACGGTTATGGGAAATCTTAATGCTTTTTCTAGCTCGGCGACATCGTTCATTGACGCTCCTGTGTGTTTGACCCGCTCAGCCCACGCTGTTATTTTGGACTGTCTTAACGCAGTCAGACCGTTTCCCCGTATCGCATTTTTAAAATGTTCCATTACTCGCTCGGCTACACAATTCAGCCCCAATGACGTAGTCATTGACGAAGTCGTCAATGACGAAGTCGTCCTCATCGGGGTGAGTTTATCAATTTTTGTTTTTTTTATCGAATAGATTCCATAAATGACCGCGGTCACAGGATACGCTCGAGCGTAATATGGTTTATCAATCCCAGTCAGTATTCCTGGTTTGGAATCTTTACTTAACAGAATGGTCTTTCCGCTAGCAAGGACAGGGTCGAGTTTATCACGGATAATCCAAGTATCGGAATCCGCCTGCACAATAAATTTTATTCTGAAAAAATATTTCCGACTGCCTTGATATCCATCAAAGAGGTAATCAACAATTGTTTTCGCTCGTGTATCATTCATTGTAGCATTGATAACACCTTCGGTGTCGCGGATAATTTTAAATGACGACCATACGTGAGATGCGCCGTCGTCGCGGAATTCTTTTTTGGCATTCCTGATAATATCAAACAGATCAGATAGGGAACGTCGTCGCGAGTCAGGGGTTAGTCTGTCAAGATCGAATCTCCAGGTGCCAATGGTAGATAATCTTTCAAATTCCTCCAAATTATATTGAAGACAAATATTTAAATAAGAAAATATTATATACAGAATGAATAAATGCAAGTGGCTTGGTACAAAATCATCAATTCATTGTAATAAATCCTGCAGAGGTGAATTCTGCGGGGGACATTCCCAAAGCGTCCGAAGGGGGACTTTAGGGCCAATACCGTGCCGGCGATGTGGTGTTGGGGTCAGGGGTAAAACACAGTTATGTGCAAATTTCGGAGGAAAACGATACCGTGAACTCAAACGATATTACAATAAAAAAAAATAACGACGTTGCGTTGAAATGCGAGCGTGATTATTTAAATAAGTTTTCAGACAAATTATAAATTAGACAAATATATTATTATATAAATGAGCCAAGAATTTATCCCACATCCAACCATTAAAAATTATGAAGCATCTCGCGAGGTAATAGTCAGAAATAGCAGGCTGAAAAAAACCAGTTGGTGCTGTTAATAATTCTGGTTATTTAATGTTTACTGTTGGAAAGAAAAATTTTCTCTGTCATAGGATCGCGTTCGAGTGTTTCTTTGGAATGATCAAAGACGGTCTTGTAATTAATCACATTGATGGACAAAGACTTAATAATAATTTATCCAATCTAAGGGCTGTCACACAACGCCAAAATGTTGCACGTGGGAATGCTGGGGGGAAGAGAGAGTCTAGGACAGTTGTATCCATAAATTTAGATACGAATGAAGAAATAATATTTCCATCTATGAACTCAGCTGGCAAGTATTTTGAAATTTGCGTACCCTCGGTACGAAAAGTCGCAGAAAATATAACTAAATACGCTTTGTCAAAAAATATAATAAGCAGAAAATTGTTTTTCATTATCACTAAAATCCTCGGATTTCGAAACGGAGATAACTCCGTTAAGCATATCTCATGCAATTAGTTCCCTCCCTTTGTCAGTGTGATTGTGCAATACTCCTTGAGATGTCATTGTAGGTAAATTTATCCAGCGCGACTTAGCGGTATACAATTATCATTTACAGCTGGTCTATAACACTTCCGCGTTCACATGTATTTTTCAAATCCAGCTCAGAATTTAAATTAACGATATACACCACAGACGGGTAAAAGGTTAACCGTGTACAGGTAACACGACATCTAATTACTTCCCCTTTATCAAAGTGATCTTATCAAAGTGACTTCGTCAAGGTGACTTTGTCAACACCCGCGGGTGTATAATATTTTTTTTACAGATAAAATATTTATTTTATTACACTTGTTCGGGGTTATGGTTCATCTGTACTTTCCACACGATCACATTTAAGAAAAAAACAATAAAACATTTTAAACAAGTCAAGCCCATCGCGTGAGCTATTTTTTGAACTTCCAAGTATCAGTCGGTTTATATACGATACTATCTTATTAGAAGACGGAGTCTTCGAAGTTCAACAGTAATCAATACCATCTCGTCATATCCGCTCATGGCGGATGCTTTTTGCGTCATCCAGCGGCTGATTTTGGGGGCATGGTATACCCGCTGTTGAATGTAGAAAATGACTCCGTTAGGATAAGTCGTCTTACTGTAAATACTATATATTGTGCCGTCCTAAAATAAGTTAGAATTAAGTTATATATACTCGTTGAACCGTCTGCTCACATGGGATTGTAAATACTATATGTTGTGCTGTCCTTAGCTACTACTGTGTCCTACTGTAAGCTTGCTAAAATGCGGTGGCAATTTAGGAACTTTACAAATGTAAATAATGTAAAGACTATATGTTGTGTTGTCCCTATATGAACCTTGCTAGCATATCATTCAGATAAGCTAGGGGTTCAAATGGGGAATGACTCGTCGCTCTCAAACACACCCTCTGGGCTCTCTAGACTGTTATTTGACAGGTTAGGGGCTCAGATGGGGGTCGTGTTTCCGCTCCTGAGTTTGGTAGCCTATCATTTGATAAGCTAGAGACCATTTTTTCTTTTAAATATATAATATTATATATATGAATTACGAAAATATCAATAATGTGATTGCTGCTATTAAAAAATTAGAAGAGCGCGGATTTAATATATCACTATATTCTGAAACAATTATGTCTGATTTTGAATCATTACATGAAGCTAAATGCGCAGGGCGTTATATTCTTCCTGCTCAGTATCGATTCATAAAAAAAATTCAAAATAATTTGGATAAATCGCTGGCTACAGTAGAAGAAGCACAAATAAATGAATTTGTTTCATTGTCTCGTGCAATTGAAAAGATTAGGTTGGCATTGGCTCAAGAGTATGAAATGAAAAAGATAATAAATACTCGGTTTAGAAAATTAAAAAATTGTATGACCCTTGACGAAGTCAGGGATGACAAAGTCAACGACAAAGTCAGCGCTGATTTCATCAAGGATGAAATCGAGGAAATAAATATCTTACCTTGATGAAGTCAAGTACTTGGAAGTGAAACCGAAAGTAAAAAACAATATCACTTTTTTTTTACTTCCTCGTCAGCGAGATAGTATTTTTCTTAGTCGGTGGGGTTTAATACAGGAATGTGCATAACTGAGAATTTGATCTCTGTCACATACAATTGAAATAATATGCTCGCGTCTGAGATTATCTAACTGTTGCTGAGTTAGTAGGAAATCTTCGTCTCCGTATTCATCAATAATGAATTTAACGTTAATTTCTTCTTGTGCAAGTGCAGCCCTAACTGCTTGCTCGAGCGCTTGTTTGTCATACTCGAAAACATCGGTGTGGTGGTACATATTTGAGATTTATAGATTTATATAAATCTAATCTAAGATCTAAATACGCGTATATATTTGAGGATTTGATGTATACTACAATGCGCGATCATAACATGATCTTTTATCAATACTTGCAGTTGCGCATCAGTCAGTATAAAATCGTCATTACCGTATATATCAACCATTATTTTTTCCGGGGTAACTTTTCCTCCGTTGACAACTTTATCAAGAAGTTTTTTATCATGTATGAAACATTTCACGCGATGATACATTATATAATACTTGCTTGATTAATTGTGGAAATCTTCTGCGATTTTTCGGTATTTTTTTACTTTTTACTAAATTCGCATGATTTTTACTAGTAAATACCCTATCAAAATTAGCAAATTGGACGATTTCTGTGATTTTTACTAGTAAATTACCTTTCCAAATTAGCAAATTGGACGATTTCTGTGATTTTTACTAGTAATTACCCTATAAATTTCAGTGAATTTGTCAGTGTTGCAGAAACTATATATAAAATAAAATATTTTTACTGTTGCTTGCACAAAAAATACTTGCTTGTGAATTTCAGTCGATTTAAGTGATTTTTACTAGTAAACACCCTATCAAAATTAGCAAATCGGACGATTTCTGTGATTTTACTAGTAAACACCCTATCAAAATTAGCAAATCGGACGATTTCTGTGATTTTTACTAGTAAACACCCTATCAAAATTAGCAAATCGGACGATTTCTGCAATTTTGACTAGTAAATACCCTATAAATTTCAGTGAATTTGTCAGTGTGTACAAAATATATATAAAATAAAATATTTTTACTGGAAAGTTCTCGAAAATCGAAGATTTTTAGAATTGGAAATCTCGAAAATCGAAGATTTTTAGAATTGGAATAGTTTTAGGATGAAAGTCCTTAGGACTTTACCAGGAGACTAATATGTAGTGTTTCAGTCCGTAAATCAAGAGGATTCCCACGCTGGTCTGTCAGCGCGAAATTTATTCTGGTCAGCCACGGATTATGACATCGTTGATAGACCGGATTGATTGGCTCTTGCATAATGAGAAATCCAGGTGGTTCTTTCGGAGTAAATGAATAAGGAATAAATCCCTGCTGGGTTCGATTTGATACTGTCGTGTCCGTGCTATAACTGCCATCAATGACATCACACACAAGATTGACCGCGACCACTTCGGTTATATTTAAGATGCCCGGGGATACATGCCGGCCTTTCCCTTCGGGGTTATTGTTGTGTCTGAGGACAGTTGGCTCCAGTAGTGTTTTTCTGTGTTGTGTGAGTATGTCGTCGAAGGACTGATTGATGAAGTCGATGACGGATTTTTTCAAATCGGGAACATTATACCCAGGAGTTCTAAAATTTGGCAGCGTGGCTTCCGTCAGTGAATAATGGTCTAGAAATTTTCGCTTACCATGATATACATCATCAGGGGCATCAATTACTGCCTGAATTGATTATTGATTAAAATATTCCATGTCGCGGCAAGCTGATTTAATATTTTAATCCGCGTAATAATTTCGCTGCGTGAACTTGTTATATCAAAAAGATGCTCTTCAAAGCTCTGCCGTAGCCGCTTTAGTTGTGTCTATGTAACTCCTTAATTTCTCTAAAAATTGAATTAATACTGTCTAGGTCAACAGGATGGGAGGTAGTAACTCCTCCTCCTCTGGGATTTCGGTAATTAAACCACCACTGAATATGGTCCTTGCTGAAGAAGACAAATCTGCTTCTAACGTTTGCTCTTTTTACAGCATCCAAACTTTCTTTATATGGCGGGGTAATTTCATGATATGACTGCGCGTCAGTGACATAGTCAGACTTTTTAGGTGTTGGTGGTATTGGTGGCGTCGGTGGAGCGACTTCAGGCCATCCTAACACTGTTCTGATCGAACTATTGTATATATCCACGGCGTAGTGTGCAGTGTTTATTTCGATCGCTGAAGACAGCGTTGGCTCATGAACGGTTATTTCTATTTTGGATTCCTTTGTTGTGATATTTTAAATTCGACGTTGTAATTCCTCATTAATTTCTTCGATTTGATAAGACCCGGTTGGTAACCCAATGACGTTCCAGTCTAGTGTACCATCGGGTTTATTTTTGTATGCAAATACCAGTGAATTATTTGCCGGCAATCCACCAAACGATTTTAATCTGATATTGGGCCAACTGTGATATATTCGTAATTGTGATAACGCGATCTCGCTTGCTGGAATCGCAGTTGAAAAATTAATATTGAATTTTGAGTTAGTTGAGGTTGCTGTTAACAAAGATGTTCGCGCCGGGCTTGTATTTGCGACTATCTGCTAAAGTAATTCTGTTGACATTGTTGTTATTTATCTGCTGTCGTTTCAAATCGAAGTACTTTATACGTTGAGTATAATCGTTGCACACCTTTGCCATTTGCGCGAATTCGGAATCTGATATTGTGGTATCATCGAGACTGGATGATATCAACGACGACAATTTCAAGCAGGTGCTTGTGGCCGCGCTGTTTAACTTTTCATACTCGTGCAATTTTGTTAGCGCACACGAGGATATTTTTTTCGCAATAATATTAGTAACTCCTGCAATTGTCGCTGATGTTGAAACTGTAACTGTGACCGCGATTGCAGTTGTCACTGGTGTCAGCGCTGATAATAATACTCCCGTAGATGCAACTACCGCTGACACCGAATATACTATTGTGTCTAACACGGTTGCACGCCGCTTGTATTTTTTTACCTTTGCTGTGTATTTGTTAATAGTATTTTTTAACTCTGACTACCATTCGCGTACTTGATCATAGTTGTATTGTTGCGCAGTTGACTTCGTCGTTGACTTCGTCGATGATGCCATTTTATTATTTTACGCAGTAACCAATTGAGGCGTTTCAGCTACAAATTCCAAACACCACCAGTAAGATGTTGTGGTTAATTTCTTGTCGGCGGATTCTAGTATAAATGTTTCTTCGGCTCCGCTATTTAATATGATAGTCACAACCCCGGAATACTTGTCGGTGGAATGTCTCCAGGGATATGTTGTAAAGATTTCAAATTTAGCGGCACTGAACACAGACAATCTGTGCACTCCAGTGGCTGTTGCTGTATATTTGATAGTATTATTTTGCCGAGACCATGTTGCAAATCCAGATGATACCATGTATACTATGTTGGTGAAATGCCCGGGAGTAACTCCAGTGCGGATTTTAATCAAACTGGTTTTGTTAACGATCTCAGGAATCTCCGCTACGATGTTTTGCTGTGTTTGTTTGATCGTGTCAATGTTGGTCTTGATATCAACAAGTTTTATGTCGATGACGGGAGGGGTTCCAAAGAACTTATTCGTGGCATCATCGGTTTTTTGAAAGTTTCTTCGAAGTCTTGTAAACGCGTTTACATGAACATCATACTCAGCCCGCAACGTGGTTAGTTTACCGTCAATGGCGCTAGTGCCTGTGTCAACATATTGTTTATTTGCGGCATCTTCCGACGATGTTGGATCCGCTAACATGGTTATTTTGTTACCGTTGAGACTGAGTTCACCTGTCATTGTATCACCGGTCTTTTTTGCACGTTCCCCTGCAGCTTTTACGTACCATCTCGCAACGCCGCGATAGATATCAACGAATCTCTGATTTTTCCGCTATCATTGAACACAGGGATGTTACCCGGAGTAGCTCCAATAACCCTACGAATTATTTCATGCCATTTAATATCGCTGATTTTTAGTTTTCCATGTCGGTCCTGAAAAATAACAACCTCATCTGGGTCTATCCCGGTCAGACTTAAAAGATTATCGATTTCATCTTTGGTCGCATATTTTGATAAATCCACGTCGGCGCTTTTTTTTTTTGTCTTTGTTTCGATAAGAGATCTTCCGTAAATATCAACCATTATTTGATAGGAAACTAGTAGTATAGTGAAATAGCGGTTCTGGCTCACTAATGAAAACTCAATGGGAGTAAAAAATCATGATCTGTCAGATTGAGAAATTGACAAAATCAAAGACTAAAAATAACTTGATCCGGAATCGGGATTCTGGGACCAGGATGACGAACTGGGATCGGAATTGTGATCGGAATTGGGAAAGAAATGTAGAAAATGAGCTGAAAAAGAGATTGGGAAAGGACAACTGATGATATTAGAAATCTGGTAGTTTGGAAATTTTGAAGAAATTTCTATCCTGGCTCAGTATACCTAAAAGTGAGAGAGAAAAACTGGGTCAAAAAGCAATCATAACAAGGTTAGATTGTGATTCTGTGAGATCTGTTGTTGACGAGATCTTGATCCGGAGTTCATGAATCGGGGTTTGGAATGGGAATGATTCTGGAATTGTGAGGGAATCGTGCAATGAAGAGAAATGATGGGGACTTCTACTGCAGAGATGACAGAAAGACATTTTGATGGAATCGGCGAAGTACCAAAATCATATATATATATTGATAACTGGTACTTCGCCGAAAGGTTTTTATTGCTAATCTGTGGTCTTCTACTGGTAATATTGATAAAGTAGAAAGTAATTAGAGAATGGAAATAACATATATAGTATAATGAAGTTGCATCATTCAAAGATGTTTAGAATTTTCAGAAGAAAAGCTGATGCAATAAACTATTTGACCGTAAACGGGGTTTTTCATTGGCAACCAATTATCCAATCGATGTTTGAATTTCATGTTTGGGAAAACAACGACGATCACATAGAAGAATTTTATCGAGGAAAACAATTCGTCAATGAAATCATACCTGACTGTTGCCAACGAAAACTTTTATTTGATATTGATAAGAAAACCGGTATAATCATCAATGAAATCAGGAAATATTTCTCGGAGAAGTTCAACAGCAGAATAACAATCGCAGAAACTGACAAAGGATTTCATGTAACCGCCGACGACAAATTTGTGTCGCGGACAGAACACCAGGAAATCATTAAAAATGTTATTTCAGATAAACCTGATTGGGGTGTCGATAAACAAGCTGGAATTGATTCAATCAAGTTGATGGGAACAAGATCCAGTCGAGATAACAGTAAGATAAAAACGTCATTAGATGGTATTTCTGTTTTTGATTCAGTGATTTGTTGTCGTGAAGATGCTGTACGAAAATCCAAAGATTCTGAAAGTATTGGAAACGCTTTCATTTCTAACAAAGATCTGACAGCGATATCTACTGCGTTGACTGGGCAACCAGATAAGATTACTTGTCAAGTTTGTACTTTCGATAACATAATGACATTCCAAAAAGTACCAGGGCATTTCTGTAACATCTGTCAGCGACGACATGGATATAATTACGCCGGTGGTTACGTTGATGATAAATGCGATAACTGCCTCATCTACGACTACGACGATCATTATAAAGTTGTTTGTGGAAGATCACTTGGAAAACATATCATTGTTGACAAAGACAGTTTAGAAATAAGAATTAAAAATTACTTGTCAGGAGAATTTGATTCCAACATTGACGCGGTTGCAAGAAATCTTCCAGCGGACCAAAGAAAACCTGATTATATAAAACACTTATTGTCGTTACGACGCAAAAATAACACTGGTGAATTTCCAGCAAGAAATCCCGAAATTATTTATACAGAACAACCAGTTCATATTGTAGATGATAACGGTGTTTCAGGACGTGGTTGCCATCGAGATGAACTGCGTTTTCAAGATTATCTTGACGGGTCATACTGTGGAATGGGTAAGTCAGAAGCAGCATGGGATTCTGTTCCTGAAGATTTATCAGTGTTGTACATCAGTTACAGAAAAACATTATCTTCGAAGACTTCCGCGGACTACAAAACTAAACTATACTCGCAGATTCCTGGAAAGATTGTTTTCAAACCCGGTGATAGACAACGTGTGGTTGTACAGTTTGATTCGTTGAAACGAGTCGAAGGAATTCCAGATGTTGTTATCGTTGATGAATGGCATGGTATTCTCCGACAATGCTTCGGAAATAAAAAGCGAAGTAGACAATTATGGGAAGCTTTTGAAGGACTTATAACATCAACGAAACGTGTAATAGCGTTAGACGCCGATGCCAATGATGATGATCTGAGAATATTCAGAATGATGCAACGGAATATAAGTTTTGTTGTCAACGATTACAAACCTGATATTGGAAAAGTCCTTATCGTGGAAAACAGCCACCAAGACAACTACGAGAAGATGTGGAAATATCTAGCTGATAACCCTGCGGCGAAGATTGCAGTTTTCACTCACAACAAGATCGACGGGAAATATTCTGTTGAAGAACTTGCCAAAGAAGCACAACGACGAGGATATCCAGTGAAGTGGTATCATGCTGATACTGATCGGATTACCAAACACAATGATTTCTCTGATCCAGCAAACGCGTTCAAAGATGTTCGGATTGTAATTTACAATCACACGCTGGAAGTTGGAGTTAGTATCATCAATGAGAATTTCACTGCCATGTTTGTGTTTTCCAACGAAATGGGATCAGTTGAGGCGACCAAACAAGCAATTCACCGGTTCAGAAATATCAAAGAAGTTCACTACTCGGTGAAACGAAATTCTAATCCAGAAAGTAATCTTATTGTTTCCCGGGATAAACTTGTTCAGAAAATTATTGACAACGAGAGAAACTTTACTGACACTGAAAAGGAAAAAATGCTACCAAGTATTGCTGAACTAAATTCAGCCTTCGGTCAAGCTTATCTCAGTTATACCATTGAAAACAACAACTCCAGAAGATATTTCACTTCAAGATTCATTGAAGCAATGAGAAGAACCGGTTACTCCGTAGTTGAAACCCCACCTGACAGTTATCAGGTTTTCAAGGATAAAAAAAAGAAAGTAAACTAGCCAAGACAATCGGAGTCTACGAAGACAATTCCAATGTTGGTTCAGCGCTGCTAACAACTGTAGGTGAACGAATGAAAAACGCTATACAAAGCATTTCAACACCACAGAAAGCAGAACAAGATGAAGAGATTGATCTAGATGATCTATTGAAAAATTACACACCAAGCCAACCAACGATAAGATACTACAAATACAATTCTGAAGATTACGACGTTGATCCGTATCAGAAGAAGGTAAACTACACAAACAGTGTGTTTATCAATGTGATATTACCAAACTAACCCCTGAAGAGATTGAATCCGCTTATGATGGAATTGGAACATTCGAACATGAGTATCGAGAAAAGATAGCTGATCACGCCGGTGATCAAATATATCAACAAGAAGATTTTAGAAGCGAGAAAGTCTCACCAAGACAACGCCGCGAATATACCAAAACAGTAATTGCTCAAGGAAATCTTCCGCCGGTTGTTGGTTACATTGAACATACTCCAATAGACCTTAACGGCGCTGCAGAAATAATATTGAAAGACCCGGCGAATTTTCAAAGATTAATCGAGAACAGAATAATTCGATCAAGAACAAAAAAATCCAAATCTAAGATCAGTTAAAGAAGGCCTTAAACAGATTTATAAATACTACGAGGCAGAAGTAAGATCTGATGAAAAACATACCAGACAACACAAGAAATGTGGCAATTACATGTTATATTATCCACGGCGACCAAAACCTGACTGTTTCTACAGCGAAGACTGGCGAAAAACAATAGTACAATTTTCAGGAATCGGAGGTAAAGATATTCTTGCAACCGACGATGCCAGTGCCTGGCTGAAGTTTTATATTTGGAAAGCCAATGGCTGGTTTAGCCGATATGATATGTCTTAAATGAACCTTTCAAGGACAAACACATACTAGAAACCTTCAGATTTCTGTTTCTGAAGTCCTATCAAAATGTCGGGAAGTGGCAAAATCATATAATATAATATTGATAGCTGCCACTTCCCGACTTTTCATTCGCGTGTTTTGGATGGTTCAACGAAGGTTTCTTTCGGTCGTCGGAGGGCTTCTTCTGGTCGATTTTGTATCGCCGAGAATCCAGAAAAGTATTAGAAATCTGATGACATATTAGAGATTGCGTAGAAGGTATATATAATGTCACAAGCAAAGGACTATCCGACGCTGCCTTATTCAACTAAGTATCTTGTTTCACCTGAGGGTGAAGTTGCAATTTGCAGTAATCACAACTATTGGTATTTTTGCTTTCTTGGAGATACTGCAACAAAAACAAAAGAACAAATTGCTCTGCGAGATGATGTCAGGTATAAATACGTTGATATGTGCCTGGAATATTTAAACGTTCCAAAACCACTGCGATAGATATACTCGAGGGTAAAGTTTGATTTTATAATTGATATAAATAAAGATTATTCAGCTGCAATAATACCACGTGAATTGGAACCTTTTGATGCTCATGTGTTTGGGAAATTTCCATCAGAATCTCCTGCTTATCATGAAGCTCAAATCGGTAAAGATTGTAAACACAAGAATTGTGCGAAGAAAAATCGACTCAGAAATAAGAGGAATTAGAGAAGAGCGTTTTAACGCAGTTATTTGGTAGGATTTCTCAGGTCAATAGTTCGCAATGCTGCGTTTTCTTCGGTCAATCGTTGTAGTTCTTCGACGAGATCATCGACGGATTTTAACACTTGTTCGTTGGCTTTGATCTCTTCAAGTTGTTCTTGTATTATTTTAGAAAGCGTTTCACATTTTTTACACTCATCGTCATTTTCTTTGTTAGTTCCAGAAATGCTTGCATTTCCCTTCCATATTTGATAGATTCTGTCAAAACTGATCTTGTACTTCCTGGCTATTTCAGCGACTGGAATTTTGTTTTTACTTTCTATTATGTCTTGAATGTCATCTTCGCCAAGTAAAACCTTGCGTGGCATTGTTACAATTGTTATAGCAATTGCAATTACAACAACAATTGCAATTATAGTAATAATCAACTATTATCTGTGACATTTTCTGTTGATTTCAGCTTTTCTTTGATCAACTCGATTAAATCCTGAATAATAAACTCTATGCTCTCGATTCTGTTGGTTAAATCTTGAATATCTGCCTCAATCCTACATTGAACTGTTTCAATCTCACCACGGAATTCTTCAATGTCCATTGAAAATATCTTTGATATTTTTCCAATTAATTTTATTGTTGGTTTTGTTCGGCGTATATTTCATCAAGTTCAGCTTGTAACCGCTTAATAATTCCATCTTTGAATGTAATCTCTCGTTGAAGTTTCTCCTCGGTATCATCGCTGATATTTATTTGATCCGTCATTCGATTGATGAGATCCAGACGTTCTTGAGAAACACTTTTTAATTCCTCATTTGATTCCTGTAACTCTGCAATTGTTTTGTCGCGTTCTTCGCATTTTTGCTGAAGCTCTGATATTGATAGTGCTCCTCCAATCTTTTTTTGTCGCTCTGAAATCGCTGCTTCAAGTTCAGCCTCGTGATTCTGAAACTTCTTTTGTTCGCTGACAAGTTCTAGAAGTTTTCTATGTTGGAGTATGTTTTCTTCGTGTATCTTCTTGTTCATCGCGGTAACTTCAGCAAGTCGATCTCGTTCTTTGTCAACTTTTAGTTGTTCTCGGCGGGTCTTTTCTTTTATGTTTTCGATGTATTTTGTGAGCCTCTTTCCGCGTTCAGTTCCAGCATAACCGCCAATAAACTTCTCATTGGGATATGCGGCCTTCCAAATCTTGTATAGTCGTGGTAGTCCAATGTGATACTCTGCGTCGGTCTTCGCTGGTGATTGTTTTCCTCGGAGGTTTATAATGTTAAGTTATTCAGCTGCTGTTAAATATCTGGCCTTCGCGGGCATATATTAAATGTGTAAAAAATTAAGACAGAAAATAATATCAGGAAAATCCTTTAGTTAGCGAAAATAACATTTGATAATCACGCGTGAGAAAAAAATATCAAAAATAATATTCACTGAAATATTTACAAATATTAGTATTTTTACTGGGTTTTTTGATCGGTTATTTTGTTATTTTTTGTCGCTGTAATTTCTGATATGATGTTTTTCGAACAATATTATCGTTGTTAGATTCTCTATCTGAGAATTGCATCGAGGATGCAAGTGAATAATAATATCGTTGTAACAATATCAATAATCATGCAGCGAGAAATATCGTCGGAAATAATATTCACTGAAATATTTTGAAATACCTGTATTTTTTACTGGGTTTTTTTATTGGTTATTTTGCTATTTTTATTGTTGTAATATCTGATATGATGTTTTTTGAACAATATTTATCATTGTAGATTCTCTATCTGAGGCTTCCAGATGGATAACAATATCATTGTAACAACATCAACAATCACGTGAAGAGAAATAATATCAATAAAATCACACAGGACATCGCCACGGAAAACCTGAAAATTTCAGGTTTCACTGTTGAATATTCAGCGTTATTTGATTGTATTTTTTTTCTGTCATGATTTCCCGGACATGATTATTCGTGTCCGATGATCCATTGGAAGGTTAATTTTTTGAAATTGATGTCCGGAAATAATGCCAGGAAAATCGATTTACGCGATAAAGATGTCTCAGAAATCCCTGTAGAAATTGTAAATCACAGGTTTTCTGTGGGCGATAACAGATATTATTTGATTGTATCCTTTCCCAATATTATTTTCCTGCGCGTGATTATCGACGATCTTTTCACTGATATTATTATTTTTACAGGACCAAAAAAGAAGATTTCTATCTGTTGGATTTCTAATTTATTTCTGATTTCCTGGGTATATCTAGACTAACTGATAGTCATCGCGGATAGTCAAAAGAAACCTTCGTTGGACCATCTAAAACACACCTATGAAAATCGGCGAAGTGGCACTTATCAATATATATATATGATTTTGGTACTTCGCCGAAACCATTAAAATGTCCTGTTAACGTTTCTATGATTTTAGATCCGATAATGACCAAGAGCAAGCGTGTAAATACCATCTTGGGAATATCTTTTATCGTCGAAGTTGCTTAATCCAGTCTTGCGAATCTCATCAGTAAATACTTCATGTCGGTATGATCTAAATCCTCTAGTTGTTACAGTTGGTAACCTGCAACATGGTGTTCTGTATAACGCAGCAAGATAATCATCAAATGTTAGTTTGTTCTTCACGTAATTGTTATTAACGCCTTTAGCTTTCTTGACAGTTACATCATCTTCAGTGATCAATGAATACATTTTAGATCGAAGTCCAACAAATTCTCTGACTGGTCTGAAAGCAAACTCATCTTTGAACTTTCCAATGACTTTCTTGTTGGTGTTGTCGTGGAAAACGCTAGCGTTTTTACCTCCAACATCTGACAGATCAAATAATTCTCGGTGATCATAAATATCTTGATAAAGATCATCACACGGGACCTCATAAACCAGCGATTCAGTATCTGACATTAATAATTCTGCTGCTGGAAACTGTTTCTTGAAGAAACCGTAGTGAAAGTCATACATGATAGTCTTTGACAGATCTAACACTGCAGCACCAACATAGATAGGTTTATTCAGCTTCAGTGTTGTTTGTTTCCTGGTTATCAGTACAAGGTTATCATTGATTTGTTTCTCGTTCTTGAAACAGTTTCCACGGACTAATCTATTCCTGCGACCAACATTATTAACAATATCAACGTGAACGCGTTTACGAACGTTTTCCATGGTCTTGTCAAATACTGAATTATTCATCAACTTGAAGAAGTCCTTCTGGAAGTCTGACTTTGCTGCGGTTCTTCTTGTTGTATTCGCGCTGATATAAGTTTTCAACCAACAGCTGTGATTGAATTTCAATACTCTGTGGACGCTTCTCAGTACAAGACCAGCATCAAGAGCTTGTTTGAGCAGCGCATAATGACAAATATAACCGCGTTTGTTAAACAGACTTGGAACTAGTTTGTGAAACGAGCAAGGATTATTTGTTCTCAGCGATAACTGTTCCCGTGATATCATATCATCAGTTATTACGATATGTTCTGGTAGATACGGATAATCGTTATGAGAATCATGTAACCACGTTGGATAATCAACGTCAACTTCAACAAAGTAACTAACATTGGAATCCATTTCAGTAGTTACATTTGATGTTTCAGCGAGAAATTCTTCTGCGGAGATCCATTTAAAACCACCGTATGGCATCGGCATTGACATTGCAGCACCATAAAGATTATTATCGTCTAAGTAACAAATATATTTACTGGGTTCTTCAGGATTATAATCATGTAGATATTTATTGTTTGCTTGTGAATATTTCTTTGTTATAACACTGATTCCGCCGCGTGTTCCTTTCTCGATAAACAAATACATATCAGCGTCAGTTAACAATTCCAGTTTGATCTGAGAATGCTTTAACGCTGCGTCCCAAGAAAGTCCAGGAGCACTGAAATAATGAGCTGGATCAAGACCATATTCTGTCAACGAGGTATTTCTGAATTCTTCGAAAACATCAGATAACAACAGCACATCTAACCGCAGATAATGATCATGATAATCACCAAAGTTCTCACAACGAAGTGTATTCCAGTTATTGATTGCTTGCTGATATTGTTTCGCAGTGATGTCACTGTCATACAACGTTGAGTAGAATGCTTCTTTTGGTGGTAACGATGATTCATCGAAAACTTCTGGACCAGTGAAATACTCATAAGGAAATATTCCTTTGGAAATCTGAGGATACACTGGATAGTATTTTTTTGTCATTCGAAGATCGTTACAGTTCTTCACAAGACTATCCAGCGAAGCACTCAGAAACTGTATACTGTCAATGAATCTCAACCGTCCGATAGTCAACGATAACAGGTTCTCTGAGTTGCTGGGAATACAATTAATATTAATTCTGTTGTCGTTGCAGTATTTGACAATTTCAGGATGACCTAACGCCTGTAGTACAAAATGACCGTCATATCCTCGCAGGTTGTGAAATACAACTGGAATAAACTTCTGAAATTGTCTACAGTTTTCATGGACTGCTCCAATATATTTATTTGCAATTGGATCGCCAAATGGAACCTTTCGAAATGTTGAATCACTTCGTGTTTCCCCATTGAAAATCTTCTTGCAAACATAACATTTGATAGCTGATTTATACGACGGCAAATTTGTAAATGATCTTCCGTAATCTTCCAACATTTGTTGAATACGAGCTTGTTCAGCAAATAGGTATTTCAGCATACGAACTTCTGGCGGCAATGATTGAAAATCGCTACGATAAACCTGAGATAATTTCGAATATCTGTCGTCGATACAAACAGTATTCAGACAATAACTAGCAGGAACATGTTTCTGAACTTTTGTTGTTTTTGTGCCCCGGAAATACGATTTAACGGAGACGAGAAATGATTCAAAATCACCGTAGATGATAAATGGCATTTTACTCCTTCTTTCGTGTTTGCTGAAACATAAAATATTCTTTTCAGGTGTTATCATTGCAGTGTTCTCGTAACAGTATTTATTATGATCCGTCAATTTCTGCTGAGTAGTAAAACCAGTCAGACAACTGTAACAGAAATACATTTTATGTTCATGTGCGGTTATTGATGATCTTGCAAATCGACTGAAATCTTTTATCCAGCAATAATGATTGTTGTACCACAGCAAATTAATAACTGAATTATCTGTACAATGTTTGGACTCCGGCGAGATGTGCATTGGAAAAGGTTTCAGTGAATCATTGGAATCCAACGAAAACACATTAATCCCGTTTGGAAACAATGTTGGATTTTGCTGGACAATCTGCGATATTTGCTTGACAGGAGTTGGAAATTTAATTCCAGTCAAATTCAGATATTTCTGATACTTCTCGTATTTACTGACTCGGTTAGCGTTTTTGCCAGCTGGAAACAACACAGACAATAACGCCCACATCACACACTTGTTATCGCTGTTCTTCACGTTTATACAGGATTTAGTTGCTATAACACTGTCAGGAAGTACAACATAAGATCCGCCAGAAGTCATTGTAAATTCATGTGTAGTGATTTTAATGTGATTAATGCTTGATATTACCCAACCGGATCCAGATGATGTGAATTTGTCAACCGCGGCAGCAATATCTTGATAAGCGCTATCAGCGACGGAATTAAGATCAGTAGTTGAATAAACAACTTTAGTCTTCGAGTTAATATCTGTTAGTTGTTTCTTTGCTGGATCCGTTGCCAATTGCATATTAATACTGTAAGTGATAACTAACTTCAGTGCTGGCTGTATTCGAAGAATCGGAACAAGTACAACGTTGATTATCGATCGTAGATCTTCAGCAAGAAAACGATTATAACTTGCAGTTCTTGGAGTGAAAGTAATAAATTTATCACGACCGTGGAATGCTTGTTTCATTGAGAACTTACTTAAACGTGTTTCCCATCGATGTTGCAGTTGTTGCATTACTTGACGATTCTTCTTGAGAAAATCAATCTTTGCTAACATTTCAGCAAGTTCAACATTTGATCTTGGCCATTTAGGCTTTCCAGGGATTGGTTTAGCTAGTTCATCAACAGCTCCACGACGTCGTTGTTGTGATGTCTTTGACAGGGACATTCTAGTATATATATTATACTATTCTTCAAATACGTTTACATCAAATTAGAAATCTTCAGTAGATCAACCAACGAAGGTTTTCAAGGAATATCTTGCATTTTCAATGACAGCACAAAGTCATAGATATATAACAGTTTAAACTTTACAAGAGAAAACCTCCACAATCACAATAACATCTACAACATTTGCCTGAGTTTTATCCAACGTATATTTTATACCATATTTCTTATTAAATATATGTATTAAATATATGTATGGTTGTTTGTGGGAACAAAAGTCACATGTGAGAAACCTTGTGTTGGAGAATACTGCGCTGTACACGCATACGCGATGAGGCATCGTCCTGGAGCAGGCGCTAAACCATGTCTGCAATGTGGAATTGGAATACGCGGTAAAATACCAATTTGTAAGGATTGTGGAGGTTGCGCTTATCGAGCAATGCTTACTTATTACAATAACAGAAAAATAAGATCCCTTGGCTGGTCTACAAGAACACCAACCATCGAAGAGTTTATGGCCAATTACCAACCAAAAAAATATAAAACGGATTTAAAAACACAATCTGAAAATATACAAGTAAATTTGCAAGCAAATCCAGAAATATCGGAGCTGATTCATTCGCAATAAAGTAATTGCGAATTTATAAGCAATTTCAGATATTCCACCAATTTCTCTGTCGGCGTTATTATAAAACTTTTTTTTAGACTACAAACTTCACTTCTTGTCGTTTCAGGAATATCAACTATAGTCAAAAATCGGTCAAGAAATATAAAATATTCAATCTTCCACATTTCACGCAACGACCGAGGATACCAATGCGGATAATCATAAAGCGCAAAATGAATTGTCCCGTCGTCAAGTTCACTAACATCAAATCGGAAAAATGTCATTAATTTATCCACGGGGATAGTATTTCTGTAATCGCTAGCGTTTCCAGAAATGCTGCTAAGTTTCTTCACATAATTTTTCCAAGCCAGGTTTTCTCTAGCCGCAGCATTTCTGTCAGGTTGCATGGTAAATTTAAACTTGACTCCGTTTGGAGATTTAGTAGAAGCACTAACTAATCCACTGGAATCACATTTCATCTTCAAGATCGATCCAAACTGAATATTATTATGTTGTTGTTGTATCGCAGCGATAACACGATACGAATAAAAATTGGGCATTATAAATACCTTCTACGCTATCTCTAATATGTCATCAGATTTCTAATACTTTTCTGGATTCTCGGCGATACAAAATCGACCAGAAGAAGCCCTCCGACGACCGAAAGAAACCTTCGTTGAACCATCCAAAACACGCGAATGAAAAGTCGGGAAGTGGCAGCTATCAATATTATATTATATGATTTTGCCACTTCCCGACATTTTGATAGGACTTCAGAAACAGAAATCTGAAGGTTTCTAGTATGTGTTTGTCCTTGAAAGGTTCATTTAAGACATATCATATCGGCTAAACCAGCCATTGGCTTTCCAAATATAAAACTTCAGCCAGGCACTGGCATCGTCGGTTGCAAGAATATCTTTACCTCCGATTCCTGAAAATTGTACTATTGTTTTTCGCCAGTCTTCGCTGTAGAAACAGTCAGGTTTTGGTCGCCGTGGATAATATAACATGTAATTGCCACATTTCTTGTGTTGTCTGGTATGTTTTTCATCAGATCTTACTTCTGCCTCGTAGTAT
The DNA here is from genome assembly GCA_028554795.2 of Sinohyriopsis cumingii. Taxonomy (NCBI): domain Eukaryota; kingdom Metazoa; phylum Mollusca; class Bivalvia; order Unionida; family Unionidae; genus Sinohyriopsis; species Sinohyriopsis cumingii. The sequence continues at coordinate 252,192 of JAPYKE020000465.1, forward strand.
TTATAAATCTGTTTAAGGCCTTCTTTAACTGATCTTAGATTTGGATTTTTTTGTTCTTGATCGAATTATTCTGTTCTCGATTACCCTTTGAAAATTCGCCGGGTCTTTCAATATTATTTCTGCAGCGCCGTTAAGGTCTATTGGAGTATGTTCAATGTAACCAACAACCGGCGGAAGATTTCCTTGAGCAATTACTGTTTTGGTATATTCGCGGCGTTGTCTTGGTGAGACTTTCTCGCTTCTAAAATCTTCTTGTTGATATATTTGATCACCGGCGTGATCAGCTATCTTTTCTCGATACTCATGTTCGAATGTTCCAATTCCATCATAAGCGGATTCAATCTCTTCAGGGGTTAGTTTGGTAATATCACATTGATAAACACACTGTTTGTGTAGTTTACCTTCTTCTGATACGGATCAACGTCGTAATCTTCAGAATTGTATTTGTAGTATCTTATCGTTGGTTGGCTTGGTGTGTAATTTTTCAATAGATCATCTAGATCAATCTCTTCATCTTGTTCTGCTTTCTGTGGTGTTGAAATGCTTTGTATAGCGTTTTTCATTCGTTCACCTACAGTTGTTAGCAGCGCTGAACCAACATTGGAATTGTCTTCGTAGACTCCGATTGTCTTGGCTAGTTTACTTTCTTTTTTTTATCCTTGAAAACCTGATAACTGTCAGGTGGGGTTTCAACTACGGAGTAACCGGTTCTTCTCATTGCTTCAATGAATCTTGAAGTGAAATATCTTCTGGAGTTGTTGTTTTCAATGGTATAACTGAGATAAGCTTGACCGAAGGCTGAATTTAGTTCAGCAATACTTGGTAGCATTTTTTCCTTTTCAGTGTCAGTAAAGTTTCTCTCGTTGTCAATAATTTTCTGAACAAGTTTATCCCGGGAAACAATAAGATTACTTTCTGGATTAGAATTTCGTTTCACCGAGTAGTGAACTTCTTTGATATTTCTGAACCGGTGAATTGCTTGTTTGGTCGCCTCAACTGATCCCATTTCGTTGGAAAACACAAACATGGCAGTGAAATTCTCATTGATGATACTAACTCCAACTTCCAGCGTGTGATTGTAAATTACAATCCGAACATCTTTGAACGCGTTTGCTGGATCAGAGAAATCATTGTGTTTGGTAATCCGATCAGTATCAGCATGATACCACTTCACTGGATATCCTCGTCGTTGTGCTTCTTTGGCAAGTTCTTCAACAGAATATTTCCCGTCGATCTTGTTGTGAGTGAAAACTGCAATCTTCGCCGCAGGGTTATCAGCTAGGTATTTCCACATCTTCTCGTAGTTGTCTTGGTGACTGTTTTCCACGATAAGGACTTTTCCAATATCAGGTTTGTAATCGTTGACAACAAAACTTATATTCCGTTGCATCATTCTGAATATTCTCAGATCATCATCACTGGCATCGGCGTCTAACGCTATTACACGTTTCGTTGATGTTATAAGTCCTTCAAAAGCTTCCCATAATTGTCTACTTCGCTTTTTATTTCCGAAGCATTGTCGGAGAATACCATGCCATTCATCAACGATAACAACATCTGGAATTCCTTCGACTCGTTTCAACGAATCAAACTGTACAACCACACGTTGTCTATCACCGGGTTTGAAAACAATCTTTCCAGGAATCTGCGAGTATAGTTTAGTTTTGTAGTCCGCGGAAGTCTTCGAAGATAATGTTTTTCTGTAACTGATGTACAACACTGATAAATCTTCAGGAACAGAATCCCATGCTGCTTCTGACTTACCCATTCCACAGTATGACCCGTCAAGATAATCTTGAAAACGCAGTTCATCTCGATGGCAACCACGTCCTGAAACACCGTTATCATCTACAACATGAACTGGTTGTTCTGTATAAATAATTTCGGGATTTCTTGCTGGAAATTCACCAGTGTTATTTTTGCGTCGTAACGACAATAAGTGTTTTATATAATCAGGTTTTCTTTGGTCCGCTGGAAGATTTCTTGCAACCGCGTCAATGTTGGAATCAAATTCTCCTGACAAGTAATTTTTAATTCTTATTTCTAAACTGTCTTTGTCAACAATGATATGTTTTCCAAGTGATCTTCCACAAACAACTTTATAATGATCGTCGTAGTCGTAGATGAGGCAGTTATCGCATTTATCATCAACGTAACCACCGGCGTAATTATATCCATGTCGTCGCTGACAGATGTTACAGAAATGCCCTGGTACTTTTTGGAATGTCATTATGTTATCGAAAGTACAAACTTGACAAGTAATCTTATCTGGTTGCCCAGTCAACGCAGTAGATATCGCTGTCAGATCTTTGTTAGAAATGAAAGCGTTTCCAATACTTTCAGAATCTTTGGATTTTCGTACAGCATCTTCACGACAACAAATCACTGAATCAAAAACAGAAATACCATCTAATGACGTTTTTATCTTACTGTTATCTCGACTGGATCTTGTTCCCATCAACTTGATTGAATCAATTCCAGCTTGTTTATCGACACCCCAATCAGGTTTATCTGAAATAACATTTTTAATGATTTCCTGGTGTTCTGTCCGCGACACAAATTTGTCGTCGGCGGTTACATGAAATCCTTTGTCAGTTTCTGCGATTGTTATTCTGCTGTTGAACTTCTCCGAGAAATATTTCCTGATTTCATTGATGATTATACCGGTTTTCTTATCAATATCAAATAAAAGTTTTCGTTGGCAACAGTCAGGTATGATTTCATTGACGAATTGTTTTCCTCGATAAAATTCTTCTATGTGATCGTCGTTGTTTTCCCAAACATGAAATTCAAACATCGATTGGATAATTGGTTGCCAATGAAAAACCCCGTTTACGGTCAAATAGTTTATTGCATCAGCTTTTCTTCTGAAAATTCTAAACATCTTTGAATGATGCAACTTCATTATACTATATATGTTATTTCCATTCTCTAATTACTTTCTACTTTATCAATATTACCAGTAGAAGACCACAGATTAGCAATAAAAACCTTTCGGCGAAGTACCAGTTATCAATATATATATATGATTTTGGTACTTCGCCGATTCCATCAAAATGTCTTTCTGTCATCTCTGCAGTAGAAGTCCCCATCATTTCTCTTCATTGCACGATTCCCTCACAATTCCAGAATCATTCCCATTCCAAACCCCGATTCATGAACTCCGGATCAAGATCTCGTCAACAACAGATCTCACAGAATCACAATCTAACCTTGTTATGATTGCTTTTTGACCCAGTTTTTCTCTCTCACTTTTAGGTATACTGAGCCAGGATAGAAATTTCTTCAAAATTTCCAAACTACCAGATTTCTAATATCATCAGTTGTCCTTTCCCAATCTCTTTTTCAGCTCATTTTCTACATTTCTTTCCCAATTCCGATCACAATTCCGATCCCAGTTCGTCATCCTGGTCCCAGAATCCCGATTCCGGATCAAGTTATTTTTAGTCTTTGATTTTGTCAATTTCTCAATCTGACAGATCATGATTTTTTACTCCCATTGAGTTTTCATTAGTGAGCCAGAACCGCTATTTCACTATACTACTAAACTGTTTAAATTGACCCATGGTATACTCGTGCACGACTTTGTGAGGTGGTTTGGTTGACGCTGATATCGCATCAAGAACATTCAATAGTTGCTGTCCACATATCGGAGGATCGGTCAGTGTTTGTGTTGGCAGCGTTGAGTACCAAACTTTCGCCGTTGTCTTTGACCCTGACAAAGTCGGGGGGGGGGGGGGGGCGTCTTTTGTATATTTTAGAAATTCAACTGGCGGTGCTAACCCATACGAATCAAAATAGATAATTCCACGTGGATCGATCGCGTAAGCAACCCAGTGAGTTCCTGGACCATCACTGTTATCAAGATTAATAATTCCCGTTTCTGGATTATTCGGTTGTCGTGGCAATTGATCTCGCATAAAGAAGCCTCTGAAATTTTTTATATTTAATTGTTTAACAGCATCGAACAAATCAAAATTTGACATCGGTGTGAAAATGCTAGCATTTTTTAAAACACTTTGTGTTTTTAAAACCTTTTTGGGTACCATGATGGCGGAGTTCCTGGAAGTCTTAGCCCTCGTCCCTTTTTTTTGTATCCTTTCCCTGTCGCCTTTCTCAGTGCCATTCCAGCAGCGGTTCCAACAGCTCCTAACGCGGCGGCTTTAGCGACTGTGCGAGCAGCAGTGGCTATCAACGCTGGTATTGCTGCGAGAAGTGGAGATATACCACCGGTTTTAACCATATCTTTGACAGCGGCTGGAGAGAAATCAAGTTGAGTTCCAGTTTTCGCCTGCTTTGCTTTACTGAAATGTTTTAGTTGGGTTTTAGTCAGCGATAACTTGTTTGGACCACCATTAGCGATTTGATCGTGCTTTAGTGTTATTTTTGTCCCACATGTGCTCGCGTTCTTCGATTGTAATTTCTTAGCCTGACCAGTAGTCAGAGTGACATTAACGTGACTGTATGACATTTTATTTAGTACGAGATTGACCTAATTGTTTACATATTGCTTTTAGCAATGCTACATATTTTCCACTGGTGCATCAACGACTCTCATTCGACCACTAATACCTTCAAGCAACATTGCTTTATCAGAAAGTATAACAGCGATTGCTCTGTAATCCCCGTGAACACCTGCCGCACCAACAGGATCAGGAACTGGTAACTCGCCGACACGAGCTCGGAAGTGAATATCAACAACAGACTGCTTGGACAAGTCAAGATGCTCCAGCAAAAAGTAATAAATCGGATACAAGCTTGTAAAGTCAAGCTGTGATATTTGTGTGCCAGTATCTATATTCAGGTTACGCGCCAGAAATGTCAACCAGCGATGATATGCGCGCGCCACATGGTTATTTGTATAACTCAGTGATATATCTTCAGATGGTTCTTGCTGGCCGTTTCTTCTCAGCGAAACCTCAGTAACATTAAGTTTGTCAAATATCATATGTGACTTTAGTTGATTATTTGTCCGGGAAACATCCTGCAGCGCAATAAAGATATGTCGCGGCGCAGAAACCCCCTGTTGTGATGCTATATGGCAAGTAAACACATCCCTGACTCGACTTGAGACGGTGTCTGTGGTTACTGTGAGCCATGACATCAATGATTTACCACCTTGATTCATAAAAGAAAGCAGTCGCGGCTCTTCTGTAACCGATGGAATTAGCACTGGCATCCACAGTGAAAGTTTTGTTAGTGTTACCATACCAGCATCAGCAGCACCAGCTCCTCGCCAGATCGCATCATTGTCGTGGCCTTTTCTGTGAAGCATAACTGTGTGCTTAGCTCCAAAGATGACCTTTCGGTAATCTCTGCAAAATCCAAAGATGTGATTGAGTGGAATCGCGCATGAAAAATTTCTGGTATCTCCTGACAGCGTTGCTCGACGTGTTGCAAATCCCAAATTGTAAGTCGCGCTAATACCCTTTATAACTTCAAAGGGATCAGCTGGTCTAGCTTCACGGTCGGGGTTGGCAGCTTGTAATTGATCAGCAACTACAGTAGCTACTGGCGTAAGTAACTTAATATACTGAATATGATTGGCGTTGTCGGTGACATCCTTGGCAAACATCATTGATGGCCCGGATGACCTTGTAAAGTCGTCAGAATATCTCGCCAGACCAATTATTGCTGTGGCAACATCGAGGTCGTTTTGAATTATTTCGATATTTTCCCCATCGATCATGTACGCGGCGCTATCAAACAATGCCATGATTCCATTGTTAACAAAACCAACTCGGTCATTGGCGCCGTAGTTAGTACCATCTGCCTTTGTAAGTTTACCTTCTACTTCAATAAACGCCTCAGATGGCAGGAAATATCTGCTTGTGTCGTGAACTTGAAGTTCAATACGCCCCTTTTGATTTGGATCTCGTGCATCGTAGGAATAAAATTGACGATCACGCACCGATTTGTCTCGCTCGACCGGCTCATCTATATTGAATGCTGGATCGGATATCAGTTTAAACATTTTATACTACTGCATGTGATTTCAAATGGACGATCCCGCTATCAAATTTGCTGTAATATTTCGCTGCATGTCGGATTCCATTGCAGCTAGTTTTTGATTTGCAACTTGATTTATTATTTTACTAACATCCGCGGGCATGGTTTCGGTGGTTGGTAATTTCACCGGCACACTTTGAGGTTTACGTCTCATTAGTCGCGCTATTCTCTCTTTGATTGCCGAGAGTGCTTTGCCAGCAGCGCCAACAACTGCACCGGGGGCTTTTTCGCCAACAATATTAATGGCTTTCATAGATAGCTGTTTTGCAAGAGGACCCAACTTTGGTGCCAATCCTGCAAATAATCTCTGAGCTGTATCGCCAAGTCCGTCTCCGTAAGTTGCTCTACAGATTGGTAATCGTGAGTTTACTGCGCGGATCTGCGCGGTTGTGTGTCTGTTATATATGACCATGTTATGCTATTGTCATGTGTCTAATCGCGGTAACCTTAGTCAAGGTGACCCTAGTCACGGTGATCTAAATCACTGTCAACGAGCTCATCGACGAGTTCTTGATACACATGAGCATCCGTGATGCCACCTTGAAATAATCTCCGGCAAATATCAGAAGCCTCATTGGCTATTTCCGGCGAGTTGTTTCCGGCACGTCTTCCTCCGATGAGAACTTCTAGCCGAGACACATCATTGAAAATATTATCAGGGCAAAGGAATTCCATAACCACTGCCAGTGGGTGGTAGCTGATATTTTTTTACTCATCTCTTCAATTAATTGTTCAACAGATTCATCCAGTTCAGAATTAGCTTTTAATAATCCTGAAACATCAGATGTTGGCGACGGAGATGGATCAGGCACATCTGCATGTGGCATTGTTATCCACTGCGATGGTTTCTTGGGTCTTCCCCGTCGCTTTTTCTCTGTCTGTTGCAACGGTGCAGGAAGTGAAAGGTCTATTTCAGGCTATCGCACAGGGGAAGGTTGAAGTCGTTTTGCTTGTTTTTGCTCTCGTATTATTTTTTGCTGTTCTCGTTTTTCCACCAGTTGCTGTTGACGCATTATTTTTTGCTGTTCTCGTTTTTCCACCAGTTACTGTTTTTGCTGTTCTCGTTTTTCCACCAGTTGCTGTTTTTGCTGTTCTTGTTGTTCTTTATTGTAGTCGCTTATTCCATTAGCAAAAAATGGATAACCAACATCTTTTCTGTCTATGGTGTAGTCGTTTGTAGCTATTTTATACAACCAATCACCCCAAGTATCTTTTTTTGCACTTTTAACATACTCCGGTTTTAAATATTGATCTCGTCGCGGAAAATTTTCGGCAGCAAACCTACCAAAATCATAACTACTATGAGCATCTGTCAAGGAAAATTCCTCAATTCGCTTTATACCCTCAGGAGTAAATCTCGATTTGAGATCAATTATTTTTAGTCTAGCAGGTTGCAGCGCGGATTCTTCTCGCAATACTTGAATAAGACTTTTTCCTTCTTCTGGTCCCCCAATAGCAGTTAAAACCTTTTCAGTGATTGCAGTAACAGGCTTAAATAATTCCTTTGCTTCAGCTGCGTATTCAACTTGTGCTTGTTGTTGTAATTGCACATCCTTTTTAAAGTTTTCCTTCACCGGTATATATATTTTTAAGTGCTTCTGCTCGCTCCCTAGACAACCTGGCTGTGTAAGATTCTGAGTGTACCATTATTTGGTATAAGTAATTTTTAATTTATATCCTCGAGTTGGCTTAGATACAATTTTTAACTAGAGAGCAGCTGAGAAGGGCGACTACAGGCAAACCCTGCCAGGATATTTTCCAGGGGCAGACGTGATTTATGTAACACACAAATACCAAACACGATCAGAGACGACAATAACAGCTGACAATTTTTAACACAGAGCAGCAGAGAGGGCGGAACACCACAGAGTGTTTTCGCTAGATAGACCCTTGTATTAACAGAAATAGTTGTATAGGTAGATATTTTCATGAGATAACCCTTCAAGTCAGCAGAGAAAGCCTATTTTGTCATGTTTTCTCAATGGAGGGTTTATTTTATGAAAAGAATCACTCTATCTAAAATGTTCTCGATAGAAGGCTCTGTTAAGCGAAATAGTTTGTGGGATTCGCCCTCTCTACTGCTATAATCATTCGGTGTCGTCAGACCGTCAAGAGTGTTTTATGTGCATTTTTTCGATCGCCAAAAGTTGTAGAACATTTTAAAACCATCCGACTTATATAACACGTCAAACTCCATACAGATTTGATTTAGCTCCAAGTGATTTTTGTCTGAATCCCGTTATCAAAGATTCGCTGAGAAGCAGTCGATTTGAAAGTCGATATGAACAGTATACCAATGTTTGAATGCAAAATGATATTTAATACTTGGATAGTCAGACCGGGAAAGCGTGGAGAGGTGTACGGGAATACTTTAAGAGTATGCATTAACATACTTCTAACAAAAAAGAACTTTACTGTACAGCGCAATTATATTTAGAACGTTTAAAATACCCCCTCGTATGTCGTCATTATACTCACCACGTTTTAAATACCCCCTCGTTTGTCGTCATTATACTCACCACATTTTAAATACCCCCTCGTATGTCGTCATTATACTCACCACGTTTTAAATACCCCCTCGTATGTCGCCATTATACTCACCACGTTTCAAATACCCCCTCGTATTCGTCATTATACTCACCACGTTTCAAATACCCCCTCGTATTCGTCATTATACTCACCACGTTTTAAATACCCCCTCGTATGTCGTCATTATACTCACCACGTTTTAAATACCCCCTCGTATATCGTCATTATACTCAACACGTTATAAATACCCCCTCGTATTCGTCATTATACTCACCACGTTTTAAATACCCCCTCGTATTCGTCATTATACTCACCACGTTTTAAATACCCCCTCGTATTCGTCATTATACTCACCACGTTTTAAATACCCCCTCGTATTCGTCATTATACTCACCGCGTTTTTAATACCCCCTTGTATGTCGTCATTATACTCACCACGTTTTTAATATCCCCTCGTATGTCGTCATTATACTCACCACATTTTAAATACTCCCTCGTATGTCGCCATTGCTTTCTCCACATTTTAAATACCCCCTGTTATGTCATTATACTCACCACGTTTTAAATACCCCCTCGTATGTCGCCATTATACTCACCACGTTTCAAATACCCCCTCGTATTCGTCATTATACTCACCACGTTTTAAATACCCCCTCGTATATCGTCATTATACTCACCACGTTTTAAATACCCCCTTGTATGTCGCCATTATACTCACCACGTTTAAAATACCCCTCGTATGTCGTCATTATACTCACCACGTTTTAAATACCCCCTCGTATTCGTCATTATACTCACCGCGTTTTAAATACCCCCTCGTATGTCGCCATTATACTCACCACGTTTTAAATACCCCCTCGTATTCGTCATTATACTCACCGCGTTTTAAATACCCCCTCGTATGTCGCCATCATACTCACCACGTTTTAAATACCTTTTGTATGTCGTCATTATACTCACCACGTTTTAAATACCCCCTCGTATGTCGCCACTATAGGTGGTACCAGTGAGTTTCCCATTAAATGGAGGTGGAGTGTGATCATACTATATTTGGGGGGTGGGGTGGGGTGGCATCAGCGAAGAGTTTTGCGATATATGTGAATACCTCTTGGAGATAATTTATGAAATTCAGGAACAATTATGGTCCTAAAATGACTCCCTGTGGTATTTTTAATCAAAGCCCTAACGATGTACACGTACTGGCGATAACAAGTCACTGCTTTCTTTCGTTAAGAGAGCTTTGAATCAAATATCAACTTTTTCTGTAATTCCGCATCATTTTTGTTTTACTAGAAGCCAATTGTCGGACATCATATCACACTTAAAAAAAAATAAATTCTCCAAATATATCACGTTCACTGTATTTTGATTACCCAAGACACTAAACCAGTCTTCCAAACTTCTAAAAGGTTTGCTATGCAGTATCTCTCCTTTCTAAATCAATGTTGACACTTGCAGAATAATTAAAGTTGTCACCATATGATGTACAAGTTTACCTCTGATAATGGATCCAATAATTTACTCGTCGCAAATGTTAAACATTTTATTTTATTTTTAAATTTCTGCATTTCTGCCTTTTTTTTGTTATATTGTTTTCTCTTTTGTAATAACAGTGTCACGTTTAATTGTTTCCAAACTAGGTTATATTGTTTTATTCTAATTATTTATTTAGCGAAATAATTCTCATTGCTTTAATGATTCAAATAATTTGTTGCGAAGGATCTGACCAGGCCCTTGCGATTTGTAATATTGATTTTTTTTTCTTGTTTTTTTTTCCTTCTTTTTATTTCTTCAACACACGAAGCCGTAATTCTGCCTGTGTTCAGGGTGAAATCGTATTCTCTCTGTTTAAAATCTGGAATATTGTCTACATTTTATGTTAAAACATATCTTAAAGATATTATTAAACATGTCTGCCACATTCTTTATTAAAAAAAAAAAAAAAAAACTCCAGCTCACCACTGTTTTCCAAATTTTAAAAAGACATAAAATTTGTACTAAGTGACTCTTTAACACCAGCACAAACGCATACAATTACTCCGACACAAAGATGACTGCATAAACTCTCCTTTTTCTTGAGCGTACTTAATTATATTAACTGGTTTGCACGGGCTTTCGTATTCCATCGACACTTTTACCTCGGTATTGCTATCGTAATTAATCTATTATTAATATTATAAAGAAAGATAACTCTAAGCGCACAAATATTGAACGTTTGCTCTTAATCGCTACTTTTCATATAAGACGACAGTATATCGTCAAAGAAGAACATGCTGAATTATATTTTGAATGCACTGGTGCATTGGACAAGCTGTGTATCCATTTAAGGGAGGAATACATGGCAAGAATACCAGAAATTACATTTCTGAGTTGGTGAGTCTGGTTTCAAGTCAAAGGTTAGCCACCCCATCCCCCAACCTGGTCAGTATGTTCAATTAGCTACGATGTCGTAGCCTCAACTTGACCTATCCACGCGGTAGGAGTAAGGGTACAAATATTAGTACCAACTTACAACTCAGAAAACATGGACACAGTAATTTAAGTACACTGACTTAATTTGGTATTTTTTATACCACTTCATCACCAATCAACGTTGAGGTATTGATGATGATTAATGATATTCTTTTCTAATCAACAAATCATGAAAGTGCAGGATATTCTTAAAACTATGATATAAAGATGTATTTGCCTATTTCTCGCCCTGATGCTTTCTACGCATCGAATAGCTCCAAAGGTATGTGGTCATTCAGAGTAAAATAGTCTTCTTATTTTAGGAATTTTGATGGTTAAACATAAATGATGCAGATTTTATAGATGAGTTATATGAAAATTTGTCTACTTACAACTTAGAAAACAAATCTTTTCAAGATTTTGAAAGTATAAACATTGTAGAAAAACTAGTATCAACTAAGAGATGTTTTGTTGTTTAGCAATGTAGAACAAAGAGAACAATTAAGAAAATCTTTCTTCATAAAAACACTTGTGAATTGGAATCATCTGATTGACTGTTAGTGTACATGCAACCAGTGGAGAACTTCAAGACAGCTCTTGAACAATATTACTAACTTTCTAGTTGGTTCCCTCTTCTGGTGCAAATTATGCCGTAACTGGCCCAGTACTGTAAACATTCAGATTCAGATTCAGGCTGTAAATTGATACCAACGAGATATGTGAATTTTTTCTTACATTTATTTTTTGATGAACGGATAGTCCTACTATGTAAGACATAGCACGTTTTTGTTTTAGTGCTATGTCTTACTACCCAAATAATGGCCTTGTATAGCCTGTTCCAATGTGTTGACATTGGAATGAGTAGTCAACGTTTCAGAAATATCTCACACACTTCGCTGCCTATATCGACACTCTTCCACTAATTCATGTGTAACTAATATACTTGCTGTGTGTCTTTATCCTGGTGGAATGAAAATATGACACTAGCAAATGGATGCATTTTTATGTTCAGAAGGCATACATTTGAATTTGTTGCAATCCTACGGTAGTCGAGGTATGCAGAAGTATGTTTAAGTATGTTCATGTGGGGGATATGTTTCTTGAATGAAACGAAATATTGCTTAGTTCCAATAGGCATAATATATTTTTATTCTTTTCATTAAAGAATAATATTTCAACTTAACCTGATTTTGGCATTCCCGGCTTTCATCCATTTCCAGCCAACTTAAATGTAGGCCAATGAAACTTGAAAACAGGTCCATTTCTTTTGTGAGAATTTGAATTTATTAGAGAAAAGACATCAGAGTAATTAAAGTCTGGGAGAAACATAACTTTACTTTGAAGAAAAGCATCGTTATTGTTTGCCAATTGTGTGTGATATTCCTGAAAATTTGACTTTTGTTACACTGTTAGTTGACATCAAAACATGCTACACAGTGCCGTTATTTAGGCAGTAAGATTCATCCCCCCCAAAACAAAAATATCAGGTGATGTGTCTTATGTTGTAGGACTAATGAATGGATACCACATTGAGGAAAATGTAATTCTATCCCTGTATGACCCATGACCTTATGCAAAGGGACATTAACCAAATACACCAAATTATATCTCAAATGTACCTTTGCTATAGGTACCATAATGTATAAAGGTTTCTTTAGGTATCATTTATTACATGAAAATATCAGATAATTTGCTTAGTTAAGATTTTCCTTGTATCATATAACATAGTTCTGATGAACATTTATTTTAACATGATCATGTGTGGTACACATAAACTGTCTTTATTTTTTTAATTTGTTTAATAATAATATAAAGTTTCATCATTTTTTTCACGTTTGTATGATACCAAATAACAAGTACCTTATTTATATAGCATATGTGTATCATAAATTATTATTAAAAGTATATTTGTGTGTAATTTCAAAACATACATCAGATACACCCGAATTTGCATTACCGTACTTCATGTTAATTTTCTTACACAAAAAAATTATTATTAATTTCAGTGTACGAAAAATTATATGTAAAATAAATAATTATCATTTGGTGGAACTGGCTGTGTACGAAAAATAAAAGAATCATACCTGAACAAGTTCTACGGAACACATTCTACTCGCCACCCTCACGGTACAAACGTACAACGTAAACATATATTTTCTGTCTCATTCTGCTTTCAACTCAAGAATCTAATTACAATAAAAATAAAAGTACTCAAAGATTTTTGTTGTTATTAGTAAACAAGAAAGAGAGAGGATTATGTCTCAGTGTGCAGGCTCGTCTACATTTAGAGCATATGTAGCTGTTACATTGTGTAATGTTATCAAAATTATTAAGATGGTTTGAACATGTATTAGTTATGGGTATTATTTATTGGCAAATTGTATGCAACGATACGAGACCACATTGTCAAGAAATTAAGAGCAACTTGTATTTTTACAGCAACAGTAATCTCATTATCAAATTGCAGTAAAAAAATAAAAAACTTGAAATCACATTTTGAATTAATGCCAGCACACGCACGTGAGTGTGTGTGTGAGAGAGAGAGGAGAGAGAGAGAGATGAAACAAAATCTTGTTTGTTTACAAGACAGTATTTATTCAGGGTGGTTTTTATTTGTAGCTTTTGCAAAGAGAAAAAAGACTTACCTGACAATTGTGATAAATCCTCATGTATTATGACCTTACTATGTTCCATTATCAATAAACACTGCTAAATCAACAATTCATTCTTGTTTTAATTATGATGTACATTGTCAAAACAACCACATGGCTATGCAGTGTTATTTACATGGTAATTAAACATGCTTAGTGCTTTGGTTATTCCAGTTGAAACCAGATTGAGTGCAAGAATCAACAGAAGACGTAAAATCAGCGAGGCTGCCAGTAGGGAAATGAGGCTGCTTTTAGGAAAATGAAAATCTATGAATGTGCTATTGAAGCCATTGTCCATACAGCAAATGTTGTAAGGACAAGCGATCATATGCACTACTTGATATTCGAAATCGCCAATAAAAGATAGTAGTGGTGGTTTATCATAGAATTGATTTGCAGTAAAATATTAATTATATCCAAGTCAAAACAGAACAAGCACTTAAAAGATAGTATATGTATAGATACAAATCGATTTAACCGAGTCCGTGACTTTCATATTTATGATAGAAAATGACTAGGTTTTTATATTTTATGTTTGTATTACTATAATGAAACAATAAGACTAGTTGACCAATGGTCTGTGGTCTTCACTTTAGCATGTACTGAGATGTCATTTTTGTTGGATAAGAAAAGATCAAAGGTCTTCTGAACACATTTTAAAATGCACATGGTGTTTTATTATGGTGACAGACTTAATAAGAAGAACTAATTAATGACAATATTTAAAGGTATGGTCTGTGAGGTCCTTTGTCCATTTGTTAATAAACACCAGTACATATTGTAATAACAATAGGAGAGTTTATGCACATGGGTGCTCACAGGATTCTTTGCAGGAGGGGGTCAGTCAGTCACGGCCAGGAGAGTTAGTATAGTAAGCAGTCTGAAACTAAAGCTAATATTTACTAAGCATTTTGAACAGAATCTTGTGACATATTTTCAGCTTCATTTGCATGATTAAACTTGTAGGAATATATATGAGTTCTGGGGGGGTCATGATACCTACTTGACCTATGCTATGGGCGCCCATGCTTATGCATCAATTATTGTATTTTCTCACCAACAATTAATTATTAATTTTTGTAAAATCAAAATGGCAATACACTATTTTCAATCTTTTTTGCAAACAGAAATCTTCTTAGTAGACATTTTATGTCTGATAATTTAATGGATTTTTTCGAAAAATACAAAGTGTTATGCACGAAAAATTATGATACATTTAAATATTTATTATTTTGATAACTGGATTGTGTACAAAAAATAAAAGGGTATGAAAAAAGACATGAAATATGGTACATACAATGTAATATTCTTTGGGTAGGATGTATTTGATAAAAATATAAGAAAAGTTGATACTATAGTTCAGATTTGTGTACCTAGATTAACCCAATAACCAACATGTATTGATGTTCTTTCCAGCTGGTGGATTTGGGTATGTTTGTTTTCCATTAACCCCTCATTGATGGTATACTACACTGTAATTTTGATCCTATATATGTATATATATATATATATATATATATATATATATATATATATATATATATATATATATATATATATATGTATGTATGTATATCTCATTGGAGCAGCCAGTTATAAATTCACATGAGTTTGTTAAGGCTACATCATGGTTAGGTGAAAGCAACAAAGTTATTAAATTATTTTATATAATTCATACATTTTTAAAGATCTTTGTATGCCCGAATTGGAGTAGATTCATTAAGTAATTTTGATCTGTGATTTACTGCATAGCTTGTTTGTAGTTAACACCAACCTAACCCCCATAACTTTAGTTGTATGCCCCAGGTCTAGAAAGCACCTTTCATGAATTTAAAAGGATGACAGAGTCCTTAACCTTCATACTAGATATTGCACTGAAACAAAACTTGCAATATACCCTTGATAGGTTACCATATGTTAGATATAAAAAAAAATAACAGCTTTAGTCATACATGCAAGTCTGCTTGTATTGTTTAAATTGTGAAGGAGACAATTTGTTGACATTGTGCTTGGCATGATTTTATGAATGAAAAGAACAAAAATGGATTGGAAAATGGTTGCGTTATGAATGAAATTTGATGATTTACCTAAATGTGTACATTTAAGGAAACTCCCAAGATTTTGTTTTTACCATGAGTATTTCCTCCAGTTGTTAATCTTGACATTTATGTAAACCTTTTTAGTACACATAATATATTTACATAAGGGCCATCTAGATGTGACGCATGGGTGCTTAGAAATGCTCGTATGCAGCAATAATAGGCATGATATGGTAATTTTTGTTTTGTTGTTATGGGGTTTAATGCCATGTTTCAGCAAAAGATTGACTATACATGTTGGCCAGTATAACTGGCAGAGGAATAACCCGTTAAAACCCTGGAAAAGAACCACAGACCCATGGGAAGCTACTGGCAAGCTTTCTTTTATACCCACGTATGCTGAGCCAGAGACTTGAACCCATGCAGATAGAAGTGAAATGGCAATGATCGATAATGGTGAGTGCTTTAGACCACTTGGCAGCTTGGGACCCTGTTTGGTTATAGTAATTCATGTACAGAACAGTGGCAGATTCCAAATGTTTTGCCTTTAGTAGCTTTAGGGTTGTTTATTTAAAAGGCCTTTTTGAAATCTATGAACACATTTTTTTAATATTGTACTTTATATATCCCTTAATCACTCTCTCTGCATCCATCCTTCTTTGGGAGATGATGGTGTATCTTTAAGTTGTTGGGTGTCCTATCTGCACCTTTGTGATTGGCTGAAGAGTCCAACCTAGAGTGACAGCCTCTTTTGCACTTGCTGCAGGTGAATGTTAATGCTTGTTGAGGCTGTTGTTGTTTCGCCTTCCTCCTGGCTCTCTTTGCAGCAAGGTTTGTGTTTCTCGCTTCCTCAGCTTTCTGAACACTCTGTCTGACAGCTAGACGCCAGGTCCATTCATCAGCACAGCTCTCCCAGTCATTGGTGTTGGCCAAAATATCTCTTAATGGACAAAAAGATATCACTGAATAATCTTGCATGCACTTTAGTTATAGCCATAATCTTGTTCTTTCTTAAGCACAGCAGCTTCCTGAAAATGATGAATACTGATAGCTGTGCCAAGACAGGTCATGTGTTGTACACATCATATAATTGTAATTCTTATTAGGTCTAAATTTACCAGGTCATTACTAGACATCGACTATGGTAAAGACAAACAGACATTGAATGTGCTATTTTAAAATTTGCATCACTTGCTATTTAGCATCTTTCTGGATGATATCCGATATTAAAGACTATCATATAGATTATTAAATGAGTATAAAAGATTTTTTGATGAATTGTTGGTGAAATATTTTTAAGTATCTTTTTGAAACTGGTAAAGCAGGAGTCATCTATAGACTCTCCCCCTTCAGGGGGGCCCCGAGTGGCTGAGTGGTCTAAAGTGCTCTCCGTTACGGATAACTGCCATCTCACCTCTGTCTGCATGGGTTCGAGTCTCGGATTCAGTCAATGTGGGTATGTGAGAAAGTTTGCCAGTAGCTTCTCGTGGGTTGGTGGTTCTTTCCAGGGTTTTCCCGGGTTCTTCCTCCACCATTAATACTGGCCGCCATGTATAGCCTATCATGTGCTGAAAAATGGCGTTACGCCCCACAACAACAGCAACCCCTGCAGTACATTAATGAAATTTTTGAGCATGTGTAATTCATTCAAGTAAACTAAATTACTCTCAAAATACTAAAAAGTTTGTTCAGTAACTGGTACCATGAGGCAAGGGAAAAAAGTAAACCAACTAGTTCTTCTACGCCACTGCTTTTTGAATTTTCTGACATGACTTACCTTTAGAGGCAACAAGATAACATTCTGGATATCAGGTGATCTGCAATAAACAAATTCATTATTTGGAATGACTTTAAGTCCAGACAGCAAGTCTGATTCTACTTCCATTCATCCATTGTTTGAAATTTAAAAAATGCTCTCATATTTTTGGCAGTTCCTCGTTGAATTGACCTCCGGTTAGTTTAGTGGCTGTTGAACTTACGTGCCAACTGCAACATATGATTGTAGACTGTCCATTATTTAATTTGTTGCTGTGCTGTAGATTACAGAATGAAAATGGTCTCTATCTGATTCTGAATATGGCCACCAGAGTGACCATCAGAAAATATTGTTATCATTACTCCTTGTGAATGAATAGTTGTACAAACACGTGGGTTTTACTGAACAACTGTTTACAGTATGGCATCTGGTTGGTCCTAATGGTGCTATTCAGACATTCAATATGCCTGCCATATTGGCCATCTAAAAAATCTTGTTTACACTACTGTTTCCCCTGAATCAATGGTCCTATCAGCATGGTGTTTTCTCAGAAAGATATTGATGTCTAGTTGGTCACAAATGAAAATGGTGCTGATTATATGACTGACAAATTATGGCCATCTGAAAATCTTTTTATCACTACTCCTAGGTGACTGGTTATACTGACATTGTGCTTTCACCCAAAGACTTCTTTTGATATCTTGTTGGAACTAAATAAAATTGATGCCAATCTGATATCAAATATGGCCACCATGGCATCCATTGTAAAAATCACATTACTGTTGCTCTTTAGAAATGGAAAGTCATATCAACATGACATTCATGGATTGAAGTGCATAAATATCATCTAATCTCTGCAAGTGATTTGAATAAGCAAAAATGTAGGTGTGGCCACTGAATTTTCTGAAAAAAAGTGAATAGATAGGTGGGGCAGATTAATTTTCTTAAAGAATTGAATGAAGAGAAAAAAAATGTTATCAGCCCTGTACAACAGTCAGTGCTTTTTACTTTACAAAGGAAGCGACCCTAAAATTGTCCTTGAAAATGTTAAAATTGAGATCATTTGTTTCAATTAAAGCCCCTTGCTTCATATGAATGTTCAAAGCAAGGTATGAAAACATGGAGCAAATACTTTGTGATCTTACATTATTGAAAATCAGCTATAGTCTTTAACCTGTACCTTCTATAAATGCAGAACAAGTACTGCAAGTAAACTTTAGAATTGTATTTGAATATTGAAAGCTCTATGTGTACTACTTTAAGTTTGTTTATTTTGACACATTGTAAATACATGTAGTGTGATTTTATATGACAATGACTGACCAAGGGAACATCTAATTTCAAGGTCAGTGCAAGTTCAAGGTCACATAAATTTTAAAAAATACTTACAGTGACCACTAAATATCTGTGATGCGTGTCTTTTGGAGCTTTATTGCACCATGAACCAAATATCATAGTAGACAATATAAAACTTTTTTTGTGTCATTTATCTAACTTGTCTAATATTACTTACATATTTTAATGCTCAAACAGCTGCGCTGTCTCTAAGGTAATGACAGGAATCATTTGTTTTTCTATTTTAGATGGGTGATTAAAACAGTAAATCTGAAACAGCCAATATGCCTCTGTCTCCAAAGAAACATCGTCTGACCCACAGTGTGGAGAGAGTAGAAGAAGACCAGGAGTCATCCATGATGTCTTTAGCAGCCAAAAACCATTGCTGCAAGGTACTGCGCGGTCTTCAGGAGTTCCACAAGACTGAAACATTTTGTGACTACTGTCTGGTTGCAGAAGGTCAAGAGTTGAATGTTCATCGTGTGGTGATGGCTTCATGTAGTGATTACTTCAAAGCGATGCTGACAGGGGAGATGCGTGAAAGTAGAGAAGGTCGAGTAGAATTGAAGGGTGTGACAGCTGGAGGTTTGAGAGTTGTAGTTGATTTTGCATACACAGGAATACTTGAACTTACAATGGAAAATGTTGAGGAAGTACTTGCTGCTGCCTCCCATCTTCAGATAACTGATGCTGTGGATTTGTGTATTAAGTACCTTGAAGAAGCAATTACTGTAGATAATTGTGTGGATATTTTGAATCTTGTAGAATTATATGCTCTGAATGTAGATCAGAGTAAATTTGCCCTTGACTTTATGCTAATTAATTTTGAAATTGTTGCTGAATCAAGTCAATTTTTCACACTCTCACACACCCAACTATCATCCATGCTTAGAGAAAACAGCTTGATTGTTATGTCTGAATATAGGCTCTTTCAATTTGTGCTGAGATGGATTGAATATGATAAAGCTCAAAGAGTTATGTATGTCCCAGATCTTATGAAAAATGTTAGACTACCATTGTTAACTGGGGAGGAGCTAGTTGAAAAAGTAAGTGTCAAGGACATTATGAAAGAAAATAAGTATTGTAGTACCCTCCTGACTGAAGCAAAGGACTATCACATTGTTGTGAGTAAACAACCCCTACTTCAAAACAGTTGTACACAGGTGAGATCAAACTCAAAAAGTTTGGTCATGTGCCACAGAGAGACATTAGAATATTACAACCTTTCTAATCGGAGACATGGTTTTCTACGTGATGCTGTCATTCCACTATACAATCCATGTGTTGTGGTAGTTGACAACTTTATGTATGCTTGTGGAGGTAAATACGATCTCAATGAAAATAATGAGATTGCGACAGCTCGTTTTTTTCGATATGACCCACGCTTTGACACATGGTATGAACTAACATCCATGACTGAAGCTAGGAAAGATTTTGTGATGGTTGCTGTTGGCAAAAAATTGTATGCCGTTGCTGGTCAGGATGAAAATCTGGTCATGTGCACAGTTGAAAGGTTTGATATTGCAACTAATGAATGGGATGCGAGAGCCTCGATGAATTATTCTGTTTATGGTCATGCAGGTGCTGTTTGTAATGGCAAAATTTATGTGTCTGGAGGTCAGCGTTTTGATGGATGCTGCAATGACCTTGAAGTGTTTGACCCAGAAATGGATATGTGGGAGAAACTTCCACCAATGTCCCACACGCGTCTGAACCATAACATGGTTGCAGTTAGCAATAAATTGTATGTTGTAGGTGGCAATATTGAAGATAGCTATGGATTTCCTGTGCCCGTAATTGCTATAGAGTGCTTCAATCCCCAAACAAGACAGTGGTCAAATTGTCAGAAAACTCTCAACATTCGTGAGGCAGGTGCTTGCAATCTGAATTCCAAGATCTTTGTAGTGGGAGGAATCAATGGAGAGCACTATTACTCAGATCTTGTCCAATCCTATGATCCAGAAAAGGATGAACTGGAAATTGTTGAAAAATTCCCCACAAGAATATATGGCAAATCATGTTGTATTTTAACATTACCTCAGTATTTATAGAGTCATGAGGCAAAGCATGATGTGAAATGTTGTGAAATTCCTCCAATGAAAGTTTTACTGCTTAAGATAAGAATTTCTTAAAAAGTTGAATTATTAAGACTCGGATTGCATCTCGAGTTTAACTGAGATGTGTTAATACATGACACATCCCATGCCTGTTTAGCACAGAAGTTGAACTTGAGATCAGTTAACTCCAAAATTAAAAACCATACTTAAGAATATATAGCAAATCTATAATATTGTGAATTCTAACAATATTCTGAGTAAATATATTGAAATATATTGAAATTGTTTCACAATTTGCTTCTTATTTGGAATATAATGTCATCTTATTGTTTTTTCTCTGGACCACCCCTGTCCCAGGATTTAGACTGAGGGGAGGTTCTGTGGGGCCAAGAATTACAATGGGGACACATTTTGGTTAATGTTTTTCTTCATCACTTACATTTTTATAAATGTCTTTACCAGTTCCCTTTATGTTTGGAGTATAAGATCATTCCATACTGATCTTAATACCACTCCTGGCCCTGCAGTGGGGGTCAAACTTGTATTGCGGACACATTTTGGTTAAACTTTTGGTGAATGTGTATCTTCATTATAATTCTTGAACCCATGGCCCCAATCCAGAAGCAGAAGTGCTAACTACAGGAGGGAGCATGTGATATATTTTAAAAATTAAATGAAACAGGCAAAGGCATTGCAGAAATAAAAGCCATGAATTATAATGGCAATACATTTTGGTTAAACTTTTTGGTTCACATTTTTTTCTTCACTTATACTATAACAATTCATGTTTAGAATGTCATAAAAGGACCCTACGTATTTTCTTTTTACTCTACCAATGAATCAAGTTCCCTATTTGGTCTATGGGGTTAGCATATTAGGCATCTTTTGGGTCAGGTTATGACTATATCATTTTTATATTTTTATATGATACACAACAAATTTGGAATATTATACAATCACAAATATTCTTTCTCCCTGTACTATACTCCTTGGTTAAATAACTAGAATTGGTCATTGGGTCAACAAAAAAAAAGAACACCATGTGATTTATTATCTTGACTGGTCATAGACCAGAAGAGTGGTCATTGACCAAAAGAGCTTATGGGATGCCTGTTATCTGTCAGCACAAGTTAGTTATCACTACTACTCCTAAATTACTTTGTGAATTGCCATGAAAACTACTACTCCTAAATTACTTTGTGGATTGCCAGGAAACATTGCACACACATTTCATTACAAGGTCTAGCTGGTCCTAAATTAAACTGGTGCCCTTTGAACATCAAATATGGCTGCCACAGTGACCATCATGAAAAACTTGTTATTGCTACTCCTCCAGGATGGCTGGTCATTTTATTATGGAGTTTTCACTGAAAGACATTTTATGGTGTCTAGTTAGTCCTAAATGATCAGACTTCTAATATGGCCACCATGGCAGCTATCTTGAAAATCTTGTCACTATTTCTCCTAAATGGAAAGTTATGTCAACATGGGGTTTTCACAAGAAGATTTCTTATGATGTCTAACCACCAATATGGCCTCAGTGGTGGCCATCTTGAAAATCTTACTGCTATGCTTTCTGAGTGGATGGCCATACCAACATATCAATAAAAGACTTATGATATCTAGTTGGTCTTGAATGAAAATCATGCTGCTAATCTTACGTTTTACATGGCTTCCATGATGGTCATATTGAAAAAATTTTGTTATCACTCTTTTGCCAGACTGGCTGGTCATACTGACATGAGTGAGGCCATGGGTTCACTTCAAGAGTTATTCTTAATATTAATCTTTAAAGAGTTATCCAAGTCAATGAATATTTGGAATGTGATATCATTACATTACTACCTATGAACTTGTACCATGCCTGATCCCTGATATGTCTTTAGTGGGGACCATTGGATCAAAATGTATACTTGTTGGGCTATAGGTTTTTGGCATTCAAATTACACCTTATTTGTAATACATATATATATATATATATATATATATATATATATATATATATATATATATATATATATATATATATATATATAAAACATTTTATACTTTTTATGGCATTTCTGTCATGGGTCATACCCTTGGCTGAGTCCTTTGGGGTATTGTATGTATTGTGGTGCTTAATTATCTTCATACAATTTTTTATGCAGTTCTTCAGTTTTACATTCTTTGAACTTTCCTTTAAATTGGTATCATATATGCTTGACCTTTAATGGCTGTTTTGTGCTAACGTGCTGTCCGATGCTAATACCTCTATACATACATGCCATTAATGTATAGACCACTTATATCTGGGGCATATTGTGTTTCTTAAAACACAATTCTTGTTTTTGTCTTCTTTTTAAATTACATGGTTGTAAGACCATATGAGCTTATAGTATGTCCCTTCATCCACCACGGATCATACAGTCATCAGCAACATGCCACCATAATATCGCCACCATTACTAAAAATAGCAAAAACTCTTTAAATGAATTTTTCTAAATAACTGTTAACAAGAGTTTGATCACATCTAAAATAAAACAAGCAGGAAAATCATTCACCTTCAAATCTAGCTACTCTGACTTAAAATAGAAGTAGGTACTAAAAATTCAAACAACTTTAAACAACTTCTCCAAAATCGCGGAATACAGTTTGACCAAACTTTATAGAAAAAATCCTGTCATAAATACCTTTCAGTTTTGCACATATAATGCTAATCTGCTATCAGTAATGGCAGCTGCTAAAAAAAGTAAGAAAAAACTTTAAAAGATTTTTTTTAAAAACACTACAGAATTTGAGCAAATTTGATGGCAAGCATTTTGTTTTTAAATTTGCACAAATGTTGCTGATCTGATACCAAATATAGCCACCATTACTAAAAACAAAAACTTTTAAACAATGGCTTGAAAAATGTTGAATCGAATCAGGCCATGTTAGTAAGCATCCAGGCATAATGCTCTTTAAAATGTGCACAAATGATACTGATCCTCAAACAAATAAAGAAGTTTAAAAAAATTAAATGACTTTTCAAAATATGCTTTCTAGAATTAGGTGAAACTGGATAGAAAGCAACCTGACATCAATACCTTTCAGATTATATAAAAGATGTCAATTCACCATAAAAAATGACCAACACTACTAAAACTAGAAAAAAAAATTAAACAACTTTTTTCAGATTTATCAAAACCCACTCAACTGAATTGGACTAAATTTAAAAGCATCCATCACAAAGGGATTTTAACAAAATTACTCCAGGCCTCCAATAGAAGTACAAAAAATATTTACACAACTGTATCTGAAAAAATGTTTAATAGAATTTGACCAAGTTTGACACCGAGTTGTGATATAGGGACCTGGTAGTGTTGGACAAATAAATAAAATGCTGATCTGCTATTAAATGTGGATTGTTGCAACTATATTTTCTTTAACTATGCAACAGAAAAAGCAGAACCAACTAGTGAAATTAACAAATAATTTATTTGACTAGAACACAAAATGAAAATTTAAAAGGCACTTTCATTATTGTGAATTAAATCCCAAGTAATCCTAAAAGTTCTATCACAAGTTCAAAAGTATAGAGTATACCGAATGAATTCCATTGGTTTTTGAATGAGTTCCAATCTTGAATTTATTTATGTACCAAGAGTCTTTACTGCGGATGTGCTACAAGTCTTAATGTATCACAGTGAGCTTTGAATAAATTCACAATAATCCCAAAAGAATGATTTAGTCCAAAATTCAATGAGCACTTTGTAATTCCAAGGAATAATTTAAATAAATCCTCTTAAATTATAACTGAACACAAGTAAAGTTGAATCCACAATAACTGATATTAAGATATGAATAAATAATTATGTTGATCATAACCTTTATAAAAAACCTAAGACACAATAAGAGGACCAGGATGAGGGTCAGTTCCCCATCAAATTCACAAACAAGGTCAGGTCTGTTTACTTCAGTTTTAACAACTCCCCTGACATAAATCAGGTAGACCATAGAATTTCCAAGTGGAAAGCCAATCTCCTGAACTCGGATCCAAGTAAACATGTTATCAAATATTATCTTAAAATTTAGTCTACAATCATGGACAAAAGTTAGTGATGTAACATGCTCTATATATTTACTTGGAATGTTGCTTGTAACCAGCACAGCAAAGAACCATTCAACATATTCTGATGCAATTTGATGTGAACATCATTTCACATAACCAGTGGTACTCTGTTTTGTCTACTCAATTGTGGATTGGGTTATGGCCCATCAATCAATTTCATATCTTCAGATCACATTTGGTTGTCTTAATAAGATCCGGATGGAAACAGATTTCAAGAATTCACGTCATCGTTGCCCATTTTCTCCTAACTTTGGTTTCCCAGTCCAGTTTCCTGTTTAAGACCTAATGGAGCAAACTGTGTGAAAGGGGCCCTTCATCATGCATCCATCACTAGTTATGTCAGTTTAGCTAACCATCACAGTAATCTACCAAAATCCCCAAAAGCTGCACCCCCCCCCCCCAACTTATAACTTTATAAATTTAAATATAAAACTGGTTAACCAAGAGCAACTATTATCAACATTATTAATACTGAGTACACCAAATACAGATTTAAAAAAAGTATGGTTTCAAAGGCTAATTAAGAGCACTTTATTTTTACTACAAAGCTATATACCAACTTTCTTGATGTGTTACACTGACATAATCCAGAATGTCTTTGAATGGATTCAGAATAATCCAAAAATAATGTTTTAGTCTAAAACAGTCAGTTAGCACTTTTTAATTCCAGTGAATAACTGAACACACCAGTGCATGATTCAAGATGGATATTAAAAGCAGCAATGAATAATCTTGTTGATTTCATCCTTATGTTGAAGGAAGCAAATTCCAGCAATAGATAAATAAATCCTCTCAAATTATAAATTAACACAACTAAAAGACTGATACCACTAGACAGATGTTAAAACAGGAATAAAGTAATTTTGTTAATCACTATCTTCATACAAAAAAAGAGAAATAGGTTGACGGTCAAAAATTAAATTCCTTAAACATTCTAAGTTTTAAACAAGGTCAGATCTTTTATTTAAATTTGAGTAAAGAACATGACAAATATTGGATAGACCAGGAATTTCCAAGGGGAAAACCAATGTCTGGAACTCAGATCGAAGTAAACTTGTTTTTAAAAAAATGACATTAGTCAGGTAGTGCCAAACTCTTACCCTCAATTGTGGACAAAGTTCAATCATACAATACAGATTAAATATACATAACAATATACATCCCCATTTAATCTATGTTGCAATAAACCTTTTGGAAAAAAACTATCATGTTAATGGAAAATTACCCCAGACTGTAAACAAATTCATTTCTAGAACCTTCTAAGGTCATAACATACTTGTCAACTGTCCCAATTTTTGTGGGAGACTCCCAAAATCCAACCG
Source organism: Sinohyriopsis cumingii (assembly GCA_028554795.2). Lineage (NCBI taxonomy): Eukaryota > Metazoa > Mollusca > Bivalvia > Unionida > Unionidae > Sinohyriopsis > Sinohyriopsis cumingii. Next base: position 278,434 of record JAPYKE020000465.1, read on the forward strand.
TTTATCGCATACTCTTGCATTTTAATTTTTTCTCCTGGACAAATTTAGTCATCCCCACTCCCCCCAAAAAATCAGGATAAAGATTTGTTTTGTTTAAAGAAAAAAAACAATTTAAAACTCCCCCAGCGAGTAAGACCAGAATTGCACTGAAGTTCTTTAAAGTGTGTTAAAGTTGTTGCAAAGTTTAAACTTTATGTTTGGAGACATATTTTTCAAGTCCATGCCAGGAACAGTAAGTCAGTCTTATACAGCATTTGCAAGAGGTGCAATTTCAGTTTCATTATGATGATCTTCCCTGAAATAATTTGAAATCTCCCTGAAAATATTTCAAAATTTCCCTCCATGGTATCATTGTGGTTGGCATGTCCGTCATAAACAAGGTTAGGTCTTGAACTCAAACCCAAAACTCTATCCTCAAAGGTCATGCACACAAAATAAAATAAATATACATGACACTTTTTTCAATTATTGTGAATTCATTTTTTTTTATGGTATGAATTACTACTGTTTTGTAAAAAGAAAAAGGGTTTTAATGTCTCAACAAATGAGTATTTCATTGCTTTTTTTTAAATTTGTGGTTTGTAACAACCACAGAATCCAGAACCTAATAGTACCCAATGAATAATAGTAGCTTCACAGCATCTGAAAATGTTTCCATTACTTAAAGTAAAATCAAAACAGAAGTAAAGTTTCAAGCAGTGAATGGTTTGGATCAAATATTAATAATGATCAAGTATAAAATGTCGGATTATACTGGTGTATAACTTTACAAGATAAATGTATTTATATCAAATCCTAATGCTATGTCCAGCTGTCTGTATATACTGTACAGATCTGAAAGTCATGTTGGTTGTTATGTCCCAATAATAATTCAACCGCAGTCATATATCATATTAGCATTTATTTTCCATGTCTGTATATTTTCCACCAAATTAAATGAAACTGAATCACTATTGGAATGTTGGTAGTGACAGCTAGATTTGCTTATTAAAAAAATTAGAACATGACCTCCAGTGCAATTATAATATACATCAATCTACTGCTAGACAAGACATTCAGTGTGCAGCTATATAAACCTTGTCTAATTTTGTATTGAAGTTCTTTCCATAAAAGGGTACTTCCTTTTATGACCTTTTTGTTTTTTATTTTTTATCTGTAACTGTATACAGAAGTCTATCAATAAATGTTTCTGTTGAAGTCTTTTTTATAGTCTTTTCATGTTAATTGATGTGAAATTTGTTTTTCAGATTTGTTAGGCACATGAAGTTAAAGGTGTCATGCTCTAATCATTCATTATGGCCAACATTTAAAATGATGTATAGTTTGTGGTTCAAACACGAAATAAATTTATTTCAGTAATTTAGGTCACTGGCCCATGAATATAATTCAGTTTTTGATGTACAAAATTAGAATGCCACATTTTCTTTAATACAGCTGAGTTGTGATGTTTTGATATATGCTTGTGTCCAAATAGTGATACATTTTCACAGGATTTTATTTGGAGGGAGACAAAAGAGACTCAAAACAATTGATTTGTAAAAGTAGTGTGATAAAATTGACAGTGTCACTACATCACTGTTAGATATAATCCATCCCAATTTTTCAATGCTGGGCTGTTTATAATATACTGTACTGACATCTCACGCTTCTCCATGTGGGTTTTAGTTTCAGCCTGGCCAACATGGATATGTGAAAAAGCTTGCCAATAGCTTCCCACGGGTCAGTGGTTCTTCCTTCACCAAATTTGTTGGCTGCCATTTATAGCACATGTCTAGCACACATTGGTTTTGTGGGTTTAATGTATACACATGCTGAAAAATGGTGTTAAACCCACAAAACCAACCAGTTAATTGACATGTACAGATGGATGTTATTGATGAAACTAATGCATACAGTACTGTTATTTGATATATTTTGTGGTATTCACAAAAAATAATATTTTCTTTGGTACTTTAATCAGTGGATATGCCTTGATGGGTGGGGAGATTATATTAACCTGTTGAGGGTAATCTGTCACATTATTAGGTCATGAGCGAAATACAAACAGTTATCATAATTTAGCTAAATAACTGGACCCTCCAGTTGTCCTGATACTGTATTTTCAAAATTTGTTATAATTTAAATAGGACAAAAAATATGGAAGAACACCATGCAAGTTTTTTTTAAGCCAACAAAAACTGAAAGATTAACAGTTGAATATTGACTGAGGAACATTTTTTGCCTGTATTAAAACACTGGTGATCGAATGTTTGGCCAGGAAACCACTTTGATTACCCTTAATCATAAGGGCATTAACTGAAGGTGTTGTTAATAAGCATTAATAAAAACAGGTCACATGCTCAACAACTTGAGATCAAGCATTTCCCTAAACAAAAACAGTAGCTAAAGTTATTAAAGGTAATGATAAAGGAAACTCTACATTTTATCTCAAAACATTGTGCAGAATTGCTAAATGAATTACTTTGTGAACTGTAAAATCAATAGGTCTTCAATGTACATTATTGAATTTTTTATTTTTCACCACTCGGTGGCCTAAATGGTTATAGTGTCTGTCTCAGATGTGGGAGGTCATGGGTTCAAACCCTGGCTGAGTCATTCCAAAGACTAATAAAAATGGTACTAGCTGCCTTGTTTGGTACTCAGCATTAAGAGGTTAGTTTTAGGACTGGTTGGACTGGTATCAGGATAATGTGACTTGGTGGGATGTGATGCCATATGTCTGCAGCATGATGCCCCAGCGCTAGACATCTCTATAAGCTGCCACACTGCAGACATCTTAGTGATATGACTCAAATTTTTCAAGCTACATCAAATTCCCAAATCACACACAAACACACACACACACACTCACACAAACACAAAGAAAATTTTTCTGCTGGAGAGCATACAAAAGGGGACAAAATAGCCATGAACATCAAATTGGAAAATTGTTGAGTACTGTCAAATTAAACCATTAACAAATATTGCTAATAAATTGTTTTGGCTATAAATCTGTATTTATGTTCAAAGTGGTATGGCTCTGTGTAATGCATACTATTTTGTGCCTCTTCTGTCCATGCCAGTAGCTTCCTGTGGGAGTGTGGTTCTTGCCATGGATTACCAGGGTTCTTCCTCCAAGAGTTATACTGGCCTCCATGTATAACCTATAATGTGCTGAAAAATGGTGTTAAACCCAAAACAATATCGACTTGTTACCACTCTAGAACCCATATTTCTGATCCAATTTCAATCTCCAAATGAGTTTGATAATAGATGAGACCCATTTGTATTAATGAGGTGATCATACATCTGACTAGTTAACCTTGTTATCTGGAGGCCATATTTCTGATTTGTATCATTACAATCTCAGAAGACTAGGTAATGAGCAAAATACACACAGAAGGTGAGCTTCAACCTGATTGGCTGAGCTTGTTACCACTCTAGTGGCTGCATTTCTGATCTAAACTGTATCAAACTTGGAATAAGCACTTATATCATTAAGATCTTGGGCAAGTTCATTAATGAGCAAGCTCCATGCATAATATTGAGCTAATCTTGAAATTCTTGTTTATAGCAACTTCACTTCAATGATCATATAAAGATGGGGTTTTTGCTTTACGACTAATTTTGATGTCTTGTTTTTCCTAACTGAAAATGGTGCCAAATGACACTCAGTATGGTCACCATGGTGGCCATCTTGAAAATCTTGTTATTGCTACTCACCTCATGGGAAACATATTGACAAGACGATTTTACCACAATAATTATGATGTTTAGCCTGAATGAAAATGGCTCAAATATGGCTGCCACAATTCACATATTGAAAATCATGTAGCTAATTCTCCTGATTGGATGGTCCCATCAACTGAACATGGATTTTTCTCCAAAAAAAACTTCTAATGGTATCTAATCTTGCTGAATTTATATGGTGCTGATCTGAAATCTAATATGGCTGCCACAGTGGCTGATTTGAAAATCTTGTTGCTTAAGAATATTAGAAATGGTTTCACAGTGCTTAGCAGTCAAAATGATAATATGGTCTTATTTTTGATTTCTGGAAATTCTTTTCAGATAGTACAGATTTCATAAACCCTGAACATAGTAGAACAGTTTCACACGATTGGCTTCAGGGTAAATTTTCTAATATTAGAGGTATAGATAGTTTATTCCCTGGTATCTACATCATTATTAGCATGAATGTATTGGCATTTTCATGCCAGGCCTTGTGGAACATCAGTTTACTTTGTGCCAGTTGTGTTTGAGATTAGGTCAAGGTCATAGTTATGGATGGCTGTCTATCTTGGACTAACCCTGCCGAGTCCCAAGTTGTGACAAGCTAAGCTGATCAGGTACAAGTTTACGTCATAAATATGCATAGATCTTGCTCATAATCACTCATCCAACGCCTTGATAATATACAAAATCACACTAGAAATAGTGTTACATTAGAGTGTTGAAATCTGATAGAAATAGTGTTACAAGAGTGTTGACAAGCTCAGTCAGTCAGATGTGAAGCCACATCATTAATACACAGTATTTTCAACAGTATTTGATGATGATGATTATTATTATTATTATTAATTATTATCATTATTATTATTAACAGATTTAGTTTAGTGTACTACTCAACAAATTAAAAAATAAATGTGTTGTTCTCAACCTAAAATAAAAGTCAACATAAGATTAGTATATCTTGAAATCCTAGTCTGATTCATCACTGATAACTTAAAATAAATTTCACTGACATTTGTTTTGTGCACCACAACAAAGCATTCACTACTGTTACTATGTAACTGAGGACTCTGTCGTTGTTATGCCAGCATTCACTACTGTTACTGTGTAACTAAGGACTCATTATTTGTTAGGCCAGCACTCACTACTGTTACTGTGTAACTGAGGACTCATTCTTTTTTATGCTAGCATTCACTACTGTTACTGTGTAACTGAGGACTCTGTCTTTGTTATGCCATTTTGTATAATTAGGCTTAGAAATAGCTGTTCATAGTTCAAACAATATCTGGATCAACCAGTTACTCAGCTCACTGATGAAAAGACAGTGTACTAATGCAAGAGGCCTGGGATGAGTAGGAGATGAAAAGAAACACATGAATCAAAACTCACCTTCCTTTACATGTGTTTTGTTAATAATGAATGACCCCCCTACCCCCTGACCCTATTTGACAAGTGATGCAGTTTGTAAAGAATTATTTTTGAAAAATGTTGATTTGTGTTTTTAAAGTGCGTCATTTGATGTTTAGATGTGGAAAAATCTAAGGTTCTCATGGAATGGAGCCCCATGGTTAAAAAAATACATCAGAAATACTTGTACTAAAGTGAAACATGTAACTTTTCAAAACAGATTTATGTCAAAAGAAAAAACTTCCATAATAAGAGTTCTGATCTACACATACAACAATTTCAAGATATGTGAAAAAAAGAGTGGTTTTGATGGTAGTGACACAGTCCTGAATTATTTGCTAAGAAACCCCCCGAAAGTTGTTAATAATCCATCTCCTTGGACATGTACCATTGGTTATGTCTGTAAGTGCTATGTGTTACTGGTACCTTTTTCTTTTGTTAACATGTGTCCACTGTTCTATACATTGTTATCCACCTATTCATTGGGGCAAAGTGTATAATGGGATGGGTGGTGCATGGTTGGAAGGAAGGATGGATGTATGGATTGGTTGGTGGGTAGATGAATGCCATTTGTTAGAATAAAAGATAAACAGTATGAAAATATGAAAATATTCGTTACCAAACCTCCAGTGATCTTGGAGAAAACATTTCAAATTTATGAACAAGAAATAAATATATTGATGATGTTTCTCATTAGCCTTCTTTGCTCATTGAGTTGAAGAAATAAAAAAGAATCAAGTGAGTCAGATATTGAGATAAAATTTGATTTAGGTCTGTGTAGTACTTAAAAAGTTGTTGAGGGCAGTGAAGTATTTAAAAAGTTGTTGAAGGCAGTGAAGTATTTAAAAAGGTTTTGGGGGCAGTGACGTATTTAAAAAGTTGAAGGCAGTTCAGTACTTAAAAAGTTGTTGAGGGCAGTGAAGTACTTAAAAAATGTAATGAGGCAGTGAAGTACACAAAATGTTATTGAGGGCCGTATAGTACTTAAGTTATTAAGGAAGTGAAGTACTGTAGTATCATTTATTTTCATTGGGCTAAATTTTCACGGTTTTGTAATAAAGAAATCATTTTCACGAGTACTTAAATTTGTGGTTTTGCCTGTTAAAGTTTGCATATTAGTAGGTATTTAATTTCATGGTTTAACCTCTGCAAATACCCAAAACAAAGAATACAAAAGAATAAAACTATGCCGACGCAAATGGCGGTCACTTTTATTGTTTAAACATAACTACCACCTGTATGAGCATAAATCAGAGACCTGGCAAGTTCAATACTTACATCGTGTTTTCAACCAAATGAATGACATCAGTCAAAGCTGACGCAGCCAATGACACTAAAACAATACTTCCATCTATATGAGCAAAAATAAAATACCTGTCAAGATTAATCACTTTCATCATGCTTTTGTTCGAGTGCTCAATATGAAAGAAAGCCGACGCAGCCAACAACACTAGGCCAATTGGTTATTAAAGTATATATGAATGATCTGTTACTTAAACCACTGTCCATCAAGTTGCACCATCAGTATTTTCTGATGATCATGGCGTTAACACAGTGTCTTAAGAGTGTTAAAATTCAACTTAGACCCCCCCCCTTGCTGAATGGATAATTGCAGCTCATGCGATAATGGGTGAAATATCGGACCTAATTATCAGTGTTTTTGAAAAAGCTGGACTTGTTTAATTCAACAGTTTTGGGATTATTTACCTGAGAAGCATTTGCGAGTACCACGAGACTTGATTGACACATTGATACAGTGGATTTGTCCAAAAATCTGTGAAATGTGAGCTTTAATACTCTACTGTAATTAGTGTATATACAAAGTGTTTCATTAATAATAGTGTTTCAAGAAATATTTATAGTATTTTACAGGATTGTTGTTCTTTCAGATTAAAAATGCATGGATAAAATTACATGTGCTTTCAAAAGGATTTAAATGTTTCAACAAGAGTTGTACTCGAATGAAGGATTGATTTGAATAAGAATTGAATTTCATTTTCATATACTGTTATTTTATATTATTCTTTCTTTCATTTTCAGTATTACTATTGTTTGAATACCTCATGCTTTTTCTCTATTTTCTCTCTATCCTTACTTACCTTCCATATTGATTCAACAGTGGGTGTAAAATTCCAGTTATCGGATACCATTTTGAACGTGTGCATTGAAACAATATAAAACGATTTATTATTCTTGTTTCAAAGGTTAAAATAAAAAATAAAACAACATATGTAAAATCTAATATTTAATTACCAGATTACAGTATTGGCCTTGATTATCTGTGTTAATCTCTAAGAATGAAGCACTGTAAGAAAACGGGGGGGGGGGTGCATCATCCTATGTGGCTCATTTTTCGATGGGGATTTAAATTCGTGGTTTGTGGCAACAACGAAAACCACGAAAATTGGTCCCCCATGAAAATTGATGATACCACAGTATTTAAAAAGTTATTGAGGGTGGTGAAGTATTTAAAAAGTTTTAGAGGGCAGTTATGTATTTAAAAAGTTATTGAGGGCAGTGAAGTATTTAAAAAGTTATTGAGGGCATTGAAGTATGTAAATTCCTGTGTATTAATGATGTGGCTTCACAACTGACTGACTGTGCTGTTGAAACTACTGATTACTTGTCAACAGAAACGGGGGTATATCTTGCAAACTCCAACTCAGTTGTTATGCTTCACATAACTGAATACAGATACACACAGAATGAACATTTGTTGGCTGCAGGTTACTAGGCATCAGAAGTAAAGCACAGACACCTTCTTTAAGTAATATTTTTACTCCTAGAATAAAGGTCATTCCAACTTAGTTTTGATGTTATAAAAAAGCTTTCAAATGCACTCAAGTTTGGTTGCAGTGATTGAAAAAGTATTGGAATTTGAGCACAGACACCAGTGTAGCATCAAGTCCAACCCGGTCACATTATCCTGACACCAGGCTGACTAGTCCTAACACTAACTGCTAGCACAGTTGTTATAAGTCCTTGGTATGACTTGACTGGAGTTCAGATCTGTGACTGTCCACACAATCTAACAACTTAACACAGGTTGTGGTTCATGGCTTCTATAATACACATAAACTTACAACCTACTTGTAGATTGCTTGGCAATTGCTTGTGGCTCCTGAAAGTTAGACACTAATAAACACAAAGAGAATGCATGTAAAAAAAAATTTATTTCTTTTTTTTAAAAAATCATTCAGGCTGGTATGAGGTTTATTGGTTAATAAAACTTAATATATACTCAGCGTACATCAATCAATTTTGACGATTCTTCAAATTCAGCATATCTGCTTGCGATTTACCACATGGTATAATATACAAACTGACCATTTATATTTTACCTACATAGATGTCTCACTAACATCACAACAGTTTATGCCTGCCAATTTTTTTATATATAGAGTAAGTATATCATCTCCTTATCTCTATGACTTTTAAGGATTTTCATCTACAATTGGAAGTGAAATTTATAGTGGGCAATTTCACATGCCATGGCTAAATGCATTATTAGCTGCAAGTCAAAATTAACTGCTGCTTTGAAAATTCCTACAAGCCAATAGAATAAATTGCATCATAATTTAATGTAAAAATATAAGCACTCATAAGATACATTCAACAAATAATTAATATAAAATAATTAATATAAAATCAGAGAGTCATCTCTTGGACAATGTGTGTAAGTAACACATGAAATAACGAGTCACTCAAAGGGACTGACACTCTACTGGAATTCAAGATAAGACCATTTCTTCTTTTTAACAGCTGAAACCTCCTCTGATATTCTTCAGTGATAACAGGATTTTCAAATTAGTTGCTGTGCACCTGGCATCATTTTCATCTTGGGCCAGCTAGGTATCATAAAAAGTCTATTGATGAAAACTCCATGTTGGCATTTATAGCCACCATAGTGACCATATTAAGGTTTGACCATTTTCATCAAGGACATGCTTGACACCACAAGAACTCTTTGATGAAAACACTATGTCAAGATGACTTTGCAATTATGAGTAGTGAAAACAAAATTTTCAAGATGGTCTTGTATTGCAGGTCAGATCAGCACAATTTTAATGTAGAATCAAAAATCACTCTGAGAAGTGTTTATATTTGAAAACCCATGACCATATTAGCATTCATTTACTGAGGATATATTTTCAAGATGGCCACTGTGGTAGATATATTAAACATGAAATTGGCACCAATTTTATTTAGGACTAATGAGTCATGATATGACATCTTCTGGTAAAAGCACCATGTCAATATGACTTTTCATTATGAAGGAGTAGTGATTACAAGGTTTTCAAGATGGCTCCTGCGACATATACATTGGACCATGCACATTTTCATTTAAGACCAAGTTAATACCATATAATGTCTTTTGGTCATTTCCTTATGACTTTTGGTGAAATCCTCATTTCCATATGACTTTTGGTGAAATCCTCATTTCCATATGACTCTCCATTCAAGAGACTAGTAATAACAGATTTTCAAGCTGTCAATGTCAGATCAGCACCATTTTCATTTATGACCAATTTGACATCAAAAGTCTGGTTTTTAAAAAAACATGCTGATACGATCATCCATTTAGGAGGAGTAACAATATGATTTTCAAAAGTGCTACCACAGTGGCCTTATTGGACTTGAGCATAGCTGCCAACCCTCCAGGCTCGCAGTTAGTGAAAATAGGGATAAAAATTAGTGAATTTTGACATGAATTCATGAAGCGATCTTCGAGTCCAGGAATATTTGTTGGAACAAATGTTTAGTATGGTCTCCAGCTGGTAAAGGTAGATTGTGTTCAACAAGAAAACTCACAAACAATGCTTCAGCATTGGTAGCTTGCAGGTCTTCAGTCAAGAGCTGAAATCTGCTGCGAGTTCTTAATTTTCCCAACCTATATGTGCTTTTTACTACCAATGTGCTTCCTCACATCGTCTCTTCCACCATGCCCAATGCTAAAATTTGTGGCATAATGCGTGCAAAAAGAATGATGTATATAGGTGTTTGATGGCAGAATGCATGGACAATGTTTGGTATATTCCAAACTAAACTTCACTTTTTGTGCAATACATTTCTTTTTCCTTCTTGGTGAAGACATTTTCAAGATGAGGTGCCGAATGGTAATTCAAATCAGTGTTTGCGGCGCATGCGCAGAACATGTGCAGAACAAAACTCCGGTTAGACCCCAGTTTCTCTCAAAAACATTTGTAAAACTACTCTTTTACATATAGATTAATATACTCTAAAATGCCTGCTACCGGGCCAACTGTACCAATCAGCTATAGTTCCACTAATATCGCAACTAGCAGTACCAGACCGTTTCAGCAACTGCTGATATCACAAATAGCGCTTAACAGGAAATGGTTATTTTATTAAAGATTTAAAATAATTGAGAATTGGGGAATTCATGATTTTTTTGGCATGCAGCGTGAATCCGTGAATTGCTGCAAAAGTTGTGAAATTCACACCAAAATCGTGAGGGTTGGCAGCTATGCTTAAGATTGACAACATTTTCATTTAGGACCAACTAGACATCGTAAGAATCTTTTAGTGAAAACCCTGTGTTAAAATTACCATCCATATAGGAATAGTAGTGATAAAATGATTTTCAAGATGGCAACACTGGATATCAGATGGGCATGATTTTTATTTTGGACCAAGTAAACATACTATATCTTTCTATGAAAACTATGTGTTGATATGATGATCTCTGAACATCCAGTCAGGAAGCATTGCAATAATAACACTTTAAAGATGGCTGATGTGGTGGCCATATTGGATGTCAGATTGGTACCATGTACACTTAGGACAAACACGACATCATAAAAAGTCTTTCAGTGAAACCCCATGTTGATAAGACCATCCATTTAGGAGAAGTGCTAACAAGATTTTCAATGATAGCTGCCATACTGACCATAGTGAATATCAGATTGTTACTATTTACATTGAGGACCAACCAGACGTCATAAGAAGTCTTTCAGAGAAAACTCCATGTTGAAATGACCATCCATTTAGAAGAAGAGGTAACAAGATTTTCAAGATGGCCATTTTGTTCACCATATTAAATGTCTGAGTAACTCCATTGTCTGACCAGCTTGACCACAAGATGAATGTGTATGTCAAGTTACACCACAATTCAGTTTAGGAGGAATAGCAATAACAATCATTTGCTAATGAATGTACCAATGACAGAAAACAGACAAAACACCATCCCATGATCTGTGACAAAAAGAGTGAAATGACTGACAGACATTATTTATAGAGTCAGTTGTAGATGCTTTCTTAAATCATCTGATGCTATTGGATAATAATGTACGAAGTTTTCTGAATGTGTCATCTGTCGCTGGCACTCTAACAATGTCCCCCTTGTTGTTGCTTGGATATGCACATTTCTCAAGTATGTCTATTAACTCAAGTTTGAAATCATGTGGGGGTGAATGCAGAAGTCCTGCATAGAATTGTGGCAGTATCCCATAGAAAACATCCTGACATACACTCTGAAATTACAAAAAAAAAGAATAACAATAAAACAAAACTTATAAACATTAGTCCCTCTAAAGGTTTAGTGTTCTACTCAGAAATCCATGACCATTTCTTCTTTTTAACTGTTGACTGTTAAAACAATCTCTGATGTTCTTGAGTGATACCAAGATTTTCAAGATGGCTGCTATGATCAGCATCATTTTGTTTAGGACCAACTAAACCTAAACATGATATGAAGTCTTTATTCAAGCTATCAATAAACAAAAGCAATAAATATGACTCAGATATTCACTGATCTAATCACAGATGGGTGAATTCTATTCAATAAACATGTACATTATGAACAAAAGAAAGGACCATAACTCTATTCTTCTTCTTCTTCTTATCATTATTAATATTACTGTAATTTTATATATATATATATATATATATATATATATATATATATATATATATATATATATATATGTACACTGTATTGATGCCAAAGGGGAAATGTAACCTTTAAACAAATGCTTTTATAAAAACTACAGTGGTTATTGACACACTATGTTCAAGATTTAAGGTTTTGCTATTTTTGTTCTTTGGGTATACAATAGCTTTACAAGATGATAGTAGAGATGATGATAGTTAACTGTAGTAATAGTAAGGACTAGTTCATCACTGTCATCATCCTCATCATCATTATTCTAAAGTGGAACACATACATTACCTGGAGATTGTTATTGGCTCTCCTCTGCAAGCACTTTCCTGTTGTGGTGTCACAGAGACCTCGACAGTCAAAAAAGTCACACTCTGCATGGTTTTTACATTGGCCATTTGAGATGTCTTTCTCAAATTTGTCCCTAAAGAAGACAGTGTCTGCATCAAGTAAAACAACTCTACCATTTTCACCAATACCAAAATTATCTCCCTTTACATCACATATCTCAAGTGGCTGATGAAGCCCTGTATTAAAAGTTTCTACAAGATTCAAGATACTAATAGCAATGTTTGCCCTTTGATTCCATGATGATCCTGGCCGATGTAAAAAAGATGTTTCTAGTTCACTACCCGATGGTGTATATTCCGTAATGTAGATAGGTCCACAAGTTCCATATATTTTTGGAACAAATGTATATGCCTGATGAAGCTTCATAAATGCATATTCATCTTGCTTAAACAGGGACCAGATACTCTGCACAGCAACCCATGATGCATCTGGATATGGAAGACCTGATATTTTAATATAGTCTTCAATTCTACCAAACCATATTTCTGACAAAACATCCTCAATGAAACTTATATCAATTCCAAAGTCTGATAGAACTGAATCTCTCAATATCTTATTGGAAAGATTTAAAAATGTTTGAGAGGATAAGATGTCATTTGGCTTAGGTATATCCAATTTCTCCCTGTTCAGCAAGTCTGATTTTGTCTTTAACACGGCTTTAACTGATGCAGGAGGTTCACATACATCACACTCTACAAACAGAACCTTTTTTCCATGTTTATAATTTGTACAGGAGCCAAAACGAATTAGATTATCTTCACAAATAGCTTGGCACAAGTTCCCCACTACTTCTCTTTTGCGATACAGGTTGCACTGAAAAACAGATATGTCCATTGTGAGTGAAAGAGATACTAAGGTCCAAGTTCAATTAAGATGTAAAAAAAATCATCTCAAGAAGATGAATATTAGAATTGTATTTTTCACTTTTTACTCAAAATACAAAACTCTGATGTTATGCAGACAACAGTCTCTTTCAAATGCCTTTACTTATAGAATATTCTTCAGGATTGTTTTAAATTGATTCAATACAAAATTTAATTGCATTCACACATAAAAGCGATTGCAAAATTATGTACATATGTTTATGTACACATTTTACCAAAACATTTTGGTACAGTAACTGTGTTACACCTGACTTGAAAGACTACTGTTTTGGGAGACCACTTGTCATTAAAACCAGATCACTAATGCACAAATCAGTTTTGTCAAATAATGCTATGAGTTCTTTTGAGAAAACACTTTTTTCAACGTATAATTATTTTGGGTTCAAAGAACGGCTGGTCTCTGAAGACAGGTTTAACTGTATTAAATCTTGTTCATTATTATAAGTACTACATGTTTTCATTTATGTTCTACATGTCAACGTCCTGCATGTCAACTCTTTTCATTTATGTTCTACATGTGAATGTCCCACATATCAACTGTTTTCATTTATGTTCTACATGTCAATGTCCCACATATCAACTGTTTTCATCTATGTTCTACATGTGAATGTCCTGCACATCAACTTTTTTCATTTATATCATTTAATACTGTTTAGACCAGAGCTATTAGTGATGGGTGCATCATAAAAGATTGTTCAGTACAGTTTGATCCAAACAGGCTTAAATAGAGGAACTTGAGCTGGGAAACCAAAAACAGGAGATGGGCATTCAGAGGCATAACTCCTCTATAACTGATCAAGGATTTTGTTGTTGTATGGTTTAACGCCATTTTTCAGCACACGGTAGGCTATGCATGGCAGCCAGTATTAATGGTGGAGGAAGAACCCGGGAAGAACCACCAACCCACGAGAAGCACTACTGGCATACTTTCTCACATACCCACATTGACCGAATCCTAGACTCGAACCCATGCAGACAGAGGTGAGATGGCAGTGATCCATAACAGAGAGCACTTTAGACCACTTGGCCACTCGGGGCCCCTAACTGATGAAGGACTCATGAATACAAGAAACCACCAATGTAAAGACAAGATGCTAATCAACATGAGCCATAACTCTGCTCAAACTGGAGCACACATGCTCAAACTGGAGCACACAAGACAAAACCCATAAGGTCTGCAAAACAATAACAATATTCACATTGAATCATGTCAGAATATGTTGAATGGTTCTCAAGTTATCCTGATTACAAGCAGCATCTCATATAAAGACAGGAAGTTATTGTCAATTACCGTAATTCTATCCACAATCATGTAAATCAAACAAAACTCATTAAAGGTACATATAAGTTTAAAAGACAATGATTATTCTAAACAGCATCAGAATATTTTTAATGGTTCTTGAGCTACGTCAGCTACAAGAAACATCCAAAGTGAAGATATTAGCTAATTGTCGAGGACTATAACTCTATCCAAAATAGAGCTGATGAGACAAAACTAATCAAAGGCATATCTGGGTCTGTTAAAAAAGTTCATACCAAATCGCATCAGAATATGTTCAATGGTTCTTGTGCTTTGCTAGTTATGAGTAAATAACATCCCATGTGAAGATATTAAAGTCACATGTAGATGTTAAAGGTCATAACTCAATAAAAAATGGAGGTGACAAAAACCAAACCTATAAAATGGCACATCTCTTAGGCACATCTCTCTTAGGTCTATAAGCTGATGTTCATACCAGATTATATCAAAATAATTTTAATGGTTCTTGAGCTTTCCTAGTTAAAAGCAACATCCATATAAAGATGGAGCCCTGGATGACTGAATGGTCTAAGTCACTTTCCTTTCAATTGAGTATGTAAGAAAGCTTGCTTTTATTTGGGTCATTGGTTCTTCTCAGGGGTTTCCCCCATGTTCTTTACTGACCTGGTGACATACATAGATTATTAATATGTGGTGACAAATGGTGTTAAACCACACAAAACCATTACAAAACCCATATAAAGAAATGAAGTTAATTGTTAAAGGCTTCATGACTATCTAAAATGGAATTGACGAGACAAAATCCATAAAAGGTACATCTCGATCTGCATACATTAAATTGCAATGAAATATGTAGAATGGTTACAAAGCTATGCTTGTTACAAGGATCTGCTGTCACAGTAGTAGAAATTTAAAATAAATGGAAAAGGGCAACAACTCCATCAAAACTGCACTCATAAAAATGTGTGTGTGTGTGTGTGTGTGTGTGTGATTTGGGTCTTTAACGTAGCTTTAGCAATTTTTCAGTCATATTGCTGCGATATCTGCAGTGTAACAGTTTATAGTGATGTCTAGTACTGGGGCATCATGCTGCAGACATTTAGCATGATGTCCCATCCTGTCACATTATCCTGACACCAGGCCGACCAGTCTTAACACTAACCTCTTAATGCTGAGCGCTTAGTGAGGCTGCTGTTAGTACCATTTTTATAAGTATTTGATATGACTCAGCCAGGGATCTAATCCACAACCTCCTGCATCCGAGGCAGACACTCTTACCATGAGGCAGGCGATCTAACCACTAGGCCACTGGAGCGATCTCTCATAAAGATAAAACCTTAAAATAGCACACCTATCTCTTCCCAAACGACATCCAGTTATATGTAAGGGTTGAAGAGCTTTGGTGTTACAAGAAGCATAAAGAGATGGACAGACAGAAAAAGTGACTGCTAAAGAGCTGCATCTCTATGTGTAGCTCTAATTATTGACTGAATATAAAATGCAGAAAAATAAGATGGACAGCAAAAACAATGATGAACTTCTTAGATACTCATAAATTATCAATAATTTGTAATGACTTTAAACACACAGTAGCAAGTAAATTAATAAAGATACTCTTCGTAAGTAAACAGATACAACATCCATGACTGTCCACGCATCCAATGAAGATCATATAATTTGGTATTAAACAGCATCTTACCAGATCTTCTAGCAATTTCTTAGAACTCTCAACACTGCACATGCTATGGTGGATAAAATAGTACATATTGGCTGCCATAATCACAAAAAGAAGCAGTAGAAATATTTTCCAGATACGATGCCGTCGTATCCATCTTATGATCACCATTCTTGGGATGCAACTTTTGACTTTGAATGCCTGTCACTTTATGACTGACTGAAACATAAGAAGTTATGTATGAAATTATTCAGTATAAAATACAGAACATTGATATTAAGTTAAATATTGTCAAGGATATTAAAGAACCATAAATTGTTTTGTACAAGTTGTATCTGATACTGAATGCACACATAATGACTGCAACAATAACACTATGCACACAGTGACTGCAACAATAACACTATGCACACAGTGACTGCAACAATAACACTATGCACACAGTGACTGCAACAATAACTATGCACACAGTGACTGCAACAATAACAGTATCCACACATAATGAATGCAACAATAACACTATCCACCCATAGTGACTGCGACAATAACATTATGCACACATAGTGAATGCGACAATAACACTATAACAAACATATTGACTGTGACAATAACACCATGCACACATAGTGACTGCAACAATAACTATGCACACATAGTGACTGCAAAAATAACACTATCCACACATAATGAATGCAAAAATAACACAATGTACACATAGTGACTGCAACAATAACATTATGCACACATAGTGAATGCAACAATAACTCATTGTACACATAAGCTAAAGCATTTCAAATACTTGAGTACCTCCAAGTTCAATCACTGTTTAAATAAATGAAATGTTGGTCAATTAAGTCACCATATAAATATATTTTCAAACCATTGTATCACAAAAGATAACCAACTGAAGGATTATTTTCAATTCTACCAAAGCTTTTATCACAATTTGATATTTTAAGACAACTTTGAACTCTCACACCTAGCAAATTTGACCAATCAAAGACCCTGTATAAATGCATTAGGCCCAGCTAGCAAGGTCCACATTATCATTAGGGTATAGTAATGAAGGCATTCATTCCAGTCATAACAGTAGTTTTGTCCTGTGTTAATTTCCTTTTTGAGTGAGTAAACTAATGATTATTTATGATATTGTAATACCTAACTCAACAAACCAAAATACTTGGCACTATTAAGAACTACATTACTTTTCCAATAGTACTACTAATAACGATAATGTAAACACATGAAACCAAGTCAGAAAAACACGAGGCAGTTCACTATGTTGTAATACCTTAATGGTATTGTGAATGGAGTTTTGCATGCACAAACATTGTCCAATTAATGT
Source organism: Sinohyriopsis cumingii (assembly GCA_028554795.2). NCBI lineage: Eukaryota > Metazoa > Mollusca > Bivalvia > Unionida > Unionidae > Sinohyriopsis > Sinohyriopsis cumingii. The sequence goes on from JAPYKE020000465.1 coordinate 295,969, forward strand.
GTGACAATTATTTGATGTTAAACATTGAGATTTGAGATGATGTTTGACCTACAAGACTTTGGTATATTTGACCATGTCATTTTTATCTGTCACTGAAAACATCTACCATGTGTGAATTACTTCTTCCATTCCTGAACATGTGCCACCCACCCACCATTGTTTAGACTGCCATCTACATCTCTTATACATGTGTACTCTGTGTTTTATACTAAATGTGAGTATAAAACCTTGCTCTGGTAATATCACGCTGTTGTCACGAGTATTAATGAATTCATCAAGGAATTCATCTAAAGACATCAACAATTCTACAAGCCCTGGGACATCAACATTACGTGGAAAGAAGTTCGCATGTTATCAGTTATTATGCCATATTCATTTTCATGACGGTCCATGCATGTGTCGTACTGGAATTTCAATGAATAGTTTAGGAAATGAATCATCTTACCTTCCATTATTTTGGAATATCAAGGCATTAATTTTTATATTAGTCCATAAATTAGTGACTTCAAACATCCGGTGGAGTTTTGTTACCAAAACAGCGGAGAGGCAGGATAGTGATGAAATCAATGTGCCCAGCCAAAGAATCACATTTCTCTTGTCAGACTTTTGTTGAACAACAAGTTAGAACTGTGTTGTGTTATAAGGAATTTTTAACGTAGCTTTAAAAAAAATTCAGTAAATTAGAACTAATGTTACTGTTCATTATTGTAAGTTCTTGGTTATGTAGAACTTGTTATTTTACCTTAATGTGCAAAATAGTATGCATTTGATAGGGACTATTTCTAATTGTATTATGACTCAATGCATCATTAGTATGTTGTACTCTTGCTCAATTCGCATTGAAATTCACTTGTATGTTTTGTTCAGTTCTACTTGATCATACATATGAATATATAAATAAGATTAAAAGTAAAAATGCACCCCACGGACATTGAGAGGACAACTTAATTTTGTCTACATTTTGTGTTCAGAGGGATTTTTACATGCTGTTTAAAAAGTTGACTTGGTTACCACCATGGCTAACCCTGAGAAAGACAAACATTGATTGGCTAACTAAGGTCATGTGATGTGAATAGGAGTCTATAAGTATGAGTGCAGACAGTGCACTGACAGATAGGTGTCAGAGCGGCAAAGTATGAAGATCTAAGTAGAAAAGAACTTTGGCCATGTATTCTAAAACCATCAATTATATATTTTACATAACCAATACTAACTTTGGCACTTTAAAATCCCAAAACTGAAGCAAATTGTTATGAGAAATTTTAAATAGATTTATTACATGATTGGTATTGAATTTAAATGCTTTATAATTATTATATAATTCTTTATAAAGCCGCTGCTATCTCCCACTACACTGCTCAAGTACACTAGTACTTAAAAAAAAAAATCATTGAGATCATGCTATGTCAGAATGTGTTACAGTCAATCTAATAAATTTAGCTGTTAATATACACATGAATTTAAATAATATAATTAATTTCACCATAATATGGTGTATTATAATGTTGTCTTTTGGCATTTAGACAAACAATTCTGGTCTGTATTATCAGAAGTTGATATTGTTGCGACAAACACTGTTGATGTAGAGTCACTATGCAATACTGAAAGGCACATTCTATCTTACTTTTAATATTTATATAAAGCATTCTTGAACCCTGGTCTTTTCGATACAGAACACACGAGGTGAAACAATATACAGTAAATTTATCATATTTTTATTAGTTTTATATGGGTATTAAGAAGGAATGACTGATAATACTAAAAGATATCAAGTTTGGTGGATTAATATTTACAGAACTACATGCAGTGAAAAAAACAGGACAAGAAAGTAAAATCTACATAAATGAATAACTCAGTTAATTATGACTTCTATTCATAGGACTGTGTTGATAATGAAGAAGACCATATGGCAGCCTCAATTACATCCCATCGGGATATTTGCCACATGCAGATATACATAAACTGTAATGCTTAATGAACCTTGTTTACTATTTATGCAACACCACAATTACAATGCAATCTCTGAATTCTCTGTGCTATCTATGGCACGTAAATGAAATATCAAACTGCTGACTTCAGCTCTTATGATAAATATTTCTACAAATCAGATGGTTCATGCAGATTCCATTTCCACTTACTGGGTTCTTTACATTATATTCTGCAATACCACACCCACCCACCAATGAAGCCTGCTGGTATCACTAATAGCTCTAGAACCTGATCATCCATCCGATAATGGAATTTTCCACCTGGTCCTGGCCACCTTCAGTCTTTTAACATCATAAATCCAGTTTTTACTGTTACTGTTGTCCTGTAAACAAAACAAAACAGGACTTTAATCTCACAGGCCTTTACTCAACTCGGACAATACTCAGTTCTAATGGATGCAATTATGGAAGATGATGATGACAATGATGATAATTTGGTCAATGTTTCTACCACTTTTTTCATGACATGGTTGGCATCAAAAAAAAGAAAGAAAAAAAGGTGGAGAACAACTTGCTGGTCTATAGTATTTGTATACACACCCATATGTTTTTACCCACTAAAGTACTGATTTTAAAAAAAAAGAAGCATGAACAAGGATACAATAAATGTTTTTACACTCATCAATTTACTATTCTATATAATTTTCACAAGTGGGGTCCCTAAATATTGTCATCTTCTGCATGTTTCAAACCAAACTGAAGTTTCTTTACTAAAATACCAGCACATATTAATTATATCCATTAAGCTCTAAATAATTTCTTAAATTTATGTAACTTAGGGAGTTAGATCCCATACAACACATATGTAAGAGTCATACATTTTTTTATTCTATTTAATTCTTTTAAGAAAGATTAAAACTAAACACTGCTGATATTGGATGCACACAACAATTCTTCCTGAAAATGGAATGTTCTATAAACCAAAAAAGGAGAATGTTGTTGTTGTTTTGCTCTTAATGCCAATTTTCAGCACATGATAGGCTATACATGACCTTCAGTATATCTAGTAGAGGTAGAACCTTAAAAAAACCCAGAAAGAACCAACAACCCACTGACAACCTTTCTCACATACTCGATACTCACACAGTGGTGAAATATCAATGGTCTGTAAAGGAGAGCACATTAGATCACTGGGCCAACCAAGGCCCTGAAAAAAGACAATAAGCAGTCTGTCTCTTATTTACAATGACAGCATCCATTTGGTTTGAAACCTGAACAAGATGACAATGTTTGGGGCAATCTGGTGACAAACAGGTTATAAACTGCAAGGTGATGAATGAAACAACTCAGTTTGGTACATTTTTTTTAATATCCTTATGCTTTTTGTTCTTTAAAATTGGTGGAGGGGGACGTACAAGGAGTCAGATCATATGATTCCATGTTTGTCAAGAAGCAAGAGATTAAAACTGTGGTAGCAAAAAAGAAATATGAAGGATGTTGATGCTGTTTTCTGGTGGCTTTCACAATTGACAGGTGCTGACGTGTACTTTCATGCTCATGTTATCGTGCCCATTCTCACCACAATCCTTTAGTTCTACAGCGTAAGACATATCGCGTATTTTGATTTGGTGCCCTCTCTTATTGCCTATATAACGGTCATGTAGCGTGTCTGCAAGATGACCGACAGGAGAATGAGGTAACATATTCATGAATATCTCACACACTTGGCAGCCCATTTTGACACTATTCCAAAAACTTAAATCCAATTGATTATACTTTCTTTGTTGTATTTATCTTGATGTAATCAAAATCTGACATGGCAAATTGGTAAAGTTTCATTCAGCTGGTTGGAATGCAATGCAAGCTGGGAATACCAAAATCAGATTAGGTTGAAAATTGTTTCTTTAATGAATAAAAATTATACCAATATTGAAGAAAGTGTTTAAATAGCTTTGTTTTGTTCAAGATATTTATAATTCTTTCAACCAATTTTGGCATTCCTGGCTTCCACTGCATTCCAACCAACTTAAATAAAGGTAAAAAAAAAAACTTAAAAACATATCCATTTGATTGTGTGAGAATTTGAATGTATTAGAAAAAATATATCACAGTAAAGGCTGTCTGAGATATTCTTCAAAAATTGGCATGCTTGTTATGATGTTAGTTAACATCAGCGACCTAAAAAAAAAAAAATAAGACTACGCCCCTTGCAAGACCTGAAATTTATATAGCATCTGTTTATTGTTTCCCACAATCATCTGATTTAAAATATGAATTAAATGTATGTTAAGATATAGCAAAGTACACCAAAAATACATATACAATATCTTGAAGGTCGGTTATCTTTATTTATTCGCCGATCGCTAGCTTTCAAGACTGCGATACTACAGAACTTCATTACTAAAAACAATGTGCTCTATGGCGTTTTAATTATAATTGCTGTCAACGATTTCACTACTATCCCAAAAATATAATTAGTTTGTGAAATTTTTTATGACCAGAAAGCTGTAGCCTGCAGACTATAGTCTATGTTACTTAGTGAATACATTTCATTACCGTAACAAGTAAAACAGTGCATGCGTCATTTGGAGTTATTGACCCTGCAAATTTTCAGGGAAGATATAATGCTTAAGTAAAACAACAATCCCGAGAAGAAATGTTGGTCTTCAATGAAACCCGCAACAGCTATTGACTAGCGGATGTTGTTGTTGTTGTCGTTGGTGGTGGTGGTGGTAGTAGTAGTGTTGATGGTGATGATGGTGCATTTTACTTTTACTTTTATTGGACGTTTCAAATTTATGTGAATTAATTGGTAAAAATCGGTTGTTATTATTTTATTATTATTATTATTATTATTATTATATATTATTACGACAAAAGATTATATAATGTATGTTTAAAAAAACAAAAAACATTTATACGATTTGGGGCTTTTTGCTTTTCTTGAAAATAATAATAAACTGAATTTTTGTATGAAATGATAAAAGGAAGTTTTTACTCTTTCTTTAGGCAGTCTGGAATGGTCATTTTATTTGTTTGTAGAACTATCTCTTGTGCAGTGGACAAAAAGATAAAAGACAATAAATTGTGTGTTGCTTAGGTTGGAATATAATTATATGGTGGAAAATCAATTTATAAAAAATAAAAAATTCGAATCTGAAACGTTGTTTTGCTCAAAATTAGATGCCAATTATACTTTCCTTAAATATACATCATCATGAATAATTATTTCACAAGAACCATATACATGTCATAACACGTAAGATATTTCGCGCAGGTTTTATGCAGTTATATCAGTTTCTGTTTTGCTGTGTGTCTTAATTAGTATTAATGATATATAAGTTTTAATTAATTTCAATTAGTACAAACCTAGTCAAGCCTTCGTGTTTTAATCTATTCAGGCAAATCCATGTATGAACTTCCTTTAAGTGTTTATACTTACCTTTGGTCAATACTAAATATTTAAGCCTATCAAACATTCACACTGTACAGTCACGTATTTCCTGTCCATATTTGGTATGTACAATAACAAACATACCTTCAATTATGGTATCCATGTCAGCTCAATATAAAATATTTATAGGTTTTGTTCTGAGGTACAATTTGTACATTCAACATTTGTTCTTTTTTTGTCCGCCGTATCATAAGTCTGATTCTTAAATTTACTCGAGCATCACAGAACAATACTGTCGTTTCTGTCTAATGGTGATCTTTAAATAGTCCAATATCATTTTGAAGAATTCTTCTACTTAAAATTGCATGTTACCAGAGATCGTATGACTAGTTTAGCTGAACTGGAATAAGGATTGTCTCTGGTTCGGTCAATGCTGAATGAAGACCTGGTGTAGGCAATAGTGTCGTCTATTAGAGAAACCTTGCATAAGTATACTATATAGGGGGCGTTCCATGGTGGTCCTACGTAGATTGGTGCTTTCTGTGGCCATCCCAGCACGGTTCTGATCGACGATTTATATATGTCGATAGCGTAATTAGTGTTTGCTCGTGTACCTTATAGCGATCTTCGATTCTTTAACTGTTATAGATTTAATTCTAAGTTGAAGTTCATCACTGATTTGCTAGATTTGATATGATCCTGTTGGGACGGTAGCGACTTCACAGACGTGGGATGTTCTAGCGCTGTGGTTTCGTAAGAATATCAGCGAATTATGAGCGTCTAATCCACCACATGATTTTTCTCTGATGCTTGGCCAGCTATGATAAAGTCGTAATTGTGCTTGTGCGATTTCAAGTGATCGACCATTAGGAGCTTTTATTGGAGTTGAAAAATCAGTATCAAATTCCGGCTGTGCTGATGTTGCTGATATTATTGTGGTCGTTAGCGGCATTGTGTTAGTGATGATCTGTTGCAGTCGCGTCGTTATTTCTGCGATCATTATTATCTATACGACGGATTCTAAACGTGGCGTTGGCAACGTTTCAATGGTGTGATGGTGTTGTGATATCGATCATAAACATCCCTAATTTTTACTGGTACATGTAGATAATTTTTCGCGATAATATTGAGTATACTAGCAACTTCAACAACAACAGAGACACAAAATCCAACCACGGACGGTATCATGTGTGACGCTGATAATTTCCCGATTAACGTCGTTGTTTCAGAGACCAGAGAGGAAACCGAGTATAAAACATTGTCATTGACAATGGTTCGTCTGCGATATCTTTTTCTTTGTTTTATAATATGCACGTCTATGAATTCTTCCAGTGATGAATTATACGCAAATGCTTGATTATACGGAAAGGATTGTGTGGGATTCATTATGGCATATACTAAGTTACCAAATGAGATGTTTTTGCGACGAATTACAGACACAGGCAACACGTCGCTGCAGTTCAATTTTTGTCTTCCTGATCCACTATGAATGCTTCCTCGACACCTTTAACACTACTGAGACGATCCCGGAAAGTTCATTGGAGGAATGATGCAAGATATGTGTCCCAATTATATTAAATTTATAGCCGCTGAACATGGAGAACCCGTACACCCCGGTGACATCAGCGGTAAATCTGATAATGCTATTTATCGGTGGCCATATTGCTGATCCAATCGCTACTGTGTATACCCTGTTGATGAGCGGCGTTGTGTAAATTAACCATTGGCAATCTTTTTGATTTTATCGTGTTCAGTGTTTATCGAGTTGATTCTTGAGTTGATATTGGTGAACTCATTGTTAATAATTTTGATTGTTGTTTTCAGAGAGCTTGGTGTTGATGACTGTTGGATTTCAAAAGAAATTATCTATGGTTCTATTTGTTTCCACGAAAATTTGCAAACGCGGTTACATCAATGATGTATTCAGATCTGAACGTAGTAATTCTATCGTTGATTGTCATTGTCGTTAAGTCAGGTTCTCTCAGATAAGTAACGCTATTTCCGCTCATGTTGAGATCGCTAGTCATTGTATTACCGATTTTAGCAACGCATTTACTGATCTCAGTTCTGATCGTGGTGGAGTTGCTGTCCACGTATTTGTTTTGGTTGCCACTTCATATTCTGATTTTGATCCTTTCACATTGATAATTGTATTTCTGCTCATGTTCAGATTGCCATACATTATATCTCCGATTCTTCTAACACGTCCAGTAATCTCTCCCATGATTGTTAGAATTGATTCCTCCTACTACTAAGTTATCTTCGGTCGCCCTGGGAACTCACAGAATAATATTTGTCAGTGGGTTACTGCTTGTCTTTAACTGTCCTTGCTGATCCTGAAAAACAGCAAACTCATTTGTGTCAAAATCAGCGAGACCCAGAAGATCAGCATGTTCATCTACTGGGGCTTGCCTTTAACAGATCTTCCATAAATATCTACCATTATAAACTATTAACCTGTTTAAAAATGACGTCGGACGGCTATGCCGTCGGGTGATATACGCATACAACACTTTATGAGGCGGTGCTGATGACCTTGACACAGCATTAAGTACAGCAAATACTTTTGAACCGCATATTAGGGGGTCCGTTAATGTCTGTGTTGGTAATGTTGCATATTAGATGGTAAGTCACCGGCCAAACCACTATACCGTGAAAATTCTTTTAGTGGCAAAAATCCATACGAATCAAAATAAACAACTCCTCATGGATCAACTGCATATGCAACCCAATGAGTACATGAAACAGGACGTCCATCGAGATTAATAACACCGGTTTCTGCAAGATTTGGTTTTTCCAGTAATTGATCACGTATGAAAACATTTCTATAGTTTGTTTATATTTAATCGCCGAGCTGCATCTAGTAAATCAAAATTGGACACGGGGAGTTTTCATAATGCATCCCCGACAGTCTCAGACATTGCCCATACCGCGTTCCTGGTAATCTTAGACCATGTTACTTTTTTTAAAGGTGTTCAGGATGTGTCCTGTTGCTTTTTCAGTGCCATGGCAGCAGCTGTTTGAACATCTCCAACTGCAACTGCTTTGTCAACAGCTGGGGCCACTGCTGAAATTAGCGCTGGTAACGCTGCCAGAAACAGAAATATACTTCCGGTTTTTATTGTGTCGCTGATCGTATTCACAGAAAGATCAAGTTGAACAACAGTTTTTGATTTCTTGGCGCCATTCTAGTGTTTGAGCTGACGTTCTGTCAACAATAATTTGTTTGGGCCCCGAGTTATTTTGTCCCAGAATTCTTCTTCAATGAGTATTTGCAGTTCAGAGTAATACTGACATGATGATATGACATTATGTCATGTTTACCCCGACCCAGGGTAGCCCAGTTTGAAACATGTATAATCAAGGTAATTCTGACGGGTCATTGTTTGATGTCGAACATTGCCGAAGGCTAGCACTAATCCGTTACGTAAGATTGTTGTGGCTAGAATCGAAGGACCGGACATTGGAGTTGCACACAGCCAATTATCACCTAGGTGTCGAAATGTTTCCAAGATCAAAAGAAATTGCCTGAAGAAGTGGGAGTGTCCTAACTTCTTTCCCCTGCAAACAGACAGACAGGTTGAACTGGCCGCTAAGACGATTGGACAGGGGCACAGCGCCACCCAATCAGAATCGAGATAGGGGGGAGACCTTGATTTGGGTAGAATGATATCCCTGCGTTTTCCGGCAAGAGTTAGTTCGCTGAGAGAAATTACCCAGAGAAGAGGTTAGCGTAACTCCGAATAGCCATTCGTTATTGGCGGGAAAATCTTAGAGCGGGAAGGTCTAAGTACAGAAAGCTTCAAAAGGCCAGTAGATATTTGTTCGGTCTTTGTGGAATGCGACTGCATTTTAATTGTAGGTCGTATGTATACTTTATTATTACTAGAATCGTAGTACGAAGAATTACTTTGTTTTGTTAATATGTTTGCATATTTTGAAGAAATGAGTTGATATTTGTAAAGAATTATATAGCTTGCCAGCCGCCGTAAGAGTTAATATTGTAATTTACTATGTGGGTATTTTATAGTAGACTAACACATATGTTCATATGATTATAGATTTTGCCATTGTTGAATATTTGTAATGTACAGACATGCGTCTGATTTTGTCAGATTGTAGTACGATGAGATTAAATATATATGTGTATATACTGACGTGACGCAATGTATTGATGTCTGTATAACAATTCGCTGATACTGTGTTATTACGCCATTTTTACCCTGCAAGAAGTGTGTGGGAATTTCGATGTGTATACATGCGTGGCCGAAACAGTGACAGCTATCTGATGGTTAATTGTCGATATAGTGTGAGGTGAGGTTCGATAAAACATTTGTTAACGCCTTGTGGTTTTTCACAGGAAGCTTTGAGGGACAGACCAGTTAAAGTTTGGTCCCGTAGTCTCGGATAGAGAGACGGAGGAAAGGAGAAGAAAGGAGAGAAGAAAGGTGGAGTTAAGTCTGGAGCGAAGTTGGAGGAGATAATAGAGAGGGAAAGGAGAAGTTGAAGTCTGGAGCGAAGCTGGAGGAGATAGTAGAGAGGAAACAGAGACAAAGAAGGAGTTAGAGGAACGGAAAGAAGGAAGAATCAGTGGGAAGAAATAGATGAGTAGATGCAAGGACAGGGGGAAAATCGAACTCACACTGTAAATCACGGGAATGAATTAGGCTGTCACTTGGTCGAGGGAAAGACGAGTGATTGGAAGTTATCGTTCTAAATTATCACATTTATTAAATTGTTGTTTATTGAATTTCATCTTCGTGTTCTCTATAATTTAACCGTCGGCATTGCTGACTGGGGGCTCAGAGCTGTAAATCTACATCATCACTAATTTAACTTTCTAACCTAACGAGCCAGGGTGGAACTTTCAATTTAATTTAATTAAATTATATTGGGAGAACCCCACCCCAATACGACAGAACGTCACACATTATAACATCATAAATGATCTAATTACAGATTGCTTGTGATCCAATTACATGTTTTGAAAGCACGTTTTCTACGGGCGCATCAATGACTCTCATGCGTCCACCAAAGCCTTTAAGCAACATTGTTTTGTCTGACAGAATAACAGCGATTGCTCTGTAACCACCAGGAGCAGCCTATTCAAACTCGGAAGTGTATGTCGACGACAGATTGCCGAAATAAATTTCGGTGTTCCAGTGAAAAATAAGAGATCAGATATAGCATCGTGAAGTCCCGTTAAGATATCTGCAAAAAAGAATCAACATTCTGATCACGCCCCATGATTGTCATCAATGATAATACGTATGTGCAACATGATTGTAGTTGAAATTCACCAGCACGTCCTCAGATGGTTCTTGATGTCCCTTTATTCTTAGAGAAACTTCACTAACCCCGAGTGTGTCATACCTTTAGGTTTCGTTCTTGTGAACCTACTCTTACGTTAACCTCAAACGCTATGAATATGTCTTGGCGCAGAAACTCCCTGCTATGATGATATCTGCCATGTGAATAACCCACTAACGTTGCTTTCGACGCTGGATGTGGTAATCGTCAACCATGACAGCGTTGAATACTTCCGTAATTCATGAAATAGAGCATCCGTTGTTCTTCAAGAAATGACGGTGTCGTCGTTGGCATCCACAACGAAAGCCTTGTCAATTTCACTTTACCATCATCAACACCATAAGGATGCCAGATTGCATCGTTGTCCATGACTTTTCGAACTAGTGCTATTTTTTGTTTAGTACCGAAAATAACTTTTCTGACATTTCTAAAAAAAATTCCAAAGATATGTGAGAGTGGAATTAAACATGAAACTTCTTCATTGTCATTTAACATCGATTGACATTATGCGAATCACATATTAAATGACACATTCATCAATGTTACTACATCTCCAGCAAAGTTCGTTATTACGTTGCGACCGTCGGGGTGACCACTGGTATCCATGGCGAACATCATTGATGGACCGGCGAACCGTGAATAATCATCGGAATATCTTGCGAGGCCGAGTATTGTTGTGTAAACCTCAACGCTTTCGAGACATGATTCAATGTTTTTTTCCGTCATTAATGTATGTGACACTATTAAACAATGCCATAACACAATTGTTAACAAAACCAACTAGATCGAAAAATCCGTATACTGTATCATCTTCTTTTAAAAGCAGGAAATATATGCTTACATATTGCAGTGGTCGTTCGATTCGTCCACGTGCGTCAGGTACACGTGTATCATAAGAATCTTACTGATAATCCGCACTGATTCATCTTAGAGGACTGTGCGTCCATGTCAAATGCAGGATCAGATACACACTTGAACATTTTTATTTATTTTCGCTGTTGTCTAAAACGACCGTCGAGCCAGACCACTTCCCGCTATTAGACTTACTATAATATTTGTTTTTCTCATTGCAGCTACTTGTTGTTATGTCGGTGATGGCATTCAAGTTAATTCTTTCAACCGCTCATTCGAAACTCGATTTATTATTTTGCTGACACTTGGTTGCATCACTTCGGTGCTGGGCATTTTTATTGGAATGCTTGTGTAAAGTTTTCTTGATGCACATAAGGTCAACGTTTTAATTGCAAAAATAAGTTTGTCCCAACCATAGTAGAAGTAGGATGCGAATTGTACAAGCCGGAGCTTAAGAAGAATAAATCTATATGTATGGTAAGTCTAGACCAAGGATTTCATTATGTTCTATATTAGCTATGAGAACCTCATGCCTATACCTTTGACTGCCTAGTGAAAGTTCAAGCCAGCATTTTCCTAAGAAAGGTCTCCTATCTCCAGTTGCAGTAACCAAATTTTATTTCACAGGTTCAATCTGAAGTTTCTCCATACTGCCTAATTTCTCTTTAAATGTATGGTTAAAGATAGTAACACTGGCATCAGTATCACCAAGCAAAGGTACTTGAAAATTTTGTATTTTAGCACAAACAATGAACCCATGATTACTGTCATTTACATTGCTGATCATAATATCAGTGTGCCTTTCTTTCATTTCTGCCGACTTCTGACCCTTAAATTCAGCATTAACTAGTTTTCCTCTGTCTGTCTGCTCTTTGATTGGCTATTTCTGTATGTATATGGCTGAGTCTGTGTATTATCCCTACCCTGGAAGCTTTGGTTGTCATTTCTGTATCGGTTGTACCTTTGGCTTCCATTATGATTATGTTGGTTCATTTTACTGTGACTTGGATTACCATTCCATTTATTTGTTTGTGTGTTGGAGAATCTGTTCTGTCCAGAGTTACCCGCCTTTAGATTTTATATTGGCTGTTTACCTGTGCTGTTCAGGGCTTTGATTGATTCATTAAGGGTTTTAATGTCAATTTCCTCCTTTTTTATCAGTTTTACAAAGTTTCATGATTAAAAAAGGGACACAGTTACCTCATTTGCTACATATAAGCAAAAGAAAGAAGAAAATGATCGAATAGAGTCAACGAAGCTAGTTAGAAAAGAACTTTCACACATATAGAAGACAAATTGAAGAAAAGAAACAAAATCAGCTCCAAAGTTTAAGAAAGGATAGACTACAAAGGTATGTGATAAGGTGTAGATCACCATGGATTGTGGAGGATGAGATACCATCGAAATGTTTTTGTGACTTAGTAAGTAGAAACTTTTACCTCCACTCAGAATCATAAGATATCTTAGATGTTGATTTGTTATTTAGAGAGATTAATGCCCCAAGAAAAGCTACAAATCTGATTCTTTTTGAAAGAGAAATACAACTTGATGAACTACCTAGAATACTTAAAAAGATGAACAATGACAACTCTCCAGAATCTGATTTAAGGTGGAACTTTGTAAAACTTTGGGGAATGCTTTAAAATATTTTTTCATGAGATCAATCAGCAAAACGTATGATAAACAATGATTTGCAATCATACAGAGACATGGTTGAATTCTTTGTCTACCAGTACAAAAGAAATAAGCATTTTTCAACAAAAAACACATTTGGTGTCCTAATACCCTTTACAATCTGGTCTATCAGTTAGAATCTAGGTGTAAAGCTCAAAAGACAAAAATGGCTTTGAACAGGATTCATTAAAAGCGGATACAAAGGTGATAATATCAGATTAATATATGGTTTAATGTACTGTTCATAAACTTTTATTGATTTTGAAGATACATTTAGTACAGTGTGATGACTATTCTGATTAAGCTAATTTTGGGATTTCTGTGAAAAAAATGGATTATGATTTTAATAACATTTATAACTACAGCAATTATTAAAAACAATTTGATATCATAATTCTTTTTTCCTCTTATTCCTCACTTTCTTCTCTTTCTCTTTTCTTCTTTTTTCTCTCTCTTTCTTTACGTTTCTGTGTTCTTCCCTTGGGAAGGGTACCTCTTCTTCCTGTTCGGAACTCCTCTCTTCCTCTTGCTCCTGTTGTTTCTTAATGCATTCTAAAGACCAAAGTGAAACGACAATGTGACGCGAAATAAGACGATCGCCTGAGACTTTTCATTCATCACGACAGTTTGAAATCCCCTATTTGGATCGAGTTTAGCAGCCCGGCAGAACTGTCACCTTCCAAAGTCATCAACAAAATTCAACATGTACAACAATCCAACGACAAGTTTCACATCACCGATGGAAAAGCGACACTGTTCATGACCCACGTTTCTCTTCCCAAAGGGACAGGACAACGCAGTAAAGTGTTATTGATGGACGAAATTCATAGCATCAAGTGTAGCCTCGTCGAAATTAACAACCCTCAAGACCATATCTGTTTAGCCCATGCCATCGTGGTGGAACGAACGTAGGCCAACAAGAACGACACGGCAGAATGGAAACGAGCCTGGCAAACTATTCAACATCGAACTGTGCCAAACAACGAAAAGAAGCAGAACTCGTGTTACAGCAAGCGGGCCTATCAAAAGACACACCTTGTGGCATTCCTGAAAGGCAAAAATTGCAATAAGTGCGTGGACTTCTGTTGTTTCAAGGCAAATATTTAAAAGACGGAAAATACATTCACCTGTGTTGTCACGATGAACATTTCGATGCCATTAAAAGTATCACCGCATTCCTGGGATACGGTCATTGTGAGAAATGTGACTATGGCTATAACAATCGAGAGCAACACAAGCATTGTGAATCGAAATGCTCAAGATATTTGGCCTCTCATCCCTGTCTTGATGAAGGACAACCATGAGTGCATTGCCCTGCTTGTCAGCGTAGTTTTGTCAGCTCTGCCTGTTATCAGCAGCATCTGAAGACACAAGGTTCACATAAGAAAAGTGCTTGTCAACTCTTGAGATTGTGACCTACTTGTGGACAAGGCATACGTACCAATAATACCAAGGTACATGTATGTTCAAAAAAGAAACGATGTCACATTTGTTGCCAAATCGTGGGCTTAGAACTTGAATGCCGCATTTAAAAAAAAAATCCAAACAAGAAGAGGAGGATGACCACAAGAAAGGGAATTTCATATTTTTCAATTTCGAATGCATGCAAGAAACTGTCATTCACATTCCTAATTTCTGTGCAGCTCATCAAGCGTGCGAGAAGTGTATCCAAGAGCATATCTTTAGTCATTGCCCTCACTCACTGCAGCAAGATTCCTGGAGGACGTGAAATAATCTTTCGGGGACCCAACACACTAGCCAATTTCACCCAATGGATCTTAGACCCCATCGACACGACTTGGGGCCAAGAGGACATCGAACGTTATGGAGATTGTCAAAACCATGCCACGGTTTTGGCTCAGAATTTCTCGGGATACGATAGACAGTTTCTTTTGAGATACTATATGAAACAAAGTACCGAACGTCCTAAAGTGACTTTGAACGGAGCCAAAATCCTTTCCATGCAAGTGGGACAAATGCAGTTTAAAGATTTGTTGAGTTACTTGGCTATGCCTTTAAGTCGAATGCCTAAAACGTTTGGAATGACACATATTGCCAAAGGCTGATTTCCGTACTTTTTCAATACCGAACCACTCAACACTCCAATCTACAGCATTTGCCTGAGGCTCACTCTTACAACCCCGACAACATGTATACCGAACAACAAGAAGCTTTCTACGGTTTGTACCAGACTCACGCCTCGGAGACCCCTTCGACTTTTAGGAAGAAATGTTAAAATATTGTCGTTTGGATGTTGACATTTTATTGCTTTGCTGTGGAATTTTTTTAGAACTGTTTATGTAGCATGGAGGGATCGATCCTTTGAAAGAATCCTGCACCATTGCGAAAGTTTGTTCCTTACTGTACCGCCAACGATTCATGCCCGAAAACACACTGCCTGTCATCAGCCTTCAAATGACCAACTTCGTCAAACGTCGATACTCTGTCAAAGCCCTACGCTGGGTACATTGCTTGTGCGACAAGGAAGACAAATGGATTCAACATGTCCGAAACGGAGGAGGCGAAAAGACCATCCGACCGTATTCGGTGGGTGGCTGGGACCCCAAGATAGTGTATGAGTTTAACGGATGCTTATTTCATGGATGTCCCCTTTGCTACCCTCAATTTGACACTAAAAATCAGTTTCCCTTGTGCCGTATTTTTGCTGAAACGTGCAACCAATACCGACCTTGTCAGCACACCCAGGAAGATCGCGCCTTGACGGGAACGTGGGTCAGCGTGGAATTGTTTAAAGCTCTGGACCTTGGATACTATTTGTTAGAAGTGTACAAAATTTACCGCTTTTCCATGACAGAAAAATACAACAAGGGTGACCAAACTCAGAAAGGCATTTTCGCAGACTACGTGGATGCATTTTTGAAACTGAAACAATAAGACAGCGACTATCCTTCCTGAAGCCACACTCCCACAGGCCAAAATAAATTCACAGAGAAATACTGGGAGCAGGAAGGCATCGCTTTAGACCATGTGGAGAAAAATGAAGGAAGGCGAACGTTTGCCAAAGTGATCTTACATTGCTTGTGGGGTAAAATAGCACAACGACCGTGTTTACCCGAGACGAAGTATTTGACAGAACCTTCCCGCTACTTCCAGATGATTCACGACAAAACTAAATACATAAAACACGTGGACGTCCTTTGTGAGTACTTGATTTTAGTCAATTACAAAAAAAGAACTGGACTTTGTAGAAGCCGTTGAATTTGGAAATGTCATCATTGCGACTTACGTGACAGCCTATGCTCGCTTAAAATTGTACAAAGTTTTAGAACTATTAGTAGATTGCGTCCTGTACTTTGACACGGACAGTTGTATCTACATCGATCGCCTGGGTGATTGTTACCCTAAAATCGAAGGAGACCTTTTAAGAGCCTGGACGGACATGTACCCCGATGACAAGATTCTAAGTTTTGCTAGTGGCGTTCCCAAATATCATGGCTACAAATACCGGAACAAATAAGGAGAAGTGCACACCAAGTGTAAATTGAAAGGATTTACTCTCAATTATCGCACCAGTTGAGTGGTGAACTTTGGCGTGCTGAAAGAAGCTCTGCGGTCTGGAAAGGATGGAAACTTTAAAGTGCCTACCTACGAACCGCACAAGATTGTACGTCATGCACACACCAAATTTTCAGGCGGCCTTTGGAAATGTGTATCAAATCATGTACCAGAAGCGAGTGCGGCTTCCCAACCAATTCACTTTGCCATACGGACATGTCGTTATTGGCCAGTTTATAAAAAGGGACAAAACCCAAGAACAATAGTTCATTGTAACTACCAAGACCAAGTGAAAAGATTAATACTTTTAAACAGACATCATTTAAGTTCGGTGATTTTCAAGTGGAGTGCGATGCTGTGCCTTGTGATGAGAGCGATGCCGTAAGCTCTGACTCATGGATTCAGTACCACATCATAGGTACCTTGCTATGACTACTACTAATACATCTACCATGGAAAATGATGATGTGCATGTCAAACCTGATGGATGCGAAAGCGAGGCCACTCATTATCGTGGACTCTTTGCTGGTTTTCATGGTGGATGTCATCCTCCATGTGAAACCATGCAGCTACCACCCTACAGATGTTATATCAAAATCAACAACCTCCTACGCATTTCGCCGTACCTTCATCGAAATGAACCTGTCAAAGACGAATATTCGTTCCCTGTGTGTTCGCCTGAATACTGCGACTTTGAAAGTCGATTCCAAACATTCCAAGGAAAATGGCCTAAATATCTGGGAGGACCTACCCCAAAAGAATTAGCCAGAGCCGGATGTTTCTACTTGGGCACAGGGGATAAAGTCAAGTGCTTTTTTGCGGTATGTCACTTCACGAGTGGGAGCAGAAAGGTTCAGTTTACATGGAACATGGTTGATGGTCTCTGCATTGCCACTCCCTACCTTTAGTGGGACCCTAGTCATTGAAGCGGCATACCATGTCGTTTAAGAAACCAGCTTGGCTATGGGTCAAATGTTGGACAACACCTAGACAAGTATTTAAACCCCTTTTAAAAAGTAATATTCAAGGATCACCAAACTAACTGCAAGAGAAGATCTAGAAGGGGGACTTGTCAGAGCAAAGTCTCAATTGATGACTGTATAACTTTGATGTTGAGAAATTCACAAGAGGAAAGTGAAAAAGTCAACAAACTCTTCAGATTTCTCTGGATCAACTCTGCATTCAGCCGATTATTCTGCTATCGACTGTTTACGTTGGAAGATTTTATTGCTATTCTTGACCGTAACCCTGAATGGCAGTGATAATAAATTACTCACTATGTCCATTACTTTCGCTCTAGGAGAAGATTTTGAATAAAATAAGGCTGACTGACATAATCATGGATACTTTGCAAGAGAACATTCGTGGTTTGCCTGTGGAGCTGATAGAACGCATTTACCGAGAGCTGGTCAAAATACAAGTGAAATGCAAAGAACAATTGCATCCGTCACGTCACCGATGTTTAAACCACTAGTAGTGAATGCTATAAGAGGACTGATTCAGATGAAAGTGTTCCAGTGTTCAGACATTGATCGACTACTCGTGGGCGAGAAGGATTCGTTTCTTACTGATTGTATGTACCACAAGGTATACAAACTGCAACGAATTCCAGAGGAAGAGTTAGAGGGTTACTATAATCTTTTACACAACGTAAATTTAGTTCAAGAGGAAACTTCATAACGGTGTGTTGTGATGAGCGAGTTAATGTCTAAACTGTTTAGATTTGCCACTGGTGTACGATCATCTCTGTGCAGAAAGTACACGTATTACCTCCGACAAAAAGAGGTATAAAAACGGATTACCATGCCATGACCTTTATCAGTGGTGATACAACAGATCCCGTGGAAGGAAATCGATGAGAGTGTTCAAACGGTAGACGATTACCGATACATGTACTTAATACGAGAACTGTGTCCCGTGAATTTGAGTCGACATGTGGTGTGCGTCTTAGTGACTTGCTTTCTGGGATTTCGTTTACCAGTTGACTTCTTGTGGACTCTTTACGAACAAGTACTTACCACCTAATACAGCATGAAAGTGTTCCCTTTATATGTGCATGAGAAACTCATTTTGTTAAAAGTCTTGCGTTTTCATCTGGATACTTCTCAGCCTCTACGGGAAAGAAAAGATTCGTCAACTTTTGGTACTGAAGATGTGTATGACGATGTGTGTGTAGCTTGTGACTTACACCCGCACTGGACAGATATACATGACTGGAAAAGTTGGGGTTTCGAGGCTTGAACCAAAGAAGTGGCCATTTATTCCCAAGAACTGTGATCCTCAATTCAAACGTCCAGTGACAAAAGTAACTTTTAAACCTGTGTTAATGACAGTGCCAGAAGAAGAACCCGTCACCGAGGACAACCACTCCCTTCAAGACAGGACTGTCATTGACATTCCCAAAATACTATTCCAAGAGGACACCTGTGTGACTGTAGAGACTGTAAGAACAGTACACACTGTCCATAGGACACACTTTTACCAAAAACATGTTGTACAGAGACTTGTTTATTTTCCACTTTGATCGTTTTGATGTGTATTGTATCGTTGTACTTAACCATTTGGCTTTTATGTATTTTTGTCTTTCGTTTTGTTCCATTTTAACTTCCAATAAACGTGTCCTGGAAAAAGTATAAAAACTCTTGTCTGTCTTCATGTCAAAAGTGACATTCCCTGCACTATGGCTACATCTACTATCTCTGCACCCTCTTCCTCCACTTTTAAAGTCATCGACGAACACTTAGGTCGTGCCAGTTTGGAGGCCTTGTATCTTCGCCATCCCTTTAACATGTCAATTGCCGGACCTAGCGGTTCAGGCAAAACCAAATTTGTAAAATGTTTGATTTTACATAAATATCATTTGATCGATCGCCCACCTCAACGGATTGTGTGATGTTACAAAGAGTGGCAATCAGCGTACAGCCTCTTGCGAGAAAGTCAAGGTGATTCCGTAGTGTTTGTGTAAGGCATTCCTGGCGAAGACAACGAGATCGTGTCTGATCCCAGCCATAACCATTTGGTCATTTTCAACGTGTTAGAAGACAAAGAAGAAATAAAACCGTGGTTTACACACAAATGGCATCATCGTAATTCCAGTGTCATTACATCACTCAAAATTTGTTTCAACAATGTAAAGCCCATCGCACAATCAGTCTCAATGCTCATTACGTGGTCTTGTTTAAAAGCCCTAGAGATAAATCGCAAGTGCAAGTCTTAACCAAACAGTTAGGAACGCCTTGGCTGACTCATGCGAACGACGATGCCACTCAAACCCCACACGCCTATTTACTCTGGATTTAAACCCAACACCCCCGATTATTTATGGTTTCATAACCATCTGTTTCACCACTGGTGCAAAGACAGAGGACGGCCTGTCGTGTACACGTCCACTTCGTCGACTTAACAAAAAAATCTATAAAAACCTTGGTCACTTTGGGTCTGTCTCACACAGCGTCAACATGACGTATCTTCAGTCTCATCTTCCCGTCAAATTGATTCGTGCATTGTACGGCATCAGTTGCGAAAATGATCCACAAACACGTGCTCCTGTCTTAGAAGCCAGTCTCAATGAAGTCTTATGATGTTTTGCGGTCACAGCACGTCAATTACTGCAAGGCATCATTCACATTCCTCGTCAAAACAAACGCTTTTTTGATATAAACAAAGTAGCCTTGAAGCAATTGGCCGATCCACGCATCGACACTCAAACCAAAAAGCAAATCATTTTGAAACCAGGAGGTAGCGGTTCTCTATATTCTAATAATGTTGTGGACATCGTAATAGTTAAAATACGAAAAATGGTAATGTAAAAAGATTGTGTTATCTCTGTTGAAAGACGGAATATATTTACAAATCTTTCTTTGAAGTACAGTATGTATGTATGTATGTGTGTGTGTGTGTGTGTGTGTGTGTGTGTGTTAATGCTTTTGCTACATTCGTTTTTCTACACATATTGCTATGGGTATGTTAATGCCTTTATTGCATTTATGTATAATTTATCGTTATACCCTGTATTGTACTACATAACAATAGTAATAATAAAACTTGTATTTTAAAAGAAATGAAAACGGCATGTGGTCCTGTAAAATGTATGATTTTGTTCCATTCAATGTCATAAGTATATAAGTATATATTCTCTTAATTTTGTGCATCTCATAACATGAACTATATTTTGTCTTTGTTTGCAACACCGTATGTTAATTTTCGTTCTCAGAAAAGCATAATGTCTCATTTAATGTTCTGCAAATTATTAATACTAAAAAAATGCAGTTTGTCTTCATACATACGCACGCACGCACGCACACACACACACACACATACATACATACATACATACATACATACTATTTATTTAATCATCAATAGCTCTTTACACATAGATTTTGGGGCAAATATAATGCGAAGAAAGCACACTTTGCATGAGAAATTAATATATATTGGGCAATTTATATGCATTACCGTTTGAAAGAGTAGATACGTTCCTGATTTATAGAAAATCAATTTTATATTTTCTTTCTTTATTTTCTTTATTGAAACAAAGTTATTTTGGTTTTAAAAAGTAATAAATATGATATCCCGTACATATTTTGTTCTCATTTCAGCTAGAAATTTGCTAATAACCATCTGACGTAAATTTACAAGCTGAAAATCAACCTTTGACATCCACTAACTACGATTGCGAAAACTGTAATAACTGCTAAAATAAATCAGGTATATGTGTTCCATTATTTCTCTTTAAATAGTTTACGCGGTCCGAATCAGACTGGCATTTGGGCCGTATCAGCCTTAATTTGAGGCGAATCATGCACGGCCGAATCGGCCAAAGGGCCATGCTATAAACTTCCGGTTCTTGTTGGTGATGCACCCTTGCATACTGTTGTTGAAATCTTGGTGTTGTATGCGACAATGAGTAGAAAAAGAGGAACGTTTAAAGACCAGAATGGAGGAAAACAATCCAGAGTGGATGATCATACAATTAATTATTATAAAAGAGTGTCGGAAACATTGAAAGAAGGGTTTCCGTCGGACGAAGAGAAAGGTTGCCAAAACCATGTGGTGTTACATGGGGATTTAGCACATAATGAATCGGGTGGGGCGGGATGTCTCTGGGTGCAAGGGCCAGTTTCCTTATGTGATAATTTGAAAAGCATTGTGTATAAAGAATTATGTTGCAAAAAAGACTCAATCCAGGTAGTTTTCACTTCGTGTCTACTGCTATAGGTTGCTAGCTCTGCTTCATAGCCAACCATTGGTATTTCAGTGTAACTGTTATACGTCTACGTGTTTCACATCAGTTTCAAGAACAATACAGGCCTGATACACCTCATTTAATATCCATATCATTAATTATTAGACAAGAATAGCTTAAAAAGTTATATTATTTGTAAGTTAAGAAATTTGACAGGCCAATTTGCAAAAAAGATAAAAATACTCTTACCCATATGTTGTATGAATTGACAACTGAGGAAACTTGCCAAGACAGTGCCCTGGTGTCTTCAGGCCACTGATCCAAAAGTGTATAAATGTTGACAAGGCATGACTTACCATGATCAATACACATCTATTTATCCCACTCGCAGACATCAGAATCATGTTTACAAAGTTGCATTTTCATGGTGAATGGACTAGTCCTACAATGTAAGACATCAACACTGATAAAAATATATCAATATTAAAATCTTTAGGGACTGCTCTGGTGGCCTAGTGGTTAGAGCATCCGCATCAGATGCGGGAGGTTGTGGGTTCGATCTCCAGCCGAGTCATACCAAAGACTTACAAAAATGGTACTAACAGCTGCCTCGCTTGGCGCTGAGCATTAACAGGTTAGTGTTAGGACTGGTTGGCCTGGTGTCAGGATAATGTGACTGGGTGGAACATCATGCTACATGTTTGCGGCATGAAGCTCCAGTACTAGAAATCACTGTTAACTGTCACACTGCAGATATCATAGCGTTACGACTGAAAAATTGTTAAAGCTATGTTAAAAATCCAAATCACACACGTACACAAAGTGTTTAGATAGCTTTGTTTCATTCAGGATTCTCATCACCCTTTTAACAGATTTCTATATTCCCAGCTTCCATCGCATTCCAGCCTCCTGCAGTGTAGGCCAATTGAACTTCAAAACATGTCCATTTGCTTGTGTGAGAATTTTTATTTATTAGAGAAAAAGACATCGAAGTAAGTAAAGTCTGATTATAACATGACTTTAATTTGTAGAAAAACATTGCTATGGGCTGCAAAGTATGTGAAATATTCTTGAAAATTTTATTACAGTGTTAATTGACATTGGAAAATGCTACACAGCACCATTATTTGGGAAGTAAGACCTTGATCCCAAAAACATAAATATCATGGTCTATGTCTTACATTGTATAACTAGGTGAATGGACATGACATATGTCAGTTAAACAATAGCCCACACCTAAACTCAGCTCACAAGTATTAAGTGGATGGCTATAGGATAAAAATCATTTTGCCATCTTTTATAATAAAATTCTTTGAGGAATAGCTTTAAATTGTTCATCAGAATTGCCACCTTTCCTTAGCTATTGTTGTTTTAAAAGTAATTTGGCAAAATGCTTGTTTTAACCAATCAGATTGGCTGTGGGTGGAATTTACATTATGCAGTGTGTTAAGTCATTGCTTCCACCAGAATTGAAAAAGGGCATGGTAATTATTATAAAAAAAACTGAACTTTAGATACATAAAATGGCACTTTAAATACCAAAGGGCAGTTTATATACATATATGTATATCATTCACAAAAGAGCATTGTCCTTGTTCTAGTCATAAATAATAATATTGGGGTTCTCGAGGATGCTGAAGTGTGCAAGTATATGCATACTTTTCATTTTTGGACAAATGAAGATTCCAACAGCTGAGTTCTTGGTAAACAAGCATTTTTTTTGTCATCAGAATTCTTTTATATTTGATCTGTTTGTACAAAGCCAGTATGAATGTCAAAGTTCAGGTGATTTTACTGGGATTGGGTGAACTGCATAGGTAATGTTTTAGCAGACAAGGAGAGTAAGATGTGTTAATTGAATGCCAGTGCCGAATAATCATTTTTATCAAAAGATTAATTACACATGCATGTGTCCTTTGATACATCTCTTATAAACATTACACAGCACAGTTTTAATCCATCATATTAAAAATCCTGCACAATGTTTGGAATACTTTCATGTTATCATAGACTGTATTTGGATAAATAGTGTCAAGATTTTGGGATTTATTTTGTGTTAGAGGAAAACAAACTCTTGTGTCAAAGCAGCTGTTTTTGTTATCATGTATACCTTCATTTTCTTGTGATTATCATTGTACTAAGTATTCTGATAGTAACTTTTTTCTTTGTTGCCAAGTGTAAGATTTTAGATAAGCATGATTCATTTCAGTCTAGCTGACAGCAATTAGTAGATGGCTCTCCTAATGATAAAGTAAACAGAATGCTAAAGAGACTGAGAGATCTATGAAACATATCATGGATTTGGACATTCCCATAGGCTGAAAAATGAGAACTGTGGAGTGAATAATGTAATGGCATCCCATACAATTACTTTAGGGAAAAGGACTGGGGAACTACATATGTATAGGTTGTTTTCACAGACGTCATGATTGAGTATGCAAATGCCCATCTTGAGTCCCCAACAAACCTTTGTCAGCATTAGTCATCATGTATATTCAAAATAATCTGATTTAACTGTTGACAAGGACATTTACTTCATCAAAAGGATACATAGATTATACTTGAAGTTAAGTGCGCTATAGCATGAAAATAAAAATAAAGCTGGAAGTTCCCTTGCTTATATAGAATGACAGAATAGTGACATTGAACCGTAATCGTGCATATTACTATCAAACAGAAATGCAGGTTTTTTTTTTTTTTTAACAAACAGACAATATTTACATTTTTTAAGTGTTTCGTATCATATCCCTAAGCTTGTCATCTTGAATGATTATTTCTGGACAATGATTTTAGGGATACAATATCGGTTATGAATTAAAATTTCATAGCATGTGTTTTATGCCAGAACTTGTATGTTCAAATACTTTTCGCGTCAACAAGTGTTTGTGCCAAAGACAGTTGACAAACCAATTTAATTAGTATGGTCAGATATTGTATTTGTGGTGGAAATGATGGACATATGATGCTATTGAATCAAAGTGATAACCATTCAAAGAAGTTTCATCTTCAGTGTGTTCAAACGTGCCTAACGGAACATGACTTTGTGTCAAATGTCAAAACCAAGTATTCCTGAAATGCTTTTAGAAATATGAAATTATAGATTAACAATTAGCTTTTTAAGTTGAACGATAACCAAATTATTGATTTCAGCCCATGAAAATTGAAAATCATTACATTTTTTTACTTGTTTGTGTATCCATTTGTGTATGCATTAGTTTATTGATTGATCTAATTTGTTGAAGGAATGACAAAGATGGTTGAAATTTAAATGTTTTACTTGAAGAAAACAAATAGAAAGGTCACGCATTCGGTCTCCTGCGGTTGACAGGAACAATAGAATGTGATGTATTATTATATTCTTACGCACAAAATGAGACGTATCTTTGTAATTATGCAGGAAGAACAATGTTATTAGGTGCGGGGCTAGGGACTCAACATGGCGGATGTGTAAGTACACACGTTTTGTGACGCGATGTGAAAACAACGGGTACAGAGACAAAATGAAGAAAATCTCTCTCTTGCTCTCTCTCTCTATACATGTGTGTGTGTGTGTATGTGTGTGTATATATATATATATATATATATATATATATATATATATATATATACACACACACACACACATACAAACACCAGTCTTGTTACTGTTAGAAAATAATTACTTGACCAAAACCCAAGAACCATCGCAAAACATAATTTTATACACCTATTATAACTTACTCTTTTGTTTTCTTTTTTTTACACAAATAAACAAAGTAGATAAAAAATGAAATGCAAATTGAAATATATAAAGTAGTAATTGCTAACCCAAACATGATATTAGAAGTTGTCCATTTATTACGTACACATGGAGGGGGAGGAAGGTAACCCAAATGCATATGCTTGCATATGGGGGGGGGGGGCTACTAATAAATCCTTTATGGTTTCTGTGTAGATTAAATATAGGCCATTCAATAGAAACCAGTTGTAAGTCCTAGTAGTCTGAGGAAGGCAGTATATGTCATAAAAAAATATACTGGGAAGGAAAACGAAGGGACCAACTCCTAGGGCAATGTGAGTATGACACATTGCAAAATAATAAAATGCAGATAGCAATGAGCAACCCCTGAACAAGAATAAAAAATAGTTGTTTATTCAAAATTCTTTTGATTTGTTACAGAAAAACAAACACCCACACTATGTGGGGTACAGAAACGCATTAAAGCCTTTAAAGTGCCAAAAGAAAACAGTATACAGCTCATTGTTCATAAAATAACTCTGATGTGACTAACACACAATGAAAATAAAATAAGCAATGGAAATTATTTTGTTTTAAATTTTTTCATTGAAAAACTCCAAAGAAGTTTTTTAATCATGATATGCATACATATCTGTTTGCATTGCACAACAGAAAATAGAATTAATTTTCAAAACTGACGATAATAATTGTATGAAACTGTCACATTAAATAATGTTCATTGCCGTATTTTTGGACTGTATTGAGCTTTAACACAATGAAAATAAAGTATGCAGTGGAAATTATTTATTTTAGTTTTAAATGACTTGTTTGATTAAGGAAGGTTAACAGAAGGATTTCATCATCAGGTGCAAATTCTAAGTGTTTTGCATAATATAGAATATCATTATGAATGAAGGTTCATAATTGACTTAAATAAAATGCTACTTTCAACATTCAGTTTAACTGATTGTTTTGTTTTTTGTTTTTATATGTTTGTGTTGTCATTGTTGTTGATTTGTCAGGGAATTGTGTGTTTACTATTTTATTATTCCTAAATTATCATCTACATTATTTTAAAACTTTCAATTGCAAGTATCTGCACAGGTTATTCACATACCCACTGACATATGATTTTATCCATTGTGCCTAACAATTATTCGTTAATTACATTATTGCGCATTTATTTAGGGCATTTAATTAGAAAGTTTGTTCATGGCACAAAATATACTTTCTTTCACTTCACTCTGTTTTGCAACACAACCTCCATGCACTAAAGAGCTAAAAATGAAAGGGCAGTTAATGAGGTTACCAAATCACATAAATCTAACAAACATAACTAACTTCTGCAACAGGAAGAGCCTGTGATCCATACACTTGAGAAAAATATGTTTGAATTATTCAAGCAATTTCTGGACAGATTATCTTCAGATACCAAAGTATTTGGATAGCTTTCACATGGGGTAAGGAAGAAACATATTTATTTCTAAACAATAAGGTCAAAAGTCATGTTCACTGTAACAGAAAGATGAACAATAGTTTCCATGCAAAATCTGAGTTCTTCACACTGCACAGATACTAAACTTGGTGGATAGCTTGCACATGCAATAAGGAAGAAGCATTATTAATTATGGGGTCAAAGGTTAACTCTGCTGTGACTGAAAGGCACAGTATCAGTCATTCTGCATCACATACATGTGACTGAAGAATAAAATGATGCCTGCAAAGAACTTTCAAGTGTATACATAGAGCTCTATTCAAGTTTGGTGGGGAGGGGGAAGTGTTAGTATGACATTCAGGGTATGGATGTTAAACTCTTCAATTTTTAAGTTTTTGCTGTATATCACCACATTATTGGATATAAAATTTCAAACGCTGGGATGATTAATTTTGATACTTATACATGTAGTCATAGATGTATGTCAGAATTATCATGTGGTTCCCAGGCTTTTGTTTTAAAGGAATGGAGTGATCAAAGGAGATGGAGGATGAGGAACTGAAATTACTGTTCTCAATGACATGTTACTGACAATTACTACTTTTTTTTCTTTCTTTTTCAGACCTCTTTGTAAATAACGTGGTCTCCCAGTTAGCAGAGGAAGCCACTCATGTGTGCCATCACCCTGGGACCAGCATGATCATTGAGGAGCTTATACATATTTGTCGGCGCCATCATGTTCTTTCACTGTTCTCAGCACTTAAAACAGACTGGTATTCAGTTGGCTCAGATAGATTTGCAAGTCATGTTCTTCAGGCTCTCGTCTGCACAGTTCCTAAATTCATTTCTAAATTTGTCTTTCGTTTCAAAGTGAGTCATTCTGATGGCAATAATGAAGAGGATGTTGTAAATGAAACTAAGGGGGACATAACTCTATCAGATGAGGAGAACAATCTGATTTGTCACTTTCTTGATCTCTGTGGGTTTGTTAAAGATCAGTTATCAACATGTTTAGACCATGTGTATTTGTCACATATAATGAGAGCTGTCTTACAGGTGCTAGGAGGGACCTGTGTGAGTGAGAAAGTTATCAGGAGCCGATTGTCAAGAACAAGAAAGAAAGAAGGTAAACAATATGTAAGGGTCATCTTTGTTCCATCTTTTACTTGTCCTGCTGTGAAAAAAGTTGTTGAAGATAGAATGCAGCAACCATAATGACAGCCCAATTATATTTGTGGGCCTTTTCATAATGTTATTAAAACCTAGATCTCAGACATAACAGATCGGACGGATGCCAATATGAAATCATGTTATGTTGACCTTTTGGTTCACCTATCTTATTACAGCTTTCGCATTTACAAAAGGTGAAAATGTTTGCTCGGAACATATCATTTCTAAATGATAACTCTTCCATACATGAAAGGCATTGATTATTAAGGTGGGTCACAAACATACTGAGAATTCCAGAGGTCAGCAGAATGTGAATTAATGCTATTCAGATATACTTTATAGAAGTCGATTTCATTGTTAATCATATTGAACATCTTCAGAAACTTATTCAGATATGATCATGCTTTGACTTCCTGTCTCTTTTCCTTGACAATACTTCATAAAATAAACAATTACTTAAACAACAAAGCAGCATTCACTTCCTTTACATCTGCCATTTTGCTGTAGCATATTATACTCTGTTCTCTGCTGGTCCATTTACTTCCTGTTCCTCATAACAGAAAGGAGAAAAATAGTTTCTGAATTATAACTTGAGTTCTATACTATCTACAGTTACCAAACATTGTGTGTGGATTGTATTTGTGGTAAGGATGAACCCAATCAGTTTCAGAACTAAAGAGTGAACGTTCATTTGCCTTGTGCCTCAATAAAAAATGGGTTGTACACAATTTTCATTCTTGATTACATTCCTTGACAAAACTTTTTTGATGGCTTAGGGTAAAACTATAAACCAGTATATTCTGAGGTCAGAGGCATCATAAGCCTAATAAGAAAATAATGGTTTCTGCACAGGAACTTTATTTCAAGACTGCATAATACCTTTATCTAAGATCCAGGTCATTGAGACCCATTTATCAACAGTGTCCTGAGGCAGCCATACCTACTAGTTCCTGTGTAGAGCACTATTAAAAATAGTTTAATAGTATAATATATGTTTGCAGCATTCTTGTTTTCCTCCGTAAAGAAATGCACATTGTGGTTTATAATCTTGTGTACCCCAGGAAAAAGCCTTTGACATTTTTTAAAATAATAAACAAAATAAATGCATGCTGCCTCATTTGTTTAAAGCATGATGGATGGATGATATATATGGATCACTTTTATGATGGCAGTGTTGTTTTAGGTGCTGCATTTTTACAAATAGCTTGCTTTTCTGATGCCATTGTTCAGATATGTTTTTTCTCCATTTTAAAGCAGAATTCCAATTTTCTCCTGACTTGAATCCAATTTTTCTTGATATAGTCCGTTTCTTTTTTATCATTTCCAGTCAGGTTTTTTTTTAATGGCCTGTTCGGTCCCATTCTACAACAACCCTTGAAACGTATTTGTTCTGTCTATTAGCTAGCCCACGACTCTCGTAAAGAGTATTCTGATTGGTCAAAAGTTTAAATTCATCCAATGAATCTTTGTGTAATGGAAACTGATGGCAATGGAAAGAAGAAGCATGCTTGCAAAAAAAATGGCATCCCGAGTTGTTGAGACCATGACACAAAAAGTTTAGAGAAAGGTTTCAAAAAAATGTATGGAAATAGGAATGGCTGAAGCATAAAGTTGATGGAAATTTAGTTGGTCAGTTTATAAGAAAACTGAACAATAGAGGACTGGCATTTTGTGACCTCTGCTATATGGTAATCGTGTTTGGAAGCGTTTGGAACAGCACCTACAGAAGAAGCTGCATACCGAAATATTGAAGCTCAGAAGGCATCTGGAAAAAGTGCAGTTAATTACTATAAGTTGCATGAGAGAACAGATGTAGCTCTCTGTCAGAATATGTGCAATGCATGTTGCCAATACAAGCACCAGAAAGGAAAAAGGCTCTCATTGAGAAGGAAAAGAAATGATTGCACATTGAGTCAAACAAGAAGGCTAAAGAAATCTTTGTCAAAGCCGCAAAAAGAGCTTGACTGGCATATCAACAGGTTGTGTCCATTGGAGAAAAAGACAAGCTTTTTTATGGAATACCAAAATCATGTCAGATTGTTGCGATAGTCATTCTGGAGGGTAGTACTTGCTATATGCAGAAGTAGGGTTTTTAGGGTTTGTTTGGTGCCTTACAGCACACCAATACAAGTAGATTATTTAGTGCTGAGGCAATTGGAATAAGGTGCCTTGCCCAATGACATACCACGGCAAATGACCCAGGCTGGTTCAGTGGTATGATTTAAACCTGCACTCATTTGGTCACGAGTTCAGAACTCTAATAACTTATCTACTGCAAAAATTGGTCATCTTGTCTTATGTTTGTGCTCTAAAAGTTATGTTAAGGTTTCAGCTCACCATGCAGTGTTTTTGATTTTTTATCAAACGTAAAATGTATGTTTGTATCATCACTTTTTCAGATAATTTAATGATGAAATGTTTGGCTTTGGAAAAAATATAAAATTCTATTTTAATTTTTTTTAACATGATCATTTTTTAAAAAGATGTTTGGGATGTTGCCCAGCCAGGTATTCACATTGGGAAGATGGTTGCCTGCCATTAATATTTGGTTATTCTGGACTCCAGTGCAGTGGATTTTTCTACCCCTGATTAAAAAATAATTGCAAGTTATCTCTCTTTACATATGTATCTGCAATGCACATGACATCCCATTACATACATCCCATTGCATATGTAGGTATATACTGCAAACTTGATATTATCAAAACTGTACTGTATATTGTCAGAATTCTGGGTAAACTCTTATTTAAGATATCATCTATTTCTAAAAGAATAAGGAATAATTTCTGTCATTTCTTTTGAGACTGGATGTTAAATCATTTAGAAGGGTGAAGGTCACTGAATGACGAAATGTTGTGGGCTGCATTTATGGTACTTTTCTTTTTAGGTTCTAAATAAATTGATGCATTTGCATCCATTATTAAAAGAAACATTAAATGTCTTAAACAGAAATAGAAACACCACTTTAACTCGTGTCTTGATTATTTTCATTCCAGTCAAAATATTGGGTCACTTGTATTTTACATATACATGGTGAAGTAATGTATGCCTATGCTGACAAGGTACCTGATGCATTCATCACATCCAGCAGGGTAAATAGTAGCTGAGGAAGGTAAATTGTAATCTTGTAAATAACTACTGGGAACACTTTTAACCCTACGCATGAAGATTTTTAGAAAATTTAACAAGATTTTGATAAGTAGGATACTTGGCATCAATTATAAGATCACCTCCAAACATATTGGGTAGGTTGTCCTCCCCCTGATTTTATCTGTGAAGGGATACGAGTCGCCAATTGTATGCACATTTCCCTACTTACTTTGTGTTACTGATGTTGATACAGGTATAGATATTCACATAAATTAAAGATAAAATGCCTATTAATGAAGCTGTTAATTTGGACTACCTTCAATGAAAATCTTACAGCATAAATTTGGATTATGGAGATCTTTCAAAATTCTAACTGTATAGCTTTTTAAAACGCTGCTTCAAGGAAATGAAGTAGCTGTGGCATATACTGTAAATGCCCAATGATCACTTCAACTGATATTTGAAACCTGGCTGTTAAATGCCCAATGATCACTTCGACTGATGTTTGAAACCTGGCTGTTAAATGCCCAGTGATCACTTCAACTGATGTTTGAAACCTGGCAGTTAAATGCCCAGTGATCACTTCAACTGATATTTGAAACCTGGCTGTTAAATGCCCAATGATCACTTCAACTGATGTTTGAAACCTGGCTGTTAAATGCCCAATGATCACTTCAACTGATGTTTGAAACCTGGCTGTTAAATGCCAAAGGATCACTTCAACTGATGTTTGAAACCTGGCTGTTAAATGCCAAAGGATCACTTCAACTGATGTTTGAAACCTGGCTGTTAAATGCCAAAGGATCACTTCAACTGATGTTTGAAACCTGGCTGTTAAATGCCCAATGATCACTTCAGCTGATGTTTGAAACCTGGCTGTTAAATGCCCAATGATCACTTCAACTGATATTTAAAACCTGACAGCTGAATGCTCAAGGTTCACTTCAGCTGATGTTGGAAACCTGACAGAAAGATGATATCTGTATAAATACCTCACCAACTTGAATTGCCAATCTTTCGAAACTTATTCACTAGTTGCCTTGCAGGTTGGAGCCAAGTTCAAGTTCTGCTGTGAATTTGTATACATGTATCTGCCTAATCTATCTATCCACAGATAATGACAGTGAAGCAAGATTTGATGATTTTGAAGTACCCCCAGCTTTCAAGAAAATGTTCAGGAGGATTTCAAAGAATATTTTTCGCTTAGAAAATTTCAGTGGTATGTATATTCTGCTTCTTCATCTTGTAGACAGTAATAATGAAAATAAAGTTATAGGATCAAAATTTATACCTTATGGTCCAAGTATTTTCCACCCTAAAAAAAATCCAATAGATGCAGTCATGGTTATAGTATTGTAGCACATCGGTGTTTTACCATGGAGATGTTAGGTTTGGTTTTAAAGCATAGAAACATAAGTAGGTTATTTAATGTCAAGGTAATTGGTTTTGTGTGCTTGTTACTGTTTTTCAGCACTTGATGGTTTATACATGGCAGACAATCTATTTGGTGGAGGAAGAAGCTGGGAAGGACCACCAATGCATAAGAAGCTACTAGCAAACTTTCTTACATATCCATGTTGCCCAGGCCAAGACTTGTCCTCTGCAGATGGAAGTAGTCATCTGTAAAGGCGAGTGTCTTGGACTACTTGTCCACCCAAGGCCCTGCAAAGGCAATTATAGTGAAATGCCTTGCTAAAAGACCCCTTTCACAAATATTGTTATTGGTACTCTTCCAGAATGAAAAATCATATTGACATGAGGGCTTTCACTGCATCACTAAATGAAGATGGGTCCGATATGGCTACCACAGTGGCATCTTGAATTTTTTTTGTCACTACTCATCCTAAATGGAAAGTCACATCAACATTGGGTTTTCACTAGAAGACTTCTTTTGAGGTCTGGTTGGTCCTAAATGAAGATAATGCCTCTCAGACATTCGGTGTGGCTTCCACTGCACCCATCTTGAAAATCTTGTCATTACTTCTCCAGTAAGGGAAGGAATAGTCTTGGATTCCAGGAAATTCTTTTTGGATAGTATAGCATCAGTCCTTTTGAGTGACTCTTGTTTGTGAATTATTATTATTATGCCCACGGAATATATTTGCACATGGTTTCCAGTCTGTTCAACTCACTCACATTATCTTCTATGTCATAGTTTCAACTGCATTGTCTGTTGTTTGCTTTAACATAGTAACAATAGTGTTGCATTTTTCTGCAATTTCAGCTTTTGAGGCATGTATATGTTCATTACGTCCCGTCTGATTTACAATGACTTTATAAAATTTAAAACATCTAGAATAACATAATTGTTCTTTTGTGCGCTTTTGACATAAGGCTTTGTGTTCAGTGCTTCGCCATATCCCAGCCAAGAGAAATGGTTTGATGATTTACTGTTACAACTTCTCAGCTCTATTGGATTAAATTTTCATCAGAATCAGTTGTCTTTTATTGCTACACTTATGTAATTTGAAGGAATCTTCTTCAACTGATGCTGAATTTTTAAGGAAGTTCATGTTCACCATCTGATTACATGAGAGTGAAATTTGCTCATGTCAGCATGAAATTTGCTCACTTAAATTTGTTGGGGATTTTCTGTTATTATTTGCTAAAGAGTTAACTCTTTGTGAAAAAGAATTTGCATGCAGATGATATTTGGTCAGTGGTCTGTTGGCAGGATCATTGTACAGAGGGTATGGTTTATGCATTAAGACTGTTTGCTTTCATAATATCAGTGCTTAATGGCAGAGTTTGAAATGACAGAATCATTTTATATAACATCATTTGTATGATGTCACTTGTTTCCCATGCATATCCTTACACTCTGAACTGTTGGAGAGATTAAATGTGAAATTATGTGAGTTTTAACTTTTGTCTTCTAAGAAGTAATGAAAAACAAAACTAATATGTTTATAAAAAAATTTTACCCTGAGAAATCATTAGCGATATACAATCAGCTATAAAACAAGTAAGCAAGCAAAAGATAGATGTATTATTAATACATAGAGACTGAATTTCACATTTTTTATTTAACAAAGTACTTAAAACTGTTAGTGCACGTTTATGCAAATTAACTTTCTTATTGTTCATATAGCTGACAAATATTGCGGAGCATCTCAGGTTATCCTGCTTAAAGCAGAATTATTATAGAAATGCTTCAGTGTATGCATTTGTGGTAACAAATTTAGTATGGCAATGCCCTGATACCAGCTATCAATGCTACCCTTAAAATTATTTCATTCATGGTGTCGTTAAATAAAAATAAACGGCTCTCTTTTGATACTGATGTAATTATTATTAGCTCAGCTGGTCATGGATCAACAGAATGTGTGACAGACTTTGTCCATCTGTTTTCCATTGTCTGTCTGTTAGCATGATTCTGTTATCGCTCTGTCTGTCAGCATGATTCTGTTATCACTACTCATTTTTAACCTCTGGGGGATTTCCATGAAACTTTACATACATTCATCCCAGGATATAGTTGTTCTAAGATGAAAATTGTGCCCTTTGTGACATCCAATATGGCTGACAATGGGGTCATATTGAAAATCCTTTTTATTGTTACCCCACCCCCAACAGATGGACATATCAGTATGGGGTATTCACTAAAGGACATTTCTGCATGTCTTAATGGTCCTCAAAAGCAAATGATAGTGATTTGATATGCAATATGGTCATATTGACACAGAGTTTCACTTAAAGGTTGCATCAGATGTCTAGATGGTCTCATTTGAAAAGGGTGCTGATCTAACATCCTATATGTCGGGCTGCATCTGATGTCTAGATGGTCTCGTTTGATAAGGGTGCTGATCTAACATCCTATATTTCAGGTTGCATCTGATGTCTAGATGGTCTCATTTGAAAAGGGTGCTGATCTAACATTCTATATGTCAGGCTGCATCTGATGTCTAGATGGTCTCATTTGAAAAGGGTGCTGATCTAACATCCTATATGTCAGGCTGCATCTGATGTCTAGATGGTCTCATTTGATAAGGGTGCTGATCTAACATCCTATATTTCAGGTTGCATCTGATGTCTAGATGGTCTCATTTGAAAAGGGTGCTGATCTAACATCTTATATGTCAGGTTGCATCTGATGTCTAGATGGTCTCATTTGAAAAGGGTGCTGATCTAACATCCTATATGTCAGGCTGCATCTGATCTCTAGACGGTCTCATTTGAAAAGGGTGCTGATCTAACATCCTGTATGTCAGGCAATCTGGAAACTCTTGCTACTTCTCATGAATGGATGAGCACATCAGAATTGGTTTTGAAGTAAAGGCTTCTTATGATGCCTAGTTCATAATAAATGAAGATGGTTCTGATCTGACATTCAGTATGACCACCATAAAAGCCCTCATGAAAAATTCTTTTATTGCTGAACAGAAAGTCATGTAAGAACTGGGTTTAGCCAGAGAACTTCTCATGGTGTCTAGTTGGCCTTAAACAAAGATTGTGCCAATCTGATATCCATTATGGCCAGAATAGGGCCATCTTGAAAATGTTAGTACATGAAAAGTCATATCAGCATTGGTTATTATTACTCATTCTAAGTGGAAAGTCATATTGACATAAGGTTTTCACTAAAAGACTAAATATGCTATTTAGTTGGTCCTGAATGAAAATAGTGCTGATCTGACCTCAATATGGTTGCCACTATGAACGTATTGAAATCTGTCTCTAATTCTCCAGAATGGATGGGTTTATTAAAATGTGGTTTTCACCAGAAGTATTGGAGTGATGTCAAGTTTGGTGAACTATTGAAATATTATTGTTGAAAAATATCAGAGATGGTTTCAATGCTTAGCAGTTAAAAGGAAAAAAATTGTTTTTTCTTGAATTCATGTAAATTCTTTCGGACAGGAGAGCATTATTCCCATGTAGGGACTCTTGTTTAGTCTATCTCTGTATGCTAAATAGATAGCCATGCTTTTGTCACAAGAATAGGATTTGCCATCACCTTTTAATTACCATATCACTTTTGTTGTCAACTTTCAGTGCATCTCTCAAATCCCAGCTCCAGCCCAGTGATCCAGACAGTTCTTCTTGTCTCCAACAAAATGGACAAGGATCTGTGTGAAAGATACCTGAGAAAAACCATCAAGAAGTCAGGACTTCTCACTCTACAGATAGACCCCATAGCTGCTACTGATTCACAAAAGTATGTCTCCTCTTGCCTTTTCTTTTTACCTGTAGTGCCTGTTCAGATCGGATGATCTGTCCAACTTCACCAATTTCTTGTCCACTGCGCAGAGTTATCTTAGATTTCATCTAGGGCTAAGTAATTCCCAGTCTAGGATTAAATGGAATTACCTGCATATCATATTTACCTTGTGTTGCTGATTGACAAATACATGTATCATAATGAACACTGTACATAGGATGTCCCATCTTCACAAAGCCCATGTTAGTTATTGATGCATACATGGCAGTCACTTTTCCAGTGGTGTTATTGTCAGCAGTTGAAGTTTTTCAGTTTCTTGTGTTTAATTAACTTTTTAATGGGTTTTGTTCATACATGTATTTCCTTAACTTCCAGGCAGTTTCTGTTCATGCATGGAAGTCTCAGTATAATGCAAATACTAATAATCCTTATACATCATGGGTCAGGTCACTCTTTTTGGTGTGGACTTTAAGGATTTAAGTTTATGTATTGGTTAAAGTTTTTATCACCTCCAAGCAAACAAAGTTTGGAGTTGGCTCATCAAGCCATTGTCTGCTTAACATATCCTGAACCCTTGAAGATGTCTTCAATAAACTTGTTATGCATTTGCATCATGATTAAACATTGTGTCCTGTAAAATGTCTATCTGATCAGCAATTTAAAGAGTTATCCCCATTTATTTACAAATTTTGTCCATCCATCACACTTATCTCCAGTTAATATTTCCTGAACCATTTGAAATATCTTCATCAAACTTTGTGTGCATTTTTATTGTGTCAGTCACTTGTATTCCACATAGGACTTGGTTTTGTTAAGTTAGTACTTTTATAGTTATCTCCCCCATTTGAAAATTGTCTTTGCACTTCAAGTCTGCTTTACAAATTGGTATTACCATGTATCATGGCTAGATTATGTGTCTTGTAAAAGAATGGATACTGATCAGTATTTTGAGAGTTACTAAATAGTTTTTTAGTTATTGGTTTCTGTCCATCTCCCCATCAGACTCTTGACAGTTAATATCCAGTGTATCTCCTAGGGGTGCAAGACTGAGAGTCAAAAATCTCCTTGGTGTCAAAACTGGGAGTCAGACTGAGTAAAAAAACAAACTTTGGCATCAAAACTGGGTTCCAGATTAAAAAATTTGGGGTCTCTGAAGCGCAGATGAGGGTAAAGGGAAACACTGATATCTTTAGATATCTTCATGTAAGCTTGTTATGCATTTGTATCATGGAAAGAATTGATGTGTCCTATAATAACGGCCTTTTTCATATTATTACATTTAGAGCAGGGGCACTTGCTTACTGATAGGTTAGTTTTATTTCCCATACTCAGGGTTTTCAATAGATTGCAAAACCGAAGAGTCATTTGACCCTTGACTCCAAAATCTCGAAAGTCAATTCATTTGAACAGTCATGAGCCCATGGCTGTGATTCCAAGTTATTTTTGGAAACAAATGATTATTTCAGATTTCTTGTCTTGTGCAGAATAATGAGAAATACTTGTATTTTGTAAGAAACATACAGTCTGATTTTTGTGAAAGTGTTTCTCTTTCTAACTATGTGTTACTGTGTGTGAATTTTGTATTTGAAACAGGATTATTTTATACTTTATTATATTTTCAACTTCTCAGCAAATTCTGTTATGATCGGCTCAAATCGTTTTATATGCAAACATATACCCATACAACTATGAAGGTTATATGTTATTCAGATATCAAGGATTTACATCACAGAATTGCCAGTTTCTACTCATTCTTAAATTTTCTAAAAAATTTTGGAGATTGACCCTTCTTCTCCGACCTGACACTATCTTTCTGTTTCCTTGGAGTCTGAGGGTTAGAAAATTAATCACCGACAGGTTGTTTCTGAGACTGAGACAAAAAAGAAAATATACTTTGTGCCATTGTGATTTTAAAGTTCAGATGTATGCACTAAGCGTTATGTCCATTAAATTTTTTCTGAATGATCCATTACTTAAAACACTCAAGGTTTTAAACAGTTTGCCAGTTGAAGCAAATAAAATACAATCCCATGCTGAAAACTGGCTTTGCTAAAGGCTGAATATTTCCATTTTGTCTTACTGATTATAATTTAAAGAGTAATTAAAAAAATGCAGATATTTTATCAGAAATGAATCAGTGAAGTCATAAATGATTCCGAAGTTTTAAACAGTTGTCAAGTGAAGCAAATTAATTGCCAATAAATTTATTCAAATTGGTCCACGCCTTGACAACTGGTCTTCATGAGCTGTCTATGCTCCAGTTCTGACCAGTTAATTATAATTTAATGTCCAAATATACCAATTCTGATATTTGATCAAACGCCAGTCCATTCATGTCATAATTGTTTCCTTTTCCTCTATCATATATGTCAAACGTGATCTCAAAACAATTCAACTGAATTCAGTTGCACCTGAGCGTTAGCTCCACAGTTCATATATATCTTCCATTGGTGCGATATTATTGGCCATCAAAGTATAAACTGTATTCAAGCAGATGTCAGTCAGTGCTTCCTACAGTAAATTTGTTATGGATAGTGCACTCTTAGTAAGAAACTAAGCCGGAGGCAAATCAAGGGAAATTAAGACTGATGCTCAAGTCCAAATCTATGTGCATCTAAAAGACACAAGTCAGAATTTCCGTGTGCCAAAAATGTGTCATGTTTAAATTCCATTTGTCAAAACCCGAATATACGCACCTATTGAAAATCCTGATACTTTGGAATTCTTGTTACAGAGCAAAAGAACAGTTTGTCCAGCGACAAGACAGTTCATCCAACGACACAGTTTGTCAGTTTTATGACCTTGGTGTTATTGTTTTTATTTTGTAACCCCTTTGATGGATTCTGTTCATACATGGTTTATTTCATAATTAGCCCTGACAATATAAATTCTGCAAGACTTTCTTTCACTCTTGAGATCTTGGGGTCATAGTCACATGACATTTTCAGCAGTGCTTGATTAGTGTAATTTGGTTTTGGTTTCGGTGTTTTATGGTGCAGTAGCATAAAAGGATTACTTAGTGTTGAGGCAATTGGTAATAATAATAATAATGATGACCTTGTTTAAAGAGGGTAACACAATTAGCTAAATACTAATCTACCTTGAGGCCCTCATACAAAGGAATTTATTTATTTTAGCTGCATCTCTGAAGCCACTGGATATATTGGGTTTGGAAGAAGGAAATAGGGCGGGTATTTCTAATCTCAATTGGAATACTATTCCAGAGCAGAGTTCCAGAGTATTGGAAACTTTTTTTTGAAATAACTCTTTATTTGGTTTGGGAATTTTATACTGTTTGGTAGACTAAGACATGGATTGGAGGTGGGGAGTATTACCAGGTAGCCTATACGGGAATAGTGATTGTAAATATTCAGGAGCCCTATTATGAGATATCCTGTACATTAATTTGGCTTTTCTCTAACAGATTCGGTCTTTAATAGGTAATATTTTTAACCTACCAGCTAAATCTTCCTTGCTTTCTTTTTGGATTGATATTAGCCCAAATGCTCTTTTTTGAAGATGTGCCACTCTTGCTATGTTTTTATCATTTGAATTACCCCATACTGTACTACAGTAGTCAAAATAGGGTTGTATGTAACTGTTATAAAATAGTTTTCTGTGCCTTTCAGGGAGAAAATGTCTTAACCTACTGAGAAGCCATAAATTTGAATTGACTTTTTTACTGATATTTCACAGCACTTTAGTAAATCTGGCATAATAGTCAGTAGGATGCCTATACAGCACTTTAGTAAATCTGGCATGATAGTCAGTAGGATGCCTATACAGCATTTTAGTAAATCTGGCATAATAGTCAGTAGGATGCTAATACAACATTGTAGTAAATCTGGCATAATAGTCAATAGGATGCTAATACAACATTGTAGTAAATCTGGCATAATAGTCAGTAGGATGCTAATACAGCACTTTAGTAAATCTGGCATAATAGTCAGTAGGATGCCTATACAGCATTTTAGTAAATCTGGCATAATAGTCAGTAGGATGCTAATACAGCATTTTAGTAAATCTGGCATAATAGTTAGTAGGATGCTAATTGAAGAAACTTCAACTTTGGCAGAGCTTATTTTAGTGAAAAATGTTTTGGAACAGAATTATCCAAAATACTATACCAGTGGGTTGTGATAGGGGTTTACAGTAGAAAACAATATTCATAAACAGGTACGAAACAGATTAAGCTCAGAAACAATGAACAGATTAATGCTTATGTCTCTAGAGACAACATCTTTTAAAGATTTTAGGGGAAACGCAGAGTGGATCAGGAAGAAAGAAAGATGAATATTGAAGTATTACATAAATATTGAACTGTGCCGATTCCTCCTCTCCTCATTTTGTTCTACTTCCCCCCTTATTTTTTTACAAGAGGGTGAAATCCACACACCCCCATATTAAAACCATGTGTGCATGCTGGGTCAGGTGCAAAACAGTTGTTCATGAAGTGAGTGAAAAGAATAGTCTTCCACTTATATGGAGACAAATTAGGGTAGTCAGTCAGAAGTTTTAGATCATGAACTGAAAATAATGTTACAAATGTCATCAATTAAATTTTCAGTTTCCTTAGAAACTTTGGGTTACAGTATTTTGATCACAGTATTATAATAAATTACATTACATTGTATAATGCAATTCTTTTATAATTACATTTGTGCATATTTTTGTATCAAATCACAAATATATTTTATATAACACTATTAGATTTGAAAACTGATAATTACACTTCAATAATAACATTTTGGAACAGAAATTAGAGAACAATTCAGATGTATCCAGACGTTTGTGTATCATTGAGTACTGAAATTTCAAAACCTGTTATTTTGTAATCAGCAAGTTATTCCATTTTTTAAAACAATAATTGGTTAATTCACAATTACATTTATTCCAGAGTAACTGATAATTAATTACTTGTGATTACTTGCAAATCAGTAATCAGTTACAGATCAGTACACTTACAACAGGCCTAATTGTAAATAGTGACAGTCATGAGTCAGTGGCTGTTAAATAAACAATGGTGGCAGACAAAACACTACATTCTTCAAAATTCTAATGACAGATTGTGACTATTGACATTCCCTTTGAATTAGTTAATTGCTTTTCCAAAATGATTAAATGCTGAATAGTTACTTCTAGTTAAGCTCCATAGATGCAAACAATTTGCTTTATTATTTGCAGACTTCCACCAATAGTGAAAGACAGTGTTGGATCATTCCTTGTAGAGCAGATTATCTCCCTTGCAAATGGCAACCTCTTTGGGGAAATATACAAAGAAATATTCAAGGGGAGACTAATCCACTTTGCCAGCCACCCATCTGCTAACTATGTGCTGCAGAGGTTATTAACCAGCTGTTCAGACAAACAGTGGGTAAGTAAGTACAAGGTTTGAAATTGTCAATGAATTTAAGTTTTAAATGCAGTGCAATTTATCGAGGTAAAAAGAATCAAAAGATTTTAGTCTCATTGTCAGAGCACTGTTGTTAAATGTGAACTTAGGAAACTCAGTTCAGTTACAATCTGCAACAGATAAAATTTAAAGCTGCATCAGTCTCCTTTGGACAATATATTCATGCTTGAAATCATTTTCTGGAAATTCAGAGGAACAATTGATAGCAGATGATTCATTTTTTTCATTGACACAGTATGACGATGACATAATGAGGTAATAACATTGTGTGTACATGTGTATATAAACATGCACATTAAATCAACCTGGGGCCCCGAGTGGTCTAAAGCACTCACTGTTATGGCTCACTGCCATATCAACTCTGTCTACATGGGTTCGAGCCTCGGGCTTGGCTAATGTGGGTATGTGACAAAGCTTGCCAGTAGCTTCTTGTGAGTCGTTTGTTCTTTCCCGGTTTTTCCGGGGTTCTTCCTCCACCATTAATACTGGCTGCCATATATAGCCTATCTTGTGCTGAAAAATGGCACTATACTCCATTACAACAACAACAATTAAATCAGCCATCCTGTAATAACTTATAATTACACATTTTTTACCAAGTTTTCTGACATGCAGTTAGATCAGTTAAAATTGCAAACATGATGCATGAAATAAAGTTATTTGTAAACTAGGCATAAATTAGAGTTCTGTTATTTCTTTCTTGAGATTCATTATTTTTTTAAGTATTTGTAATTATATTTATTGAACTTCGTTTTTCAAGTACTGATGAAGTCTAGAAGTTGCATGAACACTTTTGTGCAATCATTTTTAAAGCTTTATGGCTTTGTGAATTCTGTCGCATTCTTCAGTAATAGGTTTTTTATTAGCTCTGTTAGTCTTAGACCATAATTGCTTGTGGGACAGCCTGTTTTTCGTTGTCCATCATCTGATGTCTGTATTTTGGCATACATTTGTTATTGAGTTTACACCAGAAGACTTTTTATGAAGTCTAGTTGATCCTAAATGAAAATTGTGCTAATCTGTCAGCCAATATCATCATCACAGCAGCTATTGCTTCTTCTCCTGAATGGAAAGTCATATCGACATGGTGTTTTCACCAGAAGACTTTTTCTTATGATGTTTAATATGGTCACACAAGTCCCCACCCCAACACCATAAATCAAATATCCGACAGCATATTTGATCTTTTGCAGACCTCTGGTATACATATGAGACATACTTTTGATTTGCTTATTATTTTGACCAGTCTATATTATTTGGGGAAAATATTGTTTTGATTTGAGAGAGCAGGAGTGTAGCTGGCATAACCCAGTTATTGAGTGTCATACAACTTGATTGCTTGACAGGAACTTGTGCTGTGCAAGCTGTATCATTATACAGTCTTTTTGCTACTCCATTAATCTATGGTTCTGTATTCTTAGTGATGGCAGTTCTTCCATTTGATTATTAATTTGTTGTAATTTGTAATCTGCTTTCTAATTTACTTGTACAAGAGGTTTGTCATATATACTGCTCTGGTCAAGTATAAAATCAGAATTCAGTTTGATCAGTTTTCTCAAGGCTACCCTGTCTGCCAGAGCAGTTATATATCAAGGGTATAGGATATATTTCCGTCTTGCCCTAGTTTCAGGCCTTGACACAAATTGGAGAGTGGCTTTGATCTTCTTAGGATTCTAGTTGGGGAACAGCTTTATTTATTTATTTGGTTGGGTGGTTTTTAACCCTTTTTCCCCTTGTCTCATGTATGTGTCCACTTCAAGTTTGAAATAGTTTAAAGGATACGGTTTGCAATAGTTTTTATAATGGGGCATCACATAAGACATCTTATTTTCTTGAAGACAGCAAGGTTAAAAGACTAGGCTGTCTGTTGTACATCAGTACACATATATATAAAATGACACATGTTTCAGAATAAGTACAAATTATGATTTACTTTCCTGTTACATTTTTTTACAATTTGTTGTAGAGACATTTTGCTGTAATAGCTTTTTCTCATCTTGAAACAGTGGGTCCACCAAGGCTAAAGGAAAGCATATGCATACCTGTGCAATGTGAAATAAATGACCATCAAGGCTAAAGGGACATGTGTGCATACTTATACAGTGACCCAGTGGTTAAAGCATCCGCCATGGATGTGGGAGGTTGTGGGTTCAATCCCTGATTGAGTCATACCAAAGACTTTTAAAAATGTTACTTACAGCTGCCTCGCTTGGCGCTCAGCATTAAGAGGTTAGTGTTAGGTCTGGTCAGTCTGTTGTCAGGATAATGTGACTGGGTGGGACATCATGCTACATGTCTGCGGCATGATGCCCCAGTGCTAGACATCACTATAAACTGCCACACTGCAGACATTGTAGCCCACCTTAGTGACCAAATCAAGACAAATCAAGTATTCTTGTTAAGTGATACTGTATATATTTGTTCCTGTCCAAGAACCTTTAGTGAAATTTTTTAGTCACCTAGATCATATGTTCTAAGACATAGGAAGCAATAAATTGTGTGCAGTTTGCACACACACACACACTACATGCTTCAGTAAAATAGAAAAATAAAATGCTTATTTGATATTAAAATGAATGAAACTAACCTTGTACTGTTATCATTTATGAGCAATTTATTAAAGGTAAAAGTAGATCCACGAATATAGCTTATGCATCCATGGTGTTTATTGCTTTTGTCAGATAACATTGATGTGAGTATAGAGAAACAAATCCTGTTTGGTTGTCCTCAAAGGTTTGAATGTTATCAAATTGAAAACTGGATCCAGCAAAATTACAAAAGAGAGAGAGAGAGATACAAGAGCAATGTATTTTCAAATGTGTTTCATACGCATTTTGGGGGTACTGTTGCTGAGTACCACACAAGATTTTTAGATGTTCTGCCAGCTAAAAAAAGGAAAAAAAATTAACTTGTAGTTGCTTTTCCTTTCAAATAGAGTTGACTTGTTTCTCACTCAACAAAACTTTTTTTTTTTCAGTTTGAAGAGATATTTGAAGAAATAAGTTTATACATGGAGGACATTTTAGCAGTGAATCATTTTGGAGTGATTCTTGTTTTGGCCGAGGCCTGTCTTAGACTGGGATGCAAGCAAGAGAAGTTCA
The DNA here is from genome assembly GCA_028554795.2 of Sinohyriopsis cumingii. Taxonomy (NCBI): domain Eukaryota; kingdom Metazoa; phylum Mollusca; class Bivalvia; order Unionida; family Unionidae; genus Sinohyriopsis; species Sinohyriopsis cumingii. Next base: position 340,919 of record JAPYKE020000465.1, read on the forward strand.
GAAATGTAAGTGAATTTAGCATGTGAACTTGACTATGCCCATGTGAATTTAGCAAGTGACCTTGACTATACCCATGTGAATTTAGAAAGTGACCTTGACTATGCCCATGTGAATTTAGCAAGTGACCTTGACTATGCCCACATGAATTTAGCAAGTGACCTTGACTATGCCCATGCGAATTTAGCAAGTGAACTTGACTATGCCCATATGAATTTAGCAAGTGAACTTGACTATGCCCATATGAATTTAGCAAGTGACCTTGACTATGCCCACATGAATTTAGCAAGTGAACTTGACTATGCCCAGGTGAATTTAGCAAGTGACCTTGACTATGCCCACATGAATTTAGCAAGTGACCTTGACTATGCCCAGGTGAATTTAGCAAGTGAACTTGACTATGCTCATGCAAATTTAGCAAGTGAACTTGACTATGCCCAGGTGAATTTACCAAGTGACCTTGACTATGCCCATGTAAATTTAGCAAGTGAACTTGTCTATGACCATGTGAATTTAGCAAGTGAACTTGACTGTGCCCATATGAATTTAGCAAGTGACCTTGACTATGCCCACATGAATTTAGCAAGTGAACTTGACTATGCCCAGGTGAATTTAGCAAGTGAACTTGACTATGCCCATGTGAATTTAGCAAGTGACCTTGACTATGTCCATGTGAATGTTGCAAGTGACCTTGACTATGCCCATGTGAATTTAGCAAGTGACCTTGACTATGCCCACTCGAATTTAGCAGGTGAACTTGACTATGCCCAGGTGAATTTAGCAGGTGAACTTGACTATGCCCATGTGAATTTAGCAAGTGAACTTGACTATGCCCAGGTGAATTTAGCAAGTGAACTTGACTATGCCCATGTGAATGTAGCAAGTGACCTTGACTATGTCCATGTGAATGTAGCAAGTGACCTTGACTATGCCCATACCTTGACTATGCCCAGGTGGATTTAGCAAGTGACCTTGACTTTGCCCAGGTGAATTTAGCAAGTGAACTTGACTATGCCCACATGAATTTAGCAAGTGAACTTGACTATGCCCACATGAATTTAGCAAGTGAACTTGACTATGCCCAGGTGAATTTAGCAAGTGAACTTGACTATGCCCACATGAATTTAACAAGTGAACTTGACTATGCCCAGGTGAATTTAGCAAGTGAACTTGACTATGCCCACATGAATTTAGCAAGCGAACTTGACTATGCCCAGGTGAATTTAGCAAGTGACCTTGACTATGCCCATATGAATTTAAAAAGTAGCCTTGACTAAGCTCATTTGAATTTACCACCAACTTACATAAACTATTGAATTTGCTAATATGCATTCATTATTTACAGTTTATGAAACTTGATTGTGGGATGCTGCCTGGTTCATAAGATAAATTGATCACTTAAATGTGGGTCATTGATACCTACATGACAGTTCTTTTGACTGTAGCCTGAGGTGATGTTTTTCCACAAACTTATGTACATGAACTTGTGGAAGAACACACTGATAAGTGTAAACAAAGCAACCATCATGCACAAGAAAAGAATTTAGCATAACTAGCAATGTGCTCACTTACCAGAGAAGTTTTCTTTAATTTAAAAGCTTAAAAGAAAAATACAACATCAACAACCATTATCTTGCCTTCCAAGTGTCACTTGGACTATAAGATTATTATGTAGAAAATCAAAACCTAAAACTGAATAGTCATGAATGCCAGACCTCCCATCCCTTACCAACTGAGAATTATTCTTCACAGTGATAAATGCTGTAAAGATTTTTACAAATTACTTTTGAAGTCAAATGTTTCACCCACTTGTGAAGAATGATGGCTACAGAACTTTGCCTGTGATTTTTGGCCAAATATGTACTCCAAAGTATTCAGAGTAACAAAAATTCAAACTTAGAATGGTTTCAATATTGTGTTATACATAGAATTCTACCAATGAATACTAATTTGTATAAAATACATGCTAATGATACTGATAAATGTACATTTTGCAATGGTGCATTTGTTTTGGAAATGTAGTGTCAGTTGATTATGGAGTGATATTTTTCAGTAGATTTGAGATGTACTAAGGGCTGTTCCATTTAAACATACATGGTACCCAGGGAAGGCAGTTTTCTAAAAAATATATGCCATGGTACTTTGATTCACAGAGCTCATGCTAAAATGGTAAGAAAATTCTAAATTGCATCTATGGGTGAGTATCCCACTTTAAAAGTGCCTTCCCTGGGTCCCATGTATGTTTTAATGGAACAGCCTTTAAAATACTACTTACTCCAAATGTCAGAATGGTTTTATTCTGAGCAATAGGTGTAGAGCTTTTAAATTAAAAATCTTTACATTTTTTTCTTCTACTTATCAAGTACTACAGGTACGCATACAGGATGAAAGAGACATACCTACATTAATAGTATTTTAAGTTTCTTTTATGAATATTATATATTGAAAAAATACATTGCAGTCAAAACAGACAGAAAAAGAGTTTCATGAAAATTTGGGAACAGTGGGAACCAGTACTTCTTTATACTGTGTTGTGATGTTTGGTATGGTATTGTACTGTGTTGTAAACTACTCTATTTGCATTGTATTACGTATTGTACTGTAAAAAAATTACCAATACTTCTAGAGCAGAGAATAAAATTAAGTTATTGTATGGGACCCTTTTACAAATAAAAAGAGAAGTGCTGCATTCGACTGGTGTAATAGTGATTATGTTTTCTGTGTTTTACAAACGTGATCACTAGAAACATGACATTCTGTTTTTGCAATCATTTAGACAAGTGAATCGTCAATTATTCAAACAGTATTTCCTTTGACCAGATGTAAATGATTTAGTACTATTGTATATAGTATTGCTTATACCTTGCATTCAGATCCATTTGACATGTGTTAGCTCCCATTGCTTTTTACATGTATGCATCCTGACTACTCTACAGTAGTACTACTGTCACAGTATTGTCAGTGTCATGGCAGGCTTCAGAGAGTCACACAGTAATGTCATTGTCATGGCAGGCTTCAAAGAGTCACACAGTCCTTATTTTGTTGCAGTTGTTGATGCAGGCCTTCCATTGCTATGAACCAGAAGAGAGGCAATCCAAGATAGTTCCTCTCTTGGCTTCTTGCAGCACATATGAGGTTTTCTATCATACTGAGGACCAGGAATCACAAGAAGCAAAGGAAGAAAAGGTATGCCAGTCATGTTGCACTCCAAAAACATGTTAAAGAGAACAACAGCACACACATGTTTCCTTTCACATGGCTATACATCCTACATGGGCATTATTACTCCATGAAAACATGATGTGTGCGTGTGTTTGTGACATAACTTTCCATTAGTGCACAACATTAAACATGTATGGAATCCTTGTATCTGAAAAGTATACCATCGAATAAAATGTCACATGTTCATGGCAATTAATTAGCAGCTTCCATGGCACTGATACACCAGCATTGTTCCAGAGAGACTGAAATTCCCCCAGCCCTTAATGCTATTCTCTGTCCTCTGTGATCAGCCCTCAACCTTTTTTGTGCCCTTCACTATGCATTTCACCAGGTCTTTAAAATGCCTCCACTAAATGGCTGATTTTGAGTAAATTCCATATATATTTAGTTTGTTTTATGTCAGTTTGAATATACCTCTGTTTTTTGCTTCTGAATAAAATGACAGTCTAACATTCACAAATGACATTAAGGCCTTTGGGTGCAAATAAGCACTCTCCTCCAGGGATCCTGTATGGCCAAATGGTCTGAAGCACTCACCTTTACCAATCACTGCCATCTCAATTCTGGCCATGTGGGTTCAAGTCTCAGGCTTGAGCTATGTATGTGAGAAAGCTTGCCAGTGGTGTCTCATGTGTCAGTGGTTCTTCCTGTGGCTTTCCCATGTTCTTCCTCCACTATTTATAGCCTATCATGTAGGGAAAGATGGTGTCAAACCCACAACAACAACAACACTCTCTTCCGAAAGTGCCCCATTGAAAAAGTGCCTAAAGTTTACAACTTGCCGCTGTTGCTTACTCCTTTTTTTAAAAAATATTCTTTGCTGGAGTACTGTCCATTCTTCAGTGAAACCTGACTTTTGTGATAAACAGTTCTAATTGCAAGTGCTCTTAAATATGAGATCTGTAGGGTCTGTACCACCATAACACCAGAAAAAGATACTGCAGTATAATGTTAATACAGTACACCACTAGTATTGAGAATGTTTTTGGAAGGAAAATGTAACGAAATATTTTATTTATTTAAAAGTTAAGAATTTTATGATGTTGATTCAAATTTCCAGGTACTTACCACTGTTTTTGGTGACAAAGCAAGCAATATATCTGTGTTTTGACTAGTAATTTTTTTTAGCAGTTTCTTCATATTTAACAAATAGGTGCTAATTTTAGGGGCATTTTCTAGTTTTAAAAATGTTACCCATGCTTGACCCAGTGTTATAAGTGGGTTATTTTGGTGCAAGTTATCAAGGAAGTGGTGTAGTGAGATTGCACAGGGTTTAGGTGCTGATAAAACTATAGAATACAATTCAAAACAGTAGGGGTTAAGTGTGTGGTCTTTTTTGTAGACTTGATAGATCATCTTATTTGCACAAGAATAATGGTTCCTTGTTGACATTCAAATATGTGCCATGAAAACTTAAAGAATGTTAGATTACATGGTCGGTTGCTATAACATAAACCAGGCAAGTGATATCAAGCTCACTTGGTTTTCTTCTTTAGATTGCTTAACCTAGATCAGGGGTCGGCAACCTTTTTTACATAGCATGCCACTTTTTTTCTGGATTAATTACAAAATGAACTAGCGCGTGCCACCAGTAAAAGAGTAACACTGTTAAAATTGAGATTTTTGGCTGCCCTTTGCCACAAAAATACCTCTTGACGTGCCACCTGTGGCACGTGTGCCTTAGGTTGCCGACCCCTGACCTAGATGGAAATTAAATGTAGTAAACATGTTTATATGCATATGTAGATGGCCTGTAAGAATGTTTGTCATTTGAATGAATTTCTTGTGATTAGTTATAGATGTATTCACTATATCTTTATTTTTTGATCAATGTTTGCTTTTTAGGCAAAAGAAAATTTTATTCCCATGCTGACAGAGATAAACTACCATGGATCTCTTGTACTCCAGCATCTTCTGAGGTTTGGAAATCCAAAACTTGTGACTGCCAGTCTTTTAGATCTAAAACCTGTGGAGCTTCAAACACTGGCATGTGACCCTTGTGGAAGTCATGTGATTGATACCTATTTTCAAAGTCCCACCATAGGGGAGAAAGGAAGAGAAGCTTTAATAAACAAAATGAAGGTTAGAATAATATCAGACTCAAGGGTTGCAAAATGGGAGCACATACTGTATTTATTCGCGTACAAATCAAGTCCAACTGCAAACTGCACAGATCCAGATGTAAGGTTACATAATGTGCCTGCAGATTTCAGTCTGTTCAGTTAAAAGCAATCAGTAGAACAAAAAAGACCATGATCTGCTGGTGCACTGGCAGATCAGGGTCTGTGTTTTTGTATCTGGACTTGTAATCTATAGAATACTTATTCTGATGAACACCTTGTCTTTTGCCTCTTTACTGTACAACCACACCTTTCCATGCCTGCCCCGTCACTCTTCACTATGCATTTCACAACAACCTGAATTATTGCCTGCCACTACAAAACAAAAACCTTTACAGCCATAAGTATCACTTGTACAGCGGATAGGATCAGATTGGAAAATTAAATAATGCATGAACTATATATTTAGATTTATTTCACCATTGGACCAAATGAATTCATGTTTAGCTCATGTGGCGGTAAGGTCAAGTAGTATAACCACCTTTCGTCAGACATTCATCATATGACATGCATCCATCCATCAGCAGTTAAAAGTAAGGTAAATAAGGACAATATTAAAGATGAGAATGAAATAAATGCCAATGCTGCCTCAGTCAACAAAAAAATTCTTATGACAGATTTATAAGGTAGCATGTAGCATTGATGTCCCACCCAGTCACATTATCCTGACACCAGGCCAACCAGTCCTAACACTAACCTCTTAATGCTGAATGCCAAGGAAGGCAGTTGTTAGTACCATTTTTGTAAGTTTTTGGTATGACTCGGCCAGGGATTAAACCCACAACTTCCTGCATCCAAGGCAGACACTCTAACCACTAGGCCACCGGAGCGGTTTATTGATAGTGAAAAAGGGAGACTATATAGTTTTTATTCTGACAACAGTCATGGTACTACATATGATGATACAAATAAAACAGTACTGCATATAAATTTCACATTGTTTTATAGTCAGCTTTCATTACAGTGCAGATGTTTGTGCAAGAGTCAAATGGTTTAGGAGGAAACAGGCTTGGTTTGGATTGGTTTTGTGGGGTTTAACATCATTTTTTTGCACATGATATGTTTGGTTATGCATGGCAGCCAATATATTTTGGTGGAAGAAGAACCCCGAGAAGAACCACCAACTCACAACAAGCTAATGGCAAACTTTCTTACATACTCATGTTTGACAAGCAGGGACTCTAACTATGCAAACTGGGGTGAGATGTGAGTGATCTGTAAAGGCATGTGCATTAGAGCACTTTAATGCCTGGGTCCCCATAGGTGGAAACAAGAAATAGGTGACTTGTATACATCTATGATGCCTAATAGTGACTTGTATGCATGTATGATGCCTAATGGTGACTTTTATACGTGTATGATGCCTAATGGTGACTTGTATACATGTATGATGCTTAATGGATTAATCTGATCTTAAGTATTTTTAATCCTTTTGCATTTATTTTGAAAGATGGAATCTACCTTGATAAACCATATAATTCAAGTCCACTTAACTAATTCAGGGACTCTTTGTGCACCTGGCCTGCAGCAAAAATGGGAGCAGGACTTTGGAAAATATTTGGAAAGCTGCCAGTATTCAACAAAAGAGCATTATTTCTGAAGATTTGGCTCGACAAGAAGTCAAGCTTCGTAGTGACAAGTTGGGACATTTTATATATCGTAACTTTGCCCTAAATCATTACATACATCGACGAAATGATTGGTTAAAGATTCAAGGAACAGATGCGAAGAAGAGAAAACTGTTTCAAGATATTCTTGATCCTTCAGGTAATTCTAAGTTTCATTCTTTATTCATGTGCATCACTGCATAAAATACCATATATACTCACTTCAAGTCAGATCACACTGCAGACTGCATAGTCCCAGATCTGCCATCACATAATATGCCAGCAGATCTAGGTCTATGCAGTTTGTTAGGAGTAATTAGTAGAACAAACAACATTGACCCTGATCTACCATTTCATTATGCCATGGCAGATCAGTCTGTGGTGTTTGCAGTTTGACCCAACTTATAAACAAATTGTCCTAACAAATGTTATGTCAGCACATGGCCACAAACTGCTGTTATGAAAGGGTGTAGAAATCCATTGTTCATATTGTCCAAGTCAGAAATGTGTTTATGGACAAGCAACTTTTGCAAGGTAAATTGTGGCCTGTATTATGAAAGGGCAGTAGGTCCCCTTTTGTCTGAGCAATTTTTACACAAGCACTGATCATACTTACCATAACGTGCCATACTGGTACCTTGTATACATCATATGCTGAAATTTATTATTTAGTGCTGTTTTAGGTGATATCTTTTTATGGTTACATCAGGACAGATTTCATTATCTGGCTGATGGTGTTCCACGAGGAATTGGTTGTTTTAAACCAGTTGCTGGACTCCTTGAAACCATTATGAGCAACTTTGATGAATTTTTTTTTGTGTCACTGTTATCCTTATAAAATTACTGGTTTTCTTTCATTATAGATTATTTACAAAATTCATTATTCTTTCAGAAACCTATATATCGTTTTTTAAAAATTAATAACTGATTACAAGATGATTCAGTACCTTGAAAATAAATGACTACTAATTAACAGATACTTTGGGTAAAGTCTAACAGTGTAGTTTTGTTTGATCAGGTCACCAGATAAGTCTTGGAGATGATAATAAAAGTTTGTTGATATTGATTCCAAAGTGGCTGATCTAATGTCTTCTTGTACAGACCCTGGGGCAATTGGGAGATAACCTTTACACCTTTTGCCTTGTGTTACCTTTCATACCTTGTGCCATGTGTTTTGTGGCTATAGTGTGATCGAACAAGTGAGAAAACATAATGACCAAACAAAGTGACACCTGTATATGGCTGTCAAATACAGGAATTGTAGTCTCTTTCCTCTCTATCTCTCTCTCTCACTCTCTCTCTCTCTCTCTCTCTCTCTCTCTCTCTCTATATATATATATAGGCACATGGAGATAATAAACTTTCCCATCATTTCAACTGTAAGCAAGGTCTTCCTCAAGGGACAATTACATACAGACAAACACAGAAAAAGTGACACATGTAAACTTGTGAAAGATAATAAAAAAGGTCTAAGCTTAAGTAAATGAAAAAACAATAACTACATGTCTGGGAAGGGATCTGTCTTTGAAAAAGGGAAACAGTTTGCTGCCAGCTACTAGCTGTTACCTCAAAGGTGCTATGGTGGTTGGAGTGACCTTGATATATGTGCCATTGTAAGGATATTGTGTTTCATATGGTGCCATCTGCAGTCAGTAGCAGTGCATTATTCACTTCTAGCTTTACATCCTGGCTAATTGCCACTGCAAGGAACTAAGATACAGTATCAGATGTATAAATATACCTTCTTTTCAGATAAACTATCAAAGAAGCAAAGGAAAGAGAAGAAATTTGAGAATAAAGGAAACGAAGAGAGTCTTCTTTTGAAGGTTGGTTACATGCAAAGTCTGTCTGAGCCTAGTCATGGCACCAAGGGCCTGAGTTTATATAGTTTATTTCATGACTTCCCACAGGATAGATAGTTCTGTCCAACCACCTCATAAATGTGATGCCTGTTTGATAGCAGAATGAATAGATTAATTTAGGTTAGATATCATGCCAGAAAATGGTGTAGAAAACAAGGCTGTATGCCTTGTCTTGTAATACCGTGTCAGCGGATTATCAAAAAGGACATTTTGTATTTGGTGAATCTCTTCTGTAGATGTCCTTTTTAAAATGTCAGTTTATATTTTGATCAAGTTATGGACCATTTTAAACTTTGAACTTTTGCATAATGGTCTTAAAAGTACCATTTTTTTCTCAATCAGTAATTTTGCAAATGTTTGGGATGATAATCTGTTGTGATGATGTATTATTCTTGTCAGATTTTATTATTCTGACTGTACTGTTGACCAACTAAGGTCTAACCCATTTAAATTAATCAAAAGGGAAACACACCTTTTTATATATGGGATGAGGCCTGAACTTGTTTTCTCTCGTTTTTTCTGCATAATTTTTTTTTCTTCTTCTGTTGGTGTTTCCAGTTTTAAAAAAAGGTCTGTGTTTGTACGACCCCTTGCTCCCAAATAGATTTAAATAGGGTAATTATGTCCCTTTTCATGGCTCTCAATTTTGCCTTCAGATTAGTTTTCTTGTTTGATTCATGCTACAGTATACTAACAATACATAAACTAGATCTAGTTGTAAGTATGAGCGGCAGTAAGTATAGATAGTGGCTTACTAGATGTATTTAATGGTGAATCAGAGAAATCATATTGCTGGATGCTTTTTATGTTGCAATTCAGTTTTACCAGTCTTATGAAAAAGTGCTTCTGCATTTTATCCCACTTCCTTCCCTAACCCCCAAACCCCATTACTTTTTTCACATTTGAATTGAAGAGGACATGTCATCAGATTAATAAGATTAAAATTGGACTTTTTAAATTAAAAAAACATATCATTTGACTTCTTTCATTGATATTTTTATTCTTACAAAGTTGCCACCAGTGGGCATTTCCCAACATTTTTTATTGACCAGTATTTAATCTTGTATTGCATTATTTATTAAGAAAATATGTGTTTAAGATATATATTTCTTGCTAAAAATTTTGATATCATATCATTTTAAAATTATTGCACACTAAATGTCATTTTCAACAATATGAAAAGTGATATATCAAACATGTATTTACCAATTTAAATTGTGATTTATCAGTGTTAAGCAAATATAGCTTAATTTTGGTCTTATCTATAAGAACAGAAAAGGATCCACACCTTCAGTGTTGTAAGTGAGTAATCAGTATGTGCTAAAACAAGGGAACTTAGTACATGTAATTTATTATGTGAATTTATTGCTTTGATTTCCAGGATGACCTGACTACTGCAATACAATTACCTGGGATTAAATCTAAAGCAGACGTGAAGACCAGCGAGAACTCAGATAGGAATTTTAAGCCTTCAAAAAGTGGTGGAAAATTCAGAAAAAAAGACAAGAAATGAAAGCATTCAACATACAGACTATAGGATAAAGTTCATAAGTGATTGCTGGATGATATGAAACCAAAACAAGTGAAGAAATTAACAAGAGAAGATACCCATAGAAGATGGACAATATAGGATCTTAGGGATTTTCCTTACTGTTAGTCTCAGATCATTGTCTAAATCGTATTAGATTTGTAAAGGCAGTGGACAGAAAACTAGTTTTGGAAAAACTTAAACAATAGAAGATTAATTATATGCTTTATTACATACCAATTTAATCATCCATGCTTAATCTGGTGTTCAGTACAGCCGTTCAGTCCATTTTTCCACATCACATACCCAAATTCCAACTGCTTAGGTACCATCTTTGACACCCACACGTAGATACTTTAGACACAGTGAATCAAACTTTTATAAATCCCAGTTTGTTTTGAATTTCATTGATATATAAAGCTAATAATATTTGGGTGTGAAAAAAGGGGTATGTAATGAATACAAAATCGCATTCTAATTTTGCATTGAGTTGAGAAATAACTCATTTGATAAGCCTTATGAATAAGTCTCAGCCTGACAGCCTCAACGTATCTCTATGCCATGTCAGACTTGTTCTTTCTGTGGACTCTGCACAAAACATGTATGCAGTTTTATGTATTTATCTTTAACCTTATTATGAAGTAATTTGTCTTTTTAGCTCGCTACTACAAAGTAGAAGAAAACAATTATAATATGTGTTGCATTCCAACCATACTTTTCTCCTAGGTCCTAGGCAAGAGTTTGGGTATTGTTGCACCTAACCACTGGGGAGGGGGCTAAGGGTACTAACATTTTTGATAAAGGAACAGCAAATGTATATTATATACATACCCAGAGTCATGAAAAAGTAGATATTGTGACTTAATTCATACTTTACTAACTTCAGTTGAATATTGTGTTTGAAGTTTATTTCTAAGGCTCTTTTATTGCTAGAATCATCAGACTTGATTATTGTATGTATGTCTGTTGTACCTCACACTTACAGCAAAAGGTCACTGTGACCTACATCATCACAATTTACTAGATTAGGTTAAGTGGTGGCGTCTGACTCATGACCAAACAGTTTCTTTTTAATCCTATATACATACTGTTATACCTAGAATCACAAAACTTGGTGAGAGTTCATCTTGTTGATTACTACACTGTCATCACAAAAGTAGATCACTGTGACTTGTAATTTACATTTTCCTGACTTGGATTAAATAGTGTTTTAAAATTGCTTCTCAAGCTCTGTTCATGCTAGAATTATTAGAATAATGACTGTCTGCATCTCTGTTAGTACTATAGCCATGCAACAAAAAAGGTCATTATGACCTACATTTTACTTATACTAAATATTTGTGTTTAGTTTATGACCACATAGATTCTTCCATGCTAAACAAAAAACCTTTTCTGACCAGTGCAGTTGTAAGGAGGAATAATCCTGTTTATTCATTGGCGAACTTACCATGTTATTGATAATACATTTTATATTTTAATAGGTCACCATCAACAGGTAAACTATGTATTGTACATGTATAGGAATTAGATAAGTGAATCACATGCTTTTCATCATTTTTATCAAATTATTGTATCACTTCTAATTTAATATCATAGAAAAGAATGTTCTTTTTTTATTATTTTGATATGTTTTGACATATTACCTGTGTGTGCATGTATGTATAGTGAAACCCAGATATAACACAATGGCTGGGATCCACATGGTGCTATCATGGTACATACCATATCATGCAATATCCAACCAAACAGGATAGAAAGGGACATGTGCAAAACTAGAGACTTAAGTGTTTTTACTAACTTGATGGATAATAAATGAGAAGTTAATAAAACACTTATTACAGATTATTTTAAATAGTTATTTGTCACAGGGTTTCCGTATGAAGATTCAGACGAGTCTTGAGACCAAGAAATTAAACAGAGGTGATGATATGAATATAATATATATCATGTTCACAACCCTGTATGAAAACAGACAATGTTGATATTTCATATCTTCATTACAAAATAGGCCTGGAGGATGTGGACAGTATGTTCATAATGCATCCCAGACACAATAAAATTTAAAATGATGCATTAAAACCCCCATCCTAAGAGTCTTCTTGGACACATTAAAAATTGCTGGCCTATGTCAATTTCCAGCTTATGGAAAGGTCAAGGTTTCTTGAACAAGCAGTACCTCATGTCTTCGAAATGTAGTATGTTTCTCTACTTAATATTCTTTCTGCTTTGCAACCCAGCATAATTATGCAGAGATCTCTGAAATGCTTAATCACGTATATGTGGATGCAGATTATTTTAACTGGGACACAGAAAATAACTTAATAGGAGTCCTACATACATGCTTTTATTTTAAACACTACATCAACATTTAGATTTCAATACATGTATTATGCACATGGCTTTCTGACTGTGCTAAAACCACACTGTTATTCAGATCTGAGAATCAGTGCTTGGAATTGAGGTTATGCTTATTAATTATGCATTGTGTTCCTTTCTGAGTTTAGCTGAATAAGCGGTGCAGGTGACCTTGAAAATCAATGATTCAAATTGGACTGGAAAATAAACCCTACGAAAAAAAATATTAGTACCATTTGTAGTTCCATCCCACAAGAATACACAAATAACACATGAAAAAATAGTATTCCTCGTTTGATCTATATGCCACTGTCAACAAACAAGTGTCACTAAATAATTCACTATGTTATGCATTGTTGCCAGCAGCACATAGATCTGTAATTATCATTTATCCCACATGTACATGTACTTAAATTGGCCATGGGTCATGGGTTTCAGCAATTTCTAGTTGAACTGCTACAGTGCTGGATGGTGTCTTGCAGCAAATGCAGCTTCAAGTTTACATCCTCAGCACATAAAGGAATCCAAGTTGAGGATTCTCTCTCTTCCTTGATGTCCAAAGTCATCATGGAGAGCCAGTAAGACAGTTGCTCTAAAATAGACTGGTAGTACCAACTTAAATGCCTTTTTTTCTTGCTGACATTGCTTTCTTTACTAAACTCCATTCCGTGCAAAAAAGCCAAGCCCACTAGCTAAAAAGACGCTGAATCTCATACAGGACACTATCTCTTGCATATGAAATTGTGATTTCTAAATGTCATCATGACCCTCTTGATATTATATACAAATAAATACATTATTTAAAAGATGGAAATGTTTACCTTAGAACAATACTGCATTTCAATCCAAGTTTCAAATTTTGCAAGAAGTTGTCCCACACCTACGTAATCATCTGCTATCCATCTTGTCAACTTGCTGCTCGAATGTATGCTATTCCCCAGCATATAGTCTTAAATTTACTTAAAAGAGACGTTTGTAAACACATTGCGTCCTATTTATTGTTGTTTCTCAGCAAGATATTAGCTTACTTTTCTAAAATGTACTCATTCTTTTACAAGATTGGTTTAGTTTGCTTAATATCTCTTGCCATTTATTGGCATTGTTACATTGAATTTTGTAGAACCAGATATAAACATGAGGTAATTACTCAACTGAAATGCTGATAGAAAGAGTCCAAAATAATGTATTTCATTTCCATAGCCTGATGCATAAAGATTACATCTTTTCAAAGCTATGCGCAGAATAGGCCAACACATTGCGATTCATGAGAACACAGGAGTGGTAACCCATGTGTCCAAAATTAATATTATTTTGAACGGAATATTCTAGTGACTATTGCATCTTTTCAGATGCTACGCATTGCAGTTTTTTATTTTCATCAATCAGTCAAATTCAATGTGTTTTTTGGGTCAGTATTCATGACAGAAACCATACATGCTCAGAAAAGCCAGACAGCAGTGTATATATTTATAAAATGTATGCATGCATACATACATACATACATACATACATACATACAATTAGTCAAAATAGTTGAGTTTTAAGAGCACTCTGGAATGAGGACACAGTGTCCTTGTCTCTAAGATCTATGGGCAATTCATTCCATGTAGCTAGGCCTTGGTAAGCAAAAGAATGTTGTTCATATGACTTCATTTTAACAGTGGGAACAATGAGAATGCGGAGGCCCCAAGTGGCTGAGTGGTCTAAAGCGCCCTCCATTATGGATCACTGCCATCTCACCTCTGTGTGGGTTCGAGTCTCGGATTCGGCTAATGTGGGTATGTGAGAAAGCTTGCCAGTAGCTTCTCGTGGGTCGGTGGTTCTTTCCGGAGTTTTCCCGGGTTCTTCCTCAACCATTAATACTGGCCGCCATGTATAGCCTATCGTGTGCTGAAAAAATGGCGTTAAACCCTATAACAACAATGAGAATGCGAATGTTGAAAGAGGAGCAGAAGTTTCCTGATGGAGTGTAAAAATCGATGAGGTTAGATAGGTATATTGGACTGGAGCCAATCAGCAAAATGTAGCATAGTGTTTGCGTTTGATGCAGGGCTGGAGGTGTGCAAAGATCTTCATACTCTAAGGATGATCCTAGCAGCTGTATTTTTGTAAAAAAAATTGAAGTTTCTGTACTAGATACCGAGACCAACCAGATAGAAGTGAATGACAATACTCCAGTTTTGAAAGTGCCAAGGAACACAAAAGTGTTTTAGTGGCATATCAAAAGAAAATTGTGAATGGAGCTGATGAGTCTCAGCTCCAGATATGCAGCCTTGCATATGTTCATTACATGTTGGTGTAATGAGAGCGTACTTTTCAGAGAGATGCCTAGGTTTCATACTGCCAGTGTAATTCTAATTTTGGCATTGCTGATACATATTGCTTGAGGTAAAGGATGTGAATGATTGTCTTTGTATGTTGATCAAGATGAAATGTTGTATCTCAGTATGAGGGAATGATATAAAGTCTCTAGTACAGATGCTGGAAAGTTGTCAATTATTGGGTTTAGATAGATCCAGAGATCAGCTTTCACGCCTCTTTTTTTCTTCTTTTTTTTTCTTGAGGCTGTCGAGTGTTTAAACAATCAAGAAAAAAAGATTTGCAAACAAGCTTAGTCAGTGACACCTATTGATTGTCCAACAAAGAATGTAACTGCCTTTGACTTAGCATAGTTGACAATATTTTTATCGTTTGACAAAAGAACAATCTGTAAATACAGACCTAGTGGCCACTGCATTTTACTTGGTTAAGATGTTTACTGCCAGTATAATGGATAAGGAAATCAAAGACATGTTGATATAACAATATCTGAGAACTCCCATGACTGATGTCCAGTTCCCAGGATTATGTGCTAATCACAACCTTTGACCTACTGGACATATCCGACAAATACTGGCATATACCAGACATATGCGGCAAATACAGGCATATACCAGACGTATCTGGCAAATACTGGCATATACCAGACATATCCTTCAAATACAGGCATATACCAGACATATCCGACAAATACTGGCATATACCAGACATATCCAACAAATACTGGCATATATCAGACATCCGACAAATACTGGCATATACCAGACATATCTGGCAAATACAGGCATATACCAGACATATCCGACAAATACTGGCATATACCACACATCTGGCAAATACAGGCATTTACCAGACATATCTGACAATACTGGGATATATATATTCTGATTGGAAGATAGAAAACCTGTCCTGGATGAACTGTATCACATGCATGCTAATTGGTGCAACCTCTATATCAGTTTGAATCAGCCTGCATATACATATATTTAGAAGTGCAGTTCCTGCTTCTTACTTATTCACAAGACAAGATGAGGAGCACTGTGGAATCATCACTCATCATTTCAAGAATGCTGTTTAATCCTAACTACCTTCTGTATGTGAAGTCATCTTGGACCATCACTAAGACGACAGACGTGGCTAACAGGGAAGTGGTGCCACCAGTTTTAACAATCTTTGGTTAACAACCCCAAATGACCCTCTCAGGGCCACCCATTTCTCTCAGAAACAAAATTAATAATCAGTCATTTGTTTTTTGTTTTGTATGTGTTTCTAACTAACACTTAATCTCTAGCCAGGGCCCCGAGTGGTCTAAAGTGCTCTCCGTTACGGATCACTGCCATCTCACCTCTGTCTGCGCTGGTTCGAGTCTCAGATTCAGTCAATATGGGTATGTGAGAAAGCTTGCCAGTAGCTTCTCATGGGTCGGTGGTTCTTTCCTGTGTTTTCCCAGGTTCTTTCTCCACCATTAATACTGGCCGCCATGTATAGCCTATTGTGTGCTGAAAAATGGCGTTAAACCCCACAATAACAACAATAATCCCTAGCCTTGTGTGTGATAGTATACAAGCATGTTTGGGTGGATAGTATGTGCACTCCTACCTGTGGATGTTTGTGTATATGTGTCAGCACTCCTACCCTTTTCAGGGGTGGAGGTACATTTGTACAGTGTTGGTACTTCTACCATTTACAGAGATGGGTATGTTTAAGCATTCCAACCCTTTTTTGTGAGAGTATATTAGTGCTTGTGGTTATAGTGTGTGTATTTGTGTATATTTGTACTCTTTCGTCTCCGTACACTTTCTACCCTTATGTGTGACAGTGTGTGTTTGTGCATAAATGTGACAGAATTTTGAAATAGACTTGGGAGTTTTGATTTGAAAAAGGGGGGATTTTCAATGAGAATGGTGAATTTTTCATTGTTGCACATGTCAGGCTTTCAGATCCAAATGAGGACCCCATACTTGGGACACAATGTGAGTATTTGACCAGTTGGTATGAGAACTTCTACATTGAATCCCAGTCAGGGAACATTATTTTGACTAGATCTGAAAAATTATGGTACTGTGAGATTATGTTCAGCTATAAACCTGGCAAACAGGTTCTCAAGGCATGTGTGTTTTTATCCACAATTTATGCAGATTCCTTGAACATGAATATCAGTGAAGGCATATTTGTTGTTGCATTTAATATGATCCGTAATGGCTTTCTTGCCACCATAGCAGATTTAAAAAAAAAAGCTTTAGAGGAATGGAATAATGCACATACATGTCTTTTGAATTACATTCCATTTAATGAAATTCCCATTTCCATACATCACGGAATTTCGTGTGATATTTTGGTTGCTTAGATTTTGGCACTTTTGCATTGGGAGATAATGCACACTTAGACATCTTGACAAACTTTAAAAACCAATGTAACTGACTATATTTTTTACTGTTTGAGCTATTTAGTAATCCAACAGTAATCAATTAATCTCTATAATCCCTTCAGAATTACTTCTGATCGCACAAAGTATGATTCATGTTCACAAATATGAATGCTGAAGATGAGAAACCCTGCCAGCATAATCACTGGATGTTAGTTGTCTTGTGCAGCTTGAAATTGGCAACCAAATCATCTTGCCCTGCTTAGGCCAGCTCACACAGTCACATGATCACAGACAGTTTTACCAAAAATATACACACTTGAAAAAAGTGTTCGAAAAAAAATGGGAAAAAATTGAATTTTCACTAATAAAGTATTAAGTCCACTAGAAGCACACCTCTTCTCAGGAGGAAAAACCCTCCTGTCCAGGAGTTTCACATGTATGATTGTGGCTATGTTGTGTGTACTCCTGCCTTTGTGGTGTGTCAGCAGATGACCTGGTGTTGGTCATTCGAACAGGGTGTTCATTAGTGTCTATATTGGTCAGTAAATGACTGGGTGTTGGCGAGTCCAAATGTTGGTTAGTAAGTGTAGTTTTAGCATGTTTTTCTTTGTCAATGTAGTACAATACTAAAGTTTAAGCCTATGAACATTCCCCATATCCCACTGGTGATATTTTGAAACTATTACCACTACCCTATTTTTAATGTTAAATTCCCCTTTCCTGTAAACCCATTTAAAGTATAATTCCCCATGTCTGTATAGGGTCATTTTACCTGTATAGAGCCGTCTTTCAAAGATGACAGCTGTAATGTTACTTTCCACTATGTGTAGGGTAATTTTTGTCCATATGTTGTAACTCTATACTGCTGGTACAAGATTTTTGAAATGTTGGGAGGTCACATTGACATCATTGTCATTTAGGACTGAATAGTGAGAAGTGTTACATTGATAACCTGTCTTGACACAACCATCAATTTGAGAGGAATAATGAGAAGATTTTCAAATTGTCCACTATTATTATTTAGGACAGGTTAGATACAAGTTTCTCAGTAAAAACCCAATGTCTATAGAACCATCTGTTCTGATTTAGCTTGTCATAACGACAAGACTTTAAATATCACTACTCCCAAAAGGATCCTGATCAGCACCATTTTCATTTAAAATTAACTACATGTAAAAAGAAATGTAGTAAAAAACCCAAGGAGAATGTAGCAATAACAAGACTTTCAAGATGGCCACTTTGTTAATGAAATTGGAGCTCTGATCCAAACCATTTTGATTTAATACCAACATGACATTACTGGATTACCATGGGGAAACATTTCTCATTTTGGACCAACTGGATATTATAGGAAGTCATTTCTTGATGATCTCATGCCAATATCAATATCCTTCAAAGAGCAGCATTAACTAGATTTTCAAGATGGTTGCATTGGTGACTATATTGGATGACTACAAGGCACGATTTTTATTAGAGACAACTCGATATCATAACATGTCTTCTAAGTGAAAATCCCATGTTGATAATACCATCCATAAAGTAGAGTTAACACAGTTTTCAAGATAGCCACCATGGAATCCATACTCGAAATCAGAATGGCACCATTATCATTTAGGACCAATGAAACATAAGTCTTAGTGACAACCCCATGTCAATATGACTATCCATTAAGGAGTAACAATAACATGATTTTCAAAATGGTCACCATGGCTGACATATACGTCAGATAGCACCATTTACACTTACAACCAACAAGACATAGGTCTTTTAGTGAAAATCCTGTGCTGATCTGTTCATAAGTAGCCATAGCAAGATTTTCAAGATGTCAGATAGACACCATTTGCATTTATGACCAACCAGATATCAAAAGAGGTCTTTAAGTCCGATCCCATCGCAATATGACTGCATATTAAGGAGCAATGACAAAATTTTAAAGTTGGCCACCATGGCAGCTATACTGCATGTGAGATCAAAACACCTTTCATTTAGGTCCAACTGAATACCATATTTTTGGGTGAAAAACCTATGTTGACATGACCATCCATTCTCGAAGGGTAGCAGTAACAGGATTTTCAACAATGGTGAGTATATTGGATGTCCAAGAATCACTATTTTCATATAGGACCAACTAGACCTATCGATAAATGTGTTTTCAATGTTTAATGGCAATCCTACAAGTAGCTTAGAAGGAGTAGCAGTAGCAAACTTGTGCAAACCGATGGATGATGGACAACAGTATGTAGCATATGAGCTTCTTGTCTATGGCCAGAAGAACTGATGAAAGAACCACCTGTGAAATAAATAGGACTGACTTCCTTTCCCATCATAGGGATATTCTGGAACTGAAAAAATATTAAATAACACTTTGGGCTTAATAATAACAATAGATGAGCACAACAAAAACATCAAATCAAAGCACTGGGATTGAGGACTTAACAGAAGTTTGGATATATGGGTCGTGTGGGATGATTAAAATTGGATAATTACAACAATGAACATCAAAATATCATCTACAATTTAATGCATACCAAAATTGCAATATATATGTTGGTACATTCCAACCGACAAGGGCAATGTGCCTCATTTTGAAAACAAGTTCACAAAAAAGATTAGATGGGCTGACCTACAGTAGGTGCTGATTATAAATATACTGCTTTCACATCAAATTTGGAAATTTATCTAGAATGCTAATGCTTATTATTGTACACTGGGTTCATCATAATCCATGGTGACTGAGATTTCCAGGTAGAGATCCTGTAGTGTCTCCAACACCTTGTTTTGAATAAAGTCCACCTGGTCCTTTGGGCAGTAGTCATCATTACTGGACCTGAAAATAAATGGAGAACTCAGAATCTGTACTTAAGCAACATAATCCACCACTTTTCCCTCTCATATTACCCAATCACATTAATGTTAGGAATTAACTTCCACTACTCCTGAATCTAGCCCTCCTGGGAAGATGAATTCGCAGAAGGAGAAGATCCTTCAACAAAAATATGGAAATGAAAGCAACAAACAATCCCTTTAATTCCTGGCAGAACCTCATAGATGGAGATGTTGCCATGATCAATTTCAACAATCCTTGGTGGGGCCCCGCCTGTTCTAATGTGCTTACCATTACAGTTCACTGCCATCTCACCTCGACTCTTGGGCTCGGCCAATGTGGGTATGTGAGAAAGCTTGCCGGTAGCTTCTCATGGGTCAGTGGTTCTTTCTGTGATTTTCCCAGGTTCTTCCTCCAGCATTTATACTGGCCGCCATGTATAGCCTATTTTGAGCTGAAAAATAATGCTAAACCCGTTGACAACAACAACAATTCTTGGTCAATTACCTCCCAAAACAAGGAAGCTGGGGGCCAAATCACCAGATCTGTATCTTGGTTTGGGAATTTCTTTGATGATCCTTCCAGCATTTAATTACCATGCAGATATGACAAAAACTGAGCAAACTCCATGTCTTAGCTTGTTAAATTTCAAGATGTCAGATTCTTTACCTCAAACTGTCTTGGCACCAGTCAATCGTCCACAGGATTTGCACTGTTCTGGATAGTTCAATAATAAATCTTTTCAAATGGTGCAATCTTTATATCACTGGCCCTGGACTCAAATGTATGAGAAGAGGACATTCAGCTGTTCATTAGGGGTGAGATCTGGATGTGCTTTTACTCTTACTGTTCTTATTCTGAGAGTGATTAAGAAAATAAGGGATCAGACCTCCAAGGTGATTTTGATTGCCCCTGTCACATAGGACAGGACAGGATCAGGGTCAGTGATATACTCAATCTAGCAACAAACATTCCCAGGAAGACTCAGCTCTCAAAAGTCAGCATTGCTGCCAACCTTCCAGGCTCACAATTGGTGAAAATAGGGATAAAAAGTAGTGAATTTGGACATGAATTAGTAAAAAATACCATGACAATAACTCCATCCACTCGGACCGTCAATACTACACTATATCAAGATCGCAATATAAAACTAAAACACTACATATATGCAGAAATATATCTGCATTTCTATTTATTATGGTATTCATAAACTTCACTTGTTCTTGTGGTTATTTATCAAGATATGATACTGTGGCAGACTTGAACTTTCTCAACTGCTTGTTCGTAAATTTGTTTTCTAAACAGTTCAGACTTCTTGCCTGCTGGTTGATATTGGTGACTAAAACTGACAAATTTTCTGTCAGTGATATACAGGGGCCCTAAAGTCTGTCTTATTTTTCCTCACTAGAGAAAATACTCTTTCACTGTCACTGTTGCTGGAGCTGCAGCACTTCTGGTTATTCCACAGGAAAATTTGGAAGCAATTTTCAAGTCCAGGAACATTTGTCGGAACAAATGCTTAGCATGGTCTCCAGCTGATAAAGGTAGATTGTGTTCAACTAGAAAACTCACAAATAATGCTTCAGCATTGGTAGCTTGCAGGTCTTCCACTGATGGCTTAAAATATTCCAGAACTGAAATCTGCGAATTCTTAATTTTTCCAACTTATAGGTGTTTTTTGCAATTGATGTGCTTCCTCACATCGTCTCTGCCACCATGCCTAATACTTCAATTTGTGGCACACTGTGTACAAAAAGCATGATGTATATCAGTGTTTAATGGCAGAATGCACTGCCAATTTTTGATATATTCCAAATTAAACTTCACTTTTTGAGCAATACATTTCATTTTTATTTGGTGGTGAAGACATTTTCAAGATATTACACGTGATGCTGAACGGTAACTCAAATCAGTGTTAGAAAGCTCTCAACTTTGACAGCATATGAAGGAATATAGTGTTTTTACAGTTATGCATGTGGCCAGTTCCTTTCTCTGGCTCTTTGAGAAAATAAAAATGGCACCAATCTGAGGATGTTGCTCCTAGATTTCTGATGCCTTCAGCTATGCAATAGGATAATACTAGAGCCATGCAATAGGATAATACTAGAGCCATGCAATATCATAATACTAGAGCCATGCAGTAGGATAATACTAGAGCCATGCAATAGGATAATACTAGAGCCATGCAATATCATAATACTAGAGCCATGCAATAGGATAATACTAGAGCCATGCAATAGGATAATACTAGAGCCATGCAATATCATAATACTAGAGCCATGCAGTAGGATAATACTAGAGCCATGCAATAGGATAATACTAGAGCCATGCAGTAGGATAATACTAGAGCCATGCAATAGGATAATACTAGAGCCATGCAATATCATAATACTAGAGCCATGCAATAGGATAATACTAGAGCTATGCAATAGGATAATACTAGAGCCATGCAATATCATAATACTAGAGCCATGCAATATCATAATACTAGAGCTATGCAATAGGATAATACTAGAGCCATGCAATATCATAATACTAGAGCCATGCAATATCATAATACTAGAGCCATGCTATAGCATAATTCTAGAGCCATGCAATAGGATAATACTAGAGCCATGCAATATCATAATACTAGAGCCATGCAATAGCATAATAACAGAGCCATGCAATAGCATAATACTAGAGCCATGCAATAGGATAATACTAGAGCCATGCAATATCATAATACTAGAGCCATGCAATAGCATAATACTAGAGCCATGCAATAGGATAATACTAGAGCCATGCAATAGCATAATACTAGAGCCATGCAATAGGATAATACTAGAGCCATGCAATATCATAATACTAGAGCCATGCAATAGCATAATAACAGAGCCATGCAATAGCATAATACTAGAGCCATGCAATAGGATAATACTAGAGCCATGCAATATCATAATACTAAAGCCATGCAATAGCATAATACTAGAGCCATGCAGTAGGATAATACTAGAGCCATGCAATAGGATAATACTAGAGCCATGCAATATCATAATACTAGAGCCATGCAATAGGATAATACTAGAGCTATGCAATAGGATAATACTAGAGCCATGCAATATCATAATACTAGAGCCATGCAATATCATAATACTAGAGCTATGCAATAGGATAATACTAGAGCCATGCAATATCATAATACTAGAGCCATGCAATATCATAATACTAGAGCCATGCAATAGCATAATTCTAGAGCCATGCAATAGGATAATACTAGAGCCATGCAATATCATAATACTAGAGCCATGCAATAGCATAATAACAGAGCCATGCAATAGCATAATACTAGAGCCATGCAATAGGATAATACTAGAGCCATGCAATATCATAATACTAGAGCCATGCAATAGCATAATACTAGAGCCATGCAATAGGATAATACTAGAGCCATGCAATAGCATAATACTAGAGCCATGCAATAGGATAATACTAGAGCCATGCAATAGGATAATACTAGAGCCATGCAATAGGATAATACTAGAGCCATGCAATATCATAATACTAGAGCTATGCAATAGGATAATACTAGAGCCATGCAATATCATAATACTAGAGCCATGCAATAGCATAATACTAGAACTATGCAATAGGATAATACTAGAGCCATGCAATAGCATAGTAACAGAGCCATGCAATAGGATAATACTAGAGCCATGCAATAGCATAATACTAGAGCCATGCAATAGGATAATACTAGAGCCATGCAATATCATAATACTAGAGCCATGCAGTAGGATAATACTAGAGCCATGCAATAGGATAATACTAGAGCCATGCAATATCATAATACTAGAGCCATGCAATAGCATAATACTAGAGCCATGCAATAGGATAATACTAGAGCCATGCAATATCATAATACTAGAGCCATGCAATAGCATAATAACAGAGCCATGCAATAGCATAATACTAGAGCCATGCAATAGGATAATACTAGAGCCATGCAGTAGCATAATACTAGAGCCATGCAATAGCATAATACTAGAGCCATGCAATAGGATAATACTAGAGCCATGCAATAGCATAATACTAGAGCCATGCAATTGGATAATACTAGAGCCATGCAATATCATAATACTAGAGCCATTCAATAGCATAATACTAGAGCCATGCAATAGCATAATACTAAAGCCATGCAATATCATAATACTAGAGCCATTCAATAGCATAATACTAGAGCCATGCAATAGGATAATACTAGAGCCATGCAACCGCATAATACTAGAGCCATGCAATATCATAATACTAGAGCCATGCAATAGCATAATACTAAAGCCATGCAATAGCATAATACTAGAGCCATGCAACAGGATAATACTAGAGCCATGCAATAGGATAATACTAGAGCCATGCAATAGGATAATACTAGCCAATGAGATTAGAGCCTTACATCGGAATGCAACTATTCAGTCTGAGATATTATTGAGGATGTTGGCTGGTATGCATAGATGACTTTTTCATAAGCCTTAGCTTTGTGATGTAACCTCACTGGAAGAAAAATAAATGAATCCAGTGTCCTAATGACACCTTGATTAGGCCAGCACAACTTCCTTGTAGCAATGGCTTTGAATCTTTTACTGCATTTACCCAGAAACAAAATCTCATTAAGAAAATGCCATATGTTATTCCATACTCAGTAGTCGTGTGTGACTAGCTACTTCCATTCAGCTGCTTTCATTAGCTTTATTACCTTTTGCAGGAGGATCCAGGCCATAACATCCTCTGATGGGTGACCAAGGTAGAGGTTAGATGCACATGTATTTCCTCATCTTCTAAACTTTTCCTTAACAATAATACTGTAAATAATGCATTACTTTATTCACTGTAGAAAGGACATTTATGTAATAAATTCTTCCTTCATAATAAACTAAATCACTTAACAATCAAGATTCCCTTCCCCCCGATTCCCGATTGTCCATGAAATTTTCTAACCTGACCCAATGTTTCTTACCTTGCTATAGTTACAATGGTTGGCTTTGGAAGGTGAGACAACAGTTCCTGTGTAGCATCAACTAGTTTTAAGATCTCGCTTTCAGTGCTGACATTGTGTGGAAGTTCTGTATCGTCACATGTACAACCTGCCTCATGCAAAAGGTCAAGGTCAGCAGTCTTCATCCCTTCACAGGTCAGATCTTTTACAAGGGCCAAAATGTCATCCTTTCTGAAAAGCAAAATGCCTCTTTAAGCTTTCTGTCCTCTCAGAGCTCTATTAATTATGGATGTAACTTGTTAAAACTGAATCCTAATGTTAACCACAAAAAAAAGTGTCCTATCTGAGTAACAAATCCAGCTGTTAAAGCTGTCAAATTAAGATTTACTATAGAGTCCAGGTTTGCTAGAGCAAAACAAAAATGGACATGAGTGGCCAATGATGTATTGAACAGAGTTTCCACACACAATAGAGCCTCTGAATATGTTAGATGGCTTCTAAGCTATGTTGTTTATATGCTATTGCAGAGAGGGGCACACAGGTGGGAAACAGAACGGTAAACTACAAAGTTCCTAGATCTCCATGCTGGGACTTTTAATGAGTTGATACATGGGAATGTGCAGTAAACTCTGCCAAATGAACAGTACAAGATGCACAACTAAAACTGTATTCAAAGCCAATGGATTCCCTGTAATTTGCTATTTTGGACATGAACTGGGAACTCCTCCCAATGTAAATTATATCTATGTTGATGAACACCTTTATTTAGTTTTTTTATATTCAGTACTTGTAATTCTGTAACTGCTTCCCTAGTTTACTTTACATAACATACTTCTCCTTTTTGTGGTATCACTCTTGACCCTGTATGATGTTCATGGGTGGTGATGGGGAGGGATCTGAACAATGGAGTCAAGGAGTATATCACTATTTGTTAAAGTGGGTTTTTTTTTTCCTCTTAGCAATTATATTAAAATAATAATTACCATTATATTCTGACAATAATATCTTCACATACTTTTGTTTATCAATGTGCGACTCGTCCTCTTTGCTCATGTCCTTGGGTGGGCACAAGGGATGTGGCCCTCTGTAACATGTCAACAGCTCTTCAGAGGTCAATATATCATATATTTCTTTTTTTTTCAAAGAACGGGTAATTTTGTTGTTTTGTTTTCTTCTAAATAACTGCTCTGTGTCTAATGTTCCATACTAGTTTCATATAGAAAAATACGTAAATACTACACAATACATTTTAATAATTGGGAACCAATTTTTTTAGAATTTGTGGTGGCTACCAAGCACAAGTTTAAAGATGCATGCAACAAACAATTATTTTGGGAGAGAATAAGATCTTCTCAAAAGCACAAATGAAAATACCAACCAAATGTCACTATTTTGCCAACTATGAACATTTCTATCCATGAAAATAAATGAATTCACAGTGTCTATGACTGCTCTCACTCCATTTTGATAAATTTTATATGCCCCCTCATAACATACCAGAAATCAAAATAGTATTTTAATCAACACCTCATATGATATAAGGTCACCACATTTCTGGGATGATCTTAAATGAGTGTTCACTTCATGTCATGTTTAGGAAACGTGCATATCTTTGATATCCCAGTGTGAGGAATAACCACACGATCTTTGAACATCTCAATCTTGCTCCCTGAACTCTGATTTTCACAGAATAATACCTTTCCTTTTGTAACACTTATTCCTAATAATATTCTTTGCTGTAAGAACATATCATAGGTCTTTCCATAGTATGCTGTATGTCTGAGTATACCTGTACACAGTATGCTGTATGTCTGAGTATAGCTGTACATAGTATGCTGTATGTCTGAGTATACCTGTACATAGTATGCTGTATGTCTGAGTATACCTGTACATAGTATGCTGTATGTCTGAGTATATCTGTACACAGTATGCTGTATGTCTGAGTATATCTGTACATAGTATGCTGTATGTCTGAGTATACCTGTACATAGTATGCTGTATGTCTGAGTATATATGTACATAGTATGCTGTATGTCTGAGTATATCTGTACATAGTATGCTGTATGTCTGAGTATATCTGTACATAGTATGCTGTATGTATGAGTATACCTGTACATAGCATGCTGTATGTCTGAGTATACCTGTACATAGTATGCTGTATGTCTGAGTATACCTGTACACAGTATGCTGTATGTCTGAGTATATCTGTACATAGTATGCTGTATGTCTGAGTATACCTGTACATAGTATGCTGTATGTCTGAGTATACCTGTACATAGTATGCTGTATGTCTGAGTATATCTGTACATAGTATGCTGTATGTCTGAGTATACCTGTACATAGTATGCTGTATGTCTGAGTATATCTGTACATAGTATGCTGTATGTCTGAGTATACCTGTACATAGTATGCTGTATGTCTGAGTATATATGTACATAGTATGCTGTATGTCTGAGTATACCTGTACATAGTATGCTGTATGTCTGAGTATATCTGTACATAGTATGTTGTATGTCTGAGTATACCTGTACATAGTATGCTGTATGTCTGAGTATACCTGTACATAGTATGCTGTATGTCTGAGTATACCTGTACATGGAATCAATTCAGCATATTCTACACAATATACAACTTTTAAAAATGTTAAAATCAACCCAATGGATGAACTCAAAGAAAAATCATCTCATAGAATTTCCTGAAATCTCACTGAATATTTCATAAATTCTCAATGTCTGGTAAACTGATTGTGTTAGAAGCATGAACAGGCTGAGTAATTTTGGTTGTTGTTGTTGTTGTGGGGTTTAACGCCATTTTTCAGCACAATAGGCTATACATGGCGGCCAGTATTAATGGTGGAGGAAGAACCCGGAAAACCCCGGAAAGAACCACCGACCCACGAGAAGCTACTGGCAAGCTTTCTCACATGCCCACATTGGCTGAATCTTAGACTCGAACCACCGCAGACAGAGGTGAGATGGCAGTGATCCGTAACAAAGAGCGCTTTAGACCACTTGGCCACTCAGGGCCCCAAGTAATTTTGGATTTGGTGCTGTCATTATGAATGACTCTACATGGACCATGACAATTGTTCTCACCTTGGATGGTCAATAATGGCATCTTTGTCCTTCATCAAAGAATTGAAAACTTCCTTCAGGGAGAACAACTGCCTGTGCCTCTTCTGTACACAAAGTTCTACATCCTGATAGAAGAAAAACAAAAACTATTTAAACTGCAACAGTCACATAATCTACAAACCAAAATAAAACAATTAATTTTCATTAAATTTCTCTGAAAAAGCAGCATGTGTCACAGTTTGATGTAAATAATTTACTACACAGCATTTTACTTGATTAAGGACTATTCCAGTAAAATATACTTCTGACCCATGCAAGGCACATTTGTTGTGTAGAATTTTGTATCATTTTCATGCAAACTCTTTGGGCAATCAGAATATAATTTAATTTTTTAAATTTTTTTTAAAAATGCCTTCACTGGAACAGTTCAAAGGATCACCGTTATTCATCAGGTTTGATGTTACCTGTGTTATGTGTATTGAATCTGTGTTGTTAGATTTTTTTCTCCATGATTAATTGCTAGGTATAATTGTTCACTGTGTATCTGACCAGTAACATCTATTTTGTAAACAAATAATACACAGTTAACTCCTCTCAATAAGCATGGGTTAAAAATGGAAGTTTATCTGGTTCTGGGTCTAGGATACTGGAATCCCTCCGTGCAGAACCTGTTGAACCTGATGCTTCCCATGTTATTTATTATAATTTTAGAAACAGATCTTAAAAAACTTAGAATTTTCTAGAAATGAACTTTGAACCTACACACTGGCTCTACTTTTGTGAGTTTTTGTTAATATATTATCTTGTTTACTTGAGAAATTACTCATTCGTGCAATAACATCAGAAGCAGAATCCTTTGTATTGTTGTGTTGTTTTTGATTTGGTTGGAATCATTTGT
The DNA here is from genome assembly GCA_028554795.2 of Sinohyriopsis cumingii. Classification (NCBI taxonomy): domain Eukaryota; kingdom Metazoa; phylum Mollusca; class Bivalvia; order Unionida; family Unionidae; genus Sinohyriopsis; species Sinohyriopsis cumingii. The sequence goes on from JAPYKE020000465.1 coordinate 370,065, forward strand.
TCTGATTATTATTCTCTGGAAAGTACTCAATAATATCCTTTGACAGAAACATTAGTTTGGATTAATGGTGAATTTAAACAAGGACATCTTGGATTAAATTATTGTGATTCATCAAAATACTGTCGGCATGTATCCACATCACAGGCCATTAAAGGCACATCAACACATTCAGTACTGGATCTTATTTGGAATATCACTGGAGTTTACTTTTAATTAGGACTGGTGTTAGAACATTTTGGACTATTTTGGACACTTGATTCACAATAATGTAAGTTCTTTTTAAATTTTCACTTTGTATTCTAAGGAAATAAATTAATTGTTGAATTTTACAAACCTTGTTGGTTTTTGCTCTTTTCTATTAGTTTAAGACAAAGAGTCATAATACTTGCATAAGAGTCCTGTATCCATTTCAATTTTCTACTGAAACAACATATTTGACAAGTTTGAAAAGAAAATGAATCATGGATAGATAATACTAATATTAAAGCAGTAGCAAATCCAGAACCCTAAATGACATTTTTCAGTACATTAAATAATTACATATATCAACATTTTCTTTTTCCTCAAAATGTGATTTAGCTTGAATTAATATTTTATGTTAAATTTGACATTATATGGACTCCACATTCATTTTCAGCAAAAAAAACTGGCACAAGCCATTAGAATATCAGGACCCCTTACAAACAGCTGCCAGACTTTAGGCACTGAGGCCCCAGATCTGCTGCCTTTAGGCACTGAATAACAGACATACTAAGTTCCTTTAGGCACTGAGGATCAGACCTACTGCCTCTAGGCACAGGGGACCATACCAGCTGCCTTTAGGCAGAGGACCAGACATGCTACCTTTAAACACTGAAGATCAGACCTACTGCCTCCAGGTATAGGGGACCAGACCTGTTGTCTTTAGGCACTGAGGACCATACATGCTGCCTTTAGGCACTGAGGACCAGATGAGCTAATGATGACCAGACCTGCTGCCTTTAGGCACTGCAGACCAGATGAGCTAAAGATGACCAGACCTGCTGCCTTTAGGCACTGAGGACCAGATGAGCTAAAGATGACCAGACCTGCTGTTTTTAGGCACTGAGGACCAGACCAGCTGCTTAAGTCACTGAGGGCCAGACCAATATATTGGGAGAAAGAAAATATATATATGAAAAACTCTGACCCTCCATGCATGTTTTGAGCAGTGCCTCGGACCTAATCACAATCATCTGACTTAGACCATTCCCATTCAATCACCTTACTGTAGATTTAATTGAAAGTGACCTCCATCAATTCCACTCATTTAGTAATTTCGACACATAAATTGGTCCAACTTTCTTGATGATTAAAAAAATTTCATTGGGTTTTGAAATTCATGGTTACAGCAGCGTCAAAGCCACATGAATTAGTATCCCATCACGATAAGTGAACTGACAGTACACATTACATAGGCCTACGTCATGGAAATCTTAAAGCTTTAGTTTTATCATTGATACTTCTCCAAACAGATGACCCCTTATGACCTTTGCCTCTGCCTCTTTCAGCCATAGACAAATATGTGGACTGATTACAATTCACTAAAGCAAACAGGAGATAAAGCTATACATGTTGATACCTAGTGAATAAAGTTCTGAGAGACTTGTGACCAATAAGTCCCACTTTCATTATACTCTATATACTCACTTATAAAACAAGTCCAACTACAAACTGCATGGATCCAGATCTGCCTTCACATAATGCACCAGCAGATCTGGGTCTGTGCAGTTTGTTAGGAGTAATCAGTATAACAAACAGCATAGACCCTGATCCTCAGGCACATTATGACACAACATATAGGATCTAGGTTGTTTGCAGTTGGACTTACTAAATAAATGAGTATAAACTGCATTTTGTTACAGGTGAGACAAATACTGAGATTAAATGACAAACCTCATCTGTATCTCCATCTGGTTTGTTAAAATGGTAGAGATCTTTTAGTGTCAGATACTGTTGTGGACT